>JAVRKA010000201.1:0-332809 GCA_034508555.1 Venustoraphidia nigricollis | reverse complement strand
TATAGGTGTCGATAGGCATTTAGGATATAGGTGTCGATAGGCATTTCAGATATAGGTGCCGATAGGCATTTCAGATATAGTTGCCGATTGGCATTTTAAAAATAGGTGCCGATAGGCATTTCAGATATAGAAGCCGATAGGCATTTCAAATATAGGTGCCGATAGGCATTCCAGATATGGTTGCCGATAGGCATTTCAAATATAGGTGCTGATAGGCATTTCAGATGTAGTTTCCGATAGGCATTTCAAAAATAGGTGTCGATAGGCATTTCAGATATAGGTGTCGATAGGCATTTCAGATATAGGTGTCGATAGGCATTTCAGATATAGGTGTCGATAAGCATTTCAGATATAGGTGTCGATAGGCATTTCAGATTTAGGTGTCGGTAGGCATTTCAGATATAGGTGTCGATAGGCATTTCAGATATAGGTGTCGATAGGCATTTCAGATATAGATGTCGATAGGCATTTCAGATATAGGTGCCGATAGGCATTTCAGATATTGTTGCCGATTGGCATTTTAAAAATAGGTGCCGATAGGCATTTCAGATATAGAAGCCGATAGGCATTTCAAATATAGGTGCCGATAGGCATTCCAGATATGGTTGCCGATAGGCATTTCAAATATAGGTGCTGATAGGCATTTCAGATGTAGTTTCCGATAGGCGTTTCAAAAATAGGTGTCGATAGGCATTTCAGATATAGGTGTCGATAGGCATTTCAGTTATAGGTGTCGATAGGCATTTCAGATATAGGTGTCGATAGGCATTTCAGATATAGGTGTCGATAGGCATTTCAGATATAGGTGTCGATAGGCATTTCAGATATAGGTGTCGATAGGCATTTCAGATATAGGTGTCGATAGGCATTTCAGATATAGGTGCCGATAGGCATTTCAGATATAGTTGCCGATTGGCATTTTAAAAATAGGTGCCGATAGGCATTTCAGATATAGAAGCCGATAGGCATTTCAAAAATATAGGTGCCGATAGGCATTCCAGATATAGTTGCCGATAGGCATTTCAAATATAGGTGCTGATAGGCATTTCAGATGTAGTTTCCGATAGGCATTTCAAAAATAGGTGTCGATAGGCATTTCAGATATAGGTGTCGATAGGCATTTCAGATATAGGTGTCGATAGGCATTTCAGGTATAGGTGTCGATAGGCATTTCAGATATAAGTGTCGATAGGCATTTCAGATATTGGTGTCGATAGGCATTTCAGATATAGGTGTCGATAGGCATTTCAGATATAGGTGTCGATAGGCATTTCAGATATAGGTGCCGATAGGCATTTCAGATATAGTTGCCGATTAGCATTTTAAAAATAGGTGCCGATAGGCATTTCAGATATAGAAGCCGATAGGCATTTCAAATATAGGTGCCGATAGGCATTCCAGATATGGTTGCCGATAGGCATTTCAAATATAGGTGCTGATAGGCATTTCAGATGTAGTTTCCGATAGGCATTTCAAAAATAGGTGTCGATAGGCATTTCAGATATAGGTGTCGATAGGCATTTCAGATATAGGTGTCGATAGGCATTTCAGATATAGGTGTCGATAGGCATTTCAGATATAGGTGTCGATAGGCATTTCAGATATAGGTGACGATAGGCATTTCAGATATAGGTGTCGATAGGCATTTCAGATATAGGTGTCGATAGGCATTTCAGATATAGGTGTCGATAGGCATTTCAGATATAGGTGCCGATAGGCATTTCAGATATAGTTGCCGATTGGCATTTTAAAAATAGGTGCCGATAGGCATTTCAGATATAGAAGCCGATAGGCATTTCAAATATAGGTGCCGATAGGCATTCCAGATATGGTTGCCGATAGGCATTTCAAATATAGGTGCTGATAGGCATTTCAGATGTAGTTTCCGATAGGCATTTCAAAAATAGGTGTCGATAGGCATTTCAGATATAGGTGTCGATAGGCATTTCAGATATAGGTGTCGATAGGCATTTCAGATATGATTGCCGATAGGCATTTCAAATATAGGTGCTGATAGGCATTTCAGATGTAGTTTCCGATAGGCATTTCAAAAATAGGTGTCGATAGGCATTTCAGATATAGGTGTCGATAGGCGTTTCAGATATAGGTGTCGATAGGCATTTCAGATATAGGTGTCGATAGGCATTTCAGATATAGGTGTCGATAGGCATTTCAGATATAGATGTCGGTAGGCATTTCAGATGTAGTTTCCGATAGGCATTTCAAAAATAGGTGTCGATAGGCATTTCAGATATAGGTGTCGATAGGCATTTCAGATATAGGTGTCGATAGGCATTTCAGATATAGGTGTCGATAGGCATTTCAGATATAGGTGTCGATAGGCATTTCAGATATAGGTGTCGATAGGCATTTCAGATATAGGTGTCGATAGGCATTTCAGATATAGGTGTCGATAGGCATTTCAGATATAGGTGTCGATAGGCATTTCAGATATAGGTGTCGATAGGCATTTCAGATATAGGTGTCGATAGGCATTTCAGATATAGGTGTCGATAGGCATTTCAGATATTGGTGCCGATAGGCATTTCAGATATAGTTGCCGATTGGCATTTTAAAAATAGGTGCCGATAGGCATTTCAGATATAGAAGCCGATAGGCATTTCAAATATAGGTGCCGATAAGCATTCCAGATATGGTTGCCGATAGGCATTTCAAATATAGGTGCTGAGGGGCATTTCAGATGTAGTTTCCGATAGGCATTTCAAAAATAGGTGTCGATAGGCATTTCAGATATAGGTGTCGATAGGCATTTCAGATATAGGTGTCGATAGGCATTTCAGATATAGGTGTCGATAGGCATTTCAGATATAGGTGTCGATAGGCATTTCAGATATAGGTGCTGATAGGCATTTCAGATGTAGTTTCCGATAGGCATTTCAAAAATAGGTGTCGATAGGCATTTCAGATATAGGTGCCGATAGGCATTTCAGATATAGTTGCCGATTGGCATTTTAAAAATAGGTGCCGATAGGCATTTCAGATATAGAAGCTGATAGGCATTTCAAATAAAGGTGCCGATAGGCATTCCAGATATGGTTGCCGATAGGCATTTCAAATATAGGTGCTGATAGGCATTTCAAATGTAGTTTCCGATAGGCATTTCAAAAGTAGGTGTCGATAGGCATTTCAGATATAGTTGCCGATTGGCATTTTAAAAATAGGTGCCGATAGGCATTTCAGATATAGAAGCCGATAGGGATTTCAAATATAGGTGCCGATAGGCATTCCAGATATGGTTGCCGATAGGCATTTCAAATATAGGTGCTGATAGGCATTTCAGATGTAGTTTCCGATAGGCATTTCAAAAATAGGTGTCGATAGGCATTTCAGATATAGGTGCCGATAGGCATTTCAGATATAGTTGCCGATTGGCATTTTAAAAATAGGTGCCGATAGGCATTTCAGATATAGAAGCCGATAGGCATTTCAAATATAGGTGCCGATAGGCATTCCAGATATGGTTGCCGATAGGCATTTCAAATATAGGTGCTGATAGGCATTTCAGATGTAGTTTCCGATAGGCATTTCAAAAATAGGTGTCGATAGGCATTTCAGATATAGGTGTCGATAGGCATTTCAGATATAGGTGTCGATAGGCATTTCAGATATAGGTGTCGATAGGCATTTCAGATATAGGTGTCGATAGGCATTTCAGATATAGGTGTCGATAGGCATTTCAGATATAGGTGTCGATAGGCATTTCAGATATAGGTGTCGTTAGGCATTTCAGATATAGGTGTCGATAGGCATTTCAGATATAGGTGTCGATAGGCATTTCAGATATTGGTGTCGATAGGCATTTCAGATATAGGTGTCGATAGGCATTTCAGATATAGGTGCCGATAGGCATTTCAGATATAGTTGCCGATTGGCATTTTAAAAATAGGTGCCGATAGGCATTTCAGATATAGAAGCCGATAGGCATTTCAAATATAGGTGCCGATAAGCATTCCAGATATGGTTGCCGATAGGCATTTCAAATATAGGTGCTGATAGGCATTTCAGATGTAGTTTCCGATAGGCATTTCAAAAATAGGTGTCGATAGGCATTTCAGATATAGGTGTCGATAGGCATTTCAGATATATGTGTCGATAGGCATTTCAGATATAGGTGTCGATAGGCATTTCAGATATAGGTGTCGATAGGCATTTCAGCTATAGGTTTCGATAGGCATTTCATATATAGGTGTCGATAGGCATTTCAGATATAGGTGTCGATAGGCATTTCAGATATAGGTGTCGATAGGCATTTCAGATATAGGTGCCGATAGGCATTTCAGATATAGTTGCCGATTGGCATTTTAAAAATAGGTGCCGATAGGCATTTCAGATATAGAAGCCGATAGGCATTTCAAATATAGGTGCCGATAGGCATTCCAGATATGGTTGCCGATAGGCATTTCAAATATAGGTGCTGATAGGCATTTCAGATGTAGTTTCCGATAGGCATTTCAAAAATAGGTGTCGATAGGCATTTCAGATATAGGTGTCGATAGGCATTTCAGATATAGGTGTCGATAGGCATTTCAGATATAGGTGTCGATAGGCACTTCAGATATAGGTGTCGATAGGCATTTCAGATATAGGTGTCGATAGGCATTTCAGATATAGGTGTCGATAGGCATTTTAGATATAGGTGTCGATAGGCATTTCAGATATAGGTGCCGATAGGCATTTCAGATATAGTTGCCGATTGGCATTTTAAAAATAGGTGCCGATAGGCATTTCAGATATAGAAGCCGATAGGCATTTCAAATATAGGTGCCGATAGGCATTCCAGATATGGTTGCCGATAGGCATTTCAAATATAGGTGCTGATAAGCATTTCAGATGTAGTTTCCGATAGGCATTTCAAAAATAGGTGTCGATAGGCATTTCAGATATAGGTGTCGATAGGCATTTCAGATATAGGTGTCGATAGGCATTTCAGATATAGGTGTCGATAGGCATTTCAGATATAAGTGTCGATAGGCATTTCAGATATAGGTGTCGATAGGCATTTCAGATATAGGTGTCGATAGGCATTTCAGATATAGGTGTCGATAGGCATTTCAGATATAGGTGCCGATAGGCATTTCAGATATAGTTGCCGATTGGCATTTTAAAAATATGTGCCGATAGGCATTTCAGATATAGAAGCCGATAGGCATTTCAAATTTAGGTGCCGATAGGCATTCCAGATATGGTTGCCGATAGGCATTTCAAATATAGGTGCTGATAGGCATTTCAGATGTAGTTTCCGATAGGCATTTCAAAAATAGGTGTCGATAGGCATTTCAGATATAGGTGTCGATAGGCATTTCAGATATAGGTGTCGATAGGCATTTCAGAAATAGGTGCCGATAGGCATTTCAGATATAGTTGCCGATTGGCATTTTAAAAATAGGTGCCGATAGGCATTTCAGATATAGAAGCCGATAGGCATTTTAAATATAGGTGCCGATAGGCATTTCAAATATAGGTGCTGATAGGCATTTCAGATGTAGTTTTCGATTGGCATTTCAAAAATAGGTGTCGATAGGCATTTCAGATATAGGTGTCGATAGGCATTTCAGATATAGGTGTCGATAGGCATTTTAGATATAGGTGTCGATAGGCATTTCAGATATAGGTGTCGATAGGCATTTCAGATATAGTTGCCGATTGGCATTTTAAAAATAGGTGTCGATAGGCATTTCAGATATAGTTGCCGATTGGCATTTTAAAAATAGGTGCCGATAGGCATTTCAGATATAGTTGCCGATTGGCATTTTAAAAATAGGTGCCGATAGGCATTTCAGATATAGAAGCCGATAGGCATTTCAAATATAGGTGCCGATAGGCATTCCAGATATGGTTGCCGATAGGCATTTCAAATATAGGTGCTGATAGGCATTTCAGATGTAGTTTCCGATAGGCATTTCAAAAATAGGTGTCGATAGGCATTTCAGATATAGGTGTCGATAGGCATTTCAGATATAGGTGTCGATAGGCATTTCAGATATAGGTGTTGATAGGCATTTCAGATATAGGTGTCGATAGGCATTTCAGATATAGGTGTCGATAGGCATTTCAGATATAGGTGCCGATAGGCATTTCAGATATAGTTGCCGATTGGCATTTTAAAAATAGGTGCCGATAGGCATTTCAGATATAGAAGCCGATAGGCATTTCAAATATAGGTGCCGATAGGCATTCCAGATATGGTTGCCGATAGGCATTTCAAATATAGGTGCTGATAGGCATTTCAGATGTAGTTTCCGATAGGCATTTCAAAAATAGGTGTCGATAGGCATTTCAGATATAGGTGTCGATAGGCATTTCAGATATAGGTGTCGATAGGCATTTTAGATATAGGTGTCGATAGGCATTTCAGATATAGGTGTCGATAGGCATTTCAGATATAGGTGTCGATAGGCATTTCAGATATAGGTGTCGATAGGCATTTCAGATATAGGTGTCGATAGGCATTTCAGATATAGGTGCCGATAGGCATTTCAGATATAAGTGTCGATAGGCATTTCAGATATAGGTGTCGATAGGCATTTCAGATATAGGTGCCGATAGGCATTTCAGATATAGTTGCCGATTGGCATTTTAAAAATATGTGCCGATAGGCATTTCAAATATAGAAGCCGATAGGCATTTCAAATATAGGTGCCGATAGGCATTCCAGATATGGTTGCCGATAGGCATTTCAAATATAGGTGCTGATAGGCATTTCAGATGTAGTTTCCGATAGGCATTTCAAAAATAGGTGTCGATAGGCATTTCAGATATAGGTGTCGATAGGCATTTCAGATATAGGTGTCGATAGGCATTTCAGATATGATTGCCGATAGGCATTTCAAATATAGGTGCTGATAGGCATTTCAGATGTAGTTTCCGATAGGCATTTCAAAAATAGGTGTCGATAGGCATTTCAGATATAGGTGTCGATAGGCATTTCAGATATAGGTGTCGATAGGCATTTCAGATATAGGTGTCGATAGGCATTTCAGATATAGGTGTCGATAGGCATTTCAGATATAGGTGTCGATAGGCATTTCAGATATAGGTGTCGATAGGCATTTCAGATATAGGTGACGATAGGCATTTCAGATATAGGTGTCGATAGGCATTTCAGATATAAGTGTCGATAGGCATTTCAGATATAGGTGTCGATAGGCATTTCAGATATAGGTGCCGATAGGCATTTCAGATATAGTTGCCGATTGGCATTTTAAAAATATGTGCCGATAGGCATTTCAAATATAGAAGCCGATAGGCATTTCAAATATAGGTGCCGATAGGCATTCCAGATATGGTTGCCGATAGGCATTTCAAATATAGGTGCTGATAGGCATTTCAGATGTAGTTTCCGATAGGCATTTCAAAAATAGGTGTCGATAGGCATTTCAGATATAGGTGTCGATAGGCATTTCAGATATAGGTGTCGATAGGCATTTCAGATATGATTGCCGATAGGCATTTCAAATATAGGTGCTGATAGGCATTTCAGATGTAGTTTCCGATAGGCATTTCAAAAATAGGTGTCGATAGGCATTTCAGATATAGGTGTCGATAGGCATTTCAGATATAGGTGTCGATAGGCATTTCAGATATAGGTGTCGATAGGCATTTCAGATATAGGTGTCGATAGGCATTTCAGATATAGGTGTCGATAGGCATTTCAGATATAGGTGTCGATAGGCATTTCAGATATAGGTGTCGATAGGCATTTCAGATATAGGTGCCGATAGGCATTTCAGATATAGTTGCCGATTGGCATTTTAAAAATAGGTGCCGATAGGCATTTCAGATATAGAAGCCGATAGGGATTTCAAATATAGGTGCCGATAGGCATTCCAAATATAGTTGCCGATAGGCATTTCAAATATAGGTGCTGATAGGCATTTCAGATGTAGTTTCCGATAGGCATTTCAAAAATAGGTGTCGATAGGCATTTCAGATATAGGTGTCGATAGGCATTTAGGATATAGGTGTCGATAGGCATTTCAGATATAGGTGCCGATAGGCATTTCAGATATAGTTGCCGATTGGCATTTTAAAAATAGGTGCCGATAGGCATTTCAGATATAGAAGCCGATAGGCATTTCAAATATAGGTGCCGATAGGCATTCCAGATATGGTTGCCGATAGGCATTTCAAATATAGGTGCTGATAGGCATTTCAGATGTAGTTTCCGATAGGCATTTCAAAAATAGGTGTCGATAGGCATTTCAGATATAGGTGTCGATAGGCATTTCAGATATAGGTGTCGATAGGCATTTCAGATATAGGTGTCGATAAGCATTTCAGATATAGGTGTCGATAGGCATTTCAGATTTAGGTGTCGGTAGGCATTTCAGATATAGGTGTCGATAGGCATTTCAGATATAGGTGTCGATAGGCATTTCAGATATAGATGTCGATAGGCATTTCAGATATAGGTGCCGATAGGCATTTCAGATATTGTTGCCGATTGGCATTTTAAAAATAGGTGCCGATAGGCATTTCAGATATAGAAGCCGATAGGCATTTCAAATATAGGTGCCGATAGGCATTCCAGATATGGTTGCCGATAGGCATTTCAAATATAGGTGCTGATAGGCATTTCAGATGTAGTTTCCGATAGGCGTTTCAAAAATAGGTGTCGATAGGCATTTCAGATATAGGTGTCGATAGGCATTTCAGATATAGGTGTCGATAGGCATTTCAGATATAGGTGTCGATAGGCATTTCAGATATAGGTGTCGATAGGCATTTCAGATATAGGTGTCGATAGGCATTTCAGATATAGGTGTCGATAGGCATTTCAGATATAGGTGTCGATAGGCATTTCAGATATAGGTGCCGATAGGCATTTCAGATATAGTTGCCGATTGGCATTTTAAAAATAGATGCCGATAGGCATTTCAGATATAGAAGCCGATAGGCATTTCAAAAATATAGGTGCCGATAGGCATTCCAGATATAGTTGCCGATAGGCATTTCAAATATAGGTGCTGATAGGCATTTCAGATGTAGTTTCCGATAGGCATTTCAAAAATAGGTGTCGATAGGCATTTCAGATATAGGTGTCGATAGGCATTTCAGATATAGGTGTCGATAGGCATTTCAGGTATAGGTGTCGATAGGCATTTCAGATATAAGTGTCGATAGGCATTTCAGATATTGGTGTCGATAGGCATTTCAGATATAGGTGTCGATAGGCATTTCAGATATAGGTGTCGATAGGCATTTCAGATATAGGTGCCGATAGGCATTTCAGATATAGTTGCCGATTAGCATTTTAAAAATAGGTGCCGATAGGCATTTCAGATATAGAAGCCGATAGGCATTTCAAATATAGGTGCCGATAGGCATTCCAGATATGGTTGCCGATAGGCATTTCAAATATAGGTGCTGATAGGCATTTCAGATGTAGTTTCCGATAGGCATTTCAAAAATAGGTGTCGATAGGCATTTCAGATATAGGTGTCGATAGGCATTTCAGATATAGGTGTCGATAGGCATTTCAGATATAGGTGTCGATAGGCATTTCAGATATAGGTGTCGATAGGCATTTCAGATATAGGTGACGATAGGCATTTCAGATATAAGTGTCGATAGGCATTTCAGATATAGGTGTCGATAGGCATTTCAGATATAGGTGTCGATAGGCATTTCAGATATAGGTGCCGATAGGCATTTCAGATATAGTTGCCGATTGGCATTTTAAAAATAGGTGCCGATAGGCATTTCAGATATAGAAGCCGATAGGCATTTCAAATATAGGTGCCGATAGGCATTCCAGATATGGTTGCCGATAGGCATTTCAAATATAGGTGCTGATAGGCATTTCAGATGTAGTTTCCGATAGGCATTTCAAAAATAGGTGTCGATAGGCATTTCAGATATAGGTGTCGATAGGCATTTCAGATATAGGTGTCGATAGGCATTTCAGATATGATTGCCGATAGGCATTTCAAATATAGGTGCTGATAGGCATTTCAGATGTAGTTTCCGATAGGCATTTCAAAAATAGGTGTCGATAGGCATTTCAGATATAGGTGTCGATAGGCGTTTCAGATATAGGTGTCGATAGGCATTTCAGATATAGGTGTCGATAGGCATTTCAGATATAGGTGTCGATAGGCATTTCAGATATAGATGTCGGTAGGCATTTCAGATGTAGTTTCCGATAGGCATTTCAAAAATAGGTGTCGATAGGCATTTCAGATATAGGTGTCGATAGGCATTTCAGATATAGGTGTCGATAGGCATTTCAGATATAGGTGTCGATAGGCATTTCAGATATAGGTGTCGATAGGCATTTCAGATATAGGTGTCGATAGGCATTTCAGATATAGGTGTCGATAGGCATTTCAGATATAGGTGTCGATAGGCATTTCAGATATAGGTGTCGATAGGCATTTCAGATATAGGTGTCGATAGGCATTTCAGATATAGGTGTCGATAGGCATTTCAGATATAGGTGTCGATAGGCATTTCAGATATTGGTGCCGATAGGCATTTCAGATATAGTTGCCGATTGGCATTTCAAAAATAGGTGCCGATAGGCATTTCAGATATAGAAGCCGATAGGCATTTCAAATATAGGTGCCGATAAGCATTCCAGATATGGTTGCCGATAGGCAATTCAAATATAGGTGCTGATAGGCATTTCAGACGTAGTTTCCGATAGGCATTTCAAAAATAGGTGTCGATAGGCATTTCAGATATAGGTGTCGATAGGCATTTCAGATATAGGTGTCGATAGGCATTTCAGATATAGGTGTCGATAGGCATTTCAGATATAGGTGTCGATAGGCATTTCAGATATAGGTGTCGATAGGCATTTCAGATATAGGTGTCGATAGGCATTTCAGATATAGGTGTCGATAGGCATTTCAGATATAGGTGTCGATAGGCATTTCAGATATAGGTGCCGATAGGCATTTCAGATATAGTTGCCGATTGGCATTTTAAAAATAGGTGCCGATAGGCATTTCAGATATAGAAGCCGATAGGCATTTCAAATATAGGTGCCGATAGGCATTCCAGATATGGTTGCCGATAGGCATTTCAAATATAGGTGCTGATAGGCATTTCAGATATAGAAGCCGATAGGCATTTCAAATATAGGTGTCGATAGGCATTTCAGATATAGGTGCCGATAGGCATTTCAGATATAGTTGCCGATTGGCATTTTAAAAATAGGTGCCGATAGGCATTTCAGATATAGAAGCCGATAGGCATTTCAAATATAGGTGCCGATAGGCATTCCAGATATGGTTGCCGATAGGCATTTCAAATATAGGTGCTAATAAGCATTTCAGATGTAGTTTCCGATAGGCATTTCAAAAATAGGTGTCGATAGGCATTTCAGATATAGGTGTCGATAGGCATTTCAGATATAGGTGTCGATAGGCATTTCAGATATAGGTGCCGATAGGCATTTCAGATATAGTTGCCGATTGGCATTTTAAAAATAGGTGCCGATAGGCATTTCAGATATAGAAGCCGATAGGCATTTCAAATATAGGTGCCGATAGGCATTCCAGATATGGTTGCCGATAGGCATTTCAAATATAGGTGCTGATAGGCATTTCAGATGTAGTTTCCGATAGGCATTTCAAAAATAGGTGTCGATAGGCATTTCAGATATAAGTGTCGATAGGCATTTCAGATATAGGTGTCGATAGGCATTTCAGATATAGGTGTCGATAGGCATTTCAGATATAGGTGTCGATAGGCATTTCAGATATAGGTGTCGATAGGCATTTCAGATATAGGTGTCGATAGGCATTTCAGATATAGGTGTCGATAGGCATTTCAGATATAGGTGTCGATAGGCATTTCAGATATAGGTGTCGATAGGCATTTCAGATATAGGTGTCGATAGGCATTTCAGATATAGGTGTCGATAGGCATTTCAGATATAGGTGTCGATAGGCATTTCAGATATAGGTGTCGATAGGCATTTCAGATATAGGTGTCGATAGGCATTTCAGATATAGGTGCTGATAGGCATTTCAGATATAGTTGCCGATTGGCATTTTAAAAATAGGTGCCGATAGGCATTTCAGATATAGAAGCCGATAGGCATTTCAAATATAGGTGCCGATAGGCATTCCAGATATGGTTGCCGATAGGCATTTCAAATATAGGTGCTGATAGGCATTTCAGATGTAGTTTCCGATAGGCATTTCAAAAATAGGTGTCGATAGGCATTTTAGATATAGGTGTCGATAGGCATTTCAGATATAGGTGTCGATAGGCATTTCAGATATAGGTGCCGATAGGCATTTCAGAAATAGTTGCCGATTGGCATTTTAAAAATAGGTGCCGATAGGCATTTCAGATATAGAAGCCGATAGGCATTTCAAATATAGGTGCCGATAGGCATTCCAGATATGGTTGCCGATAGGCATTTCAAATATAGGTGCTGATAGGCATTTCAGATGTAGTTTCCGATAGGCATTTCAAAAATAGGTGTCGATAGGCATTTCAGATATAAGTGTCGATAGGCATTTCAGATATAGGTGTCGATAGGCATTTCAGATATAGGTGTCGATAGGCATTTCAGATATAGGTGTTGATAGGCATTTCAGATATAGGTGTCGATAGGCATTTCAAATATAGGTGCCGATAGGCATTCCAGATATGGTTGCCGATAGGCATTTCAAATATAGGTGCTGATAGGCATTTCAGATGTAGTTTCCGATAGGCATTTCAAAAATAGGTGTCGATAGGCATTTCAGATATAGGTGTCGATAGGCATTTCAGATATAGGTGTTGATAGGCATTTCAGATATAAGTGTCGATAGGCATTTCAGATATAGGTGTCGATAGGCATTTCAGATATAGGTGTCGATAGGCATTTCAGATATAGGTGTCGATAGGCATTTCAGATATAGGTGTCGATAGGCATTTCAGATATAGGTGCCGATAGGCATTTCAGATATAGTTGCCGATTGGCATTTTAAAAATAGGTGCCGATAGGCATTTCAGATATAGAAGCCGATAGGCATTTCAAATATAGGTGCCGATAGGCATTCCAGATATGGTTGCCGATAGGCATTTCAAATATAGGTGCTAATAGGCATTTCAGATGTAGTTTCCGATAGGCATTTCAAAAATAGGTGTCGATAGGCATTTCAGATATAGGTGTCGTTAGGCATTTCAGATATAGGTGTCGATAGGCATTTCAGATATAGGTGTCGATAGGCATTTCAGATATAGGTGTCGATAGGCATTTCAGATATAGGTGTCGATAGGCATTTCAGATATAGGTGCCGATAGGCATTTCTGATATAGGTGCCGATAGGCATTTCAGATATAGTTGCCGATTGGCATTTTAAAAATAGGTGCCGATAGGCATTTCAGATATAGAAGCCGATAGGCATTTCAAATATAGGTGCCGATAGGCATTCCAGATATGGTTGCCGATAGGCATTTCAAATATAGGTGCTGATAGGCATTTCAGATGTAGTTTCCGATAGGCATTTCAAAAATAGGTGTCGATAGGCATTTCAGATATAGGTGTCGATAGGCATTTCAGATATAGGTGTCGATAGGCATTTCAGATATAGGTGTCGATAGGCATTTCAGATATAGGTGTCGATAGGCATTTCAGATATAGGTGTCGATAGGCATTTCAGATATATGTGTCGATAGGCATTTCTGATATAGGTGTCGATAGGCATTTCAGATATAGGTGTCGATAGGCATTTCAGATATAGGTGTCGATAGGCATTTCAGATATAGGTGTCGATAGGCATTTCAGATATAGGTGTCGATAGGCATTTCAGATATTGGTGTCGATAGGCATTTCAGATATAGGTGTCGATAGGCATTTCAGATATAGGTGCTGATAGGCATTTCAGATATAGTTGCCGATTGGCATTTTAAAAATAGGTGCCGATAGGCATTTCAGATATAGAAGCCGATAGGCATTTCAAATATAGGTGCCGATAGGCATTCCAGATATGGTTGCCGATAGGCATTTCAAATATAGGTGCTGATAGGCATTTCAGATGTAGTTTCCGATAGGCATTTCAAAAATAGGTGTTGATAGGCATTTCAGATATAGGTGTCGATAGGCATTTCAGATATAGGTGTCGATAGGCATTTCAGATATAGGTGTCGATAGGCATTTCAGATATAGGTGTCGATAGGCATTTTAGATATAGGTGTCGATAGGCATTTCAGATATAGGTGTCGATAGGCATTTCAGATATAGGTGTCGATAGGCATTTCAGATATAGGTGTCGATAGGCATTTCAGATATAGGTGCCGATAGGCATTTCAGATATAGTTGCCGATTGGCATTTTAAAAATAGGTGCCGATAGGCATTTCAGATATAGAAGCCGATAGGCATTTCAAATATAGGTGCCGATTGGCATTCCAGATATGGTTGCCGATAGGCATTTCAAATATAGGTGCTGATACGCATTTCAGATGTAGTTTCCGATAGGCATTTCAAAAATAGGTGTCGATAGGCATTTCAGATATAGGTGTCGATAGGCATTTCAGATATAGGTGTCGATAGGCATTTCAGATATAGGTGTCGATAGGCATTTCAGATATAGGTGTCGATAGGCATTTCAGATATAGGTGTCGAGAGGCATTTCAGATATAGGTGTCGATAGGCATTTCAAATATAGGTGCCGATAGGCATTTCAGATATAGTTGCCGATTGGCATTTTAAAAATAGGTGCCGATAGGCATTTCAGATATAGGTGTCGATAGGCATTTCAGATATAGGTGTCGATAGGCATTTCAGATATAGGTGTCGATAGGCATTTCAGATATAGGTGCCGATAGGCATTTCAGAAATAGTTGCCGATTGGCATTTTAAAAATAGGTGCCGATAGGCATTTCAGATATAGAAGCCGATAGGCATTTCAAATATAGGTGCCGATAGGCATTCCAGATATGGTTGCCGATAGGCATTTCAAATATAGGTGCTGATAGGCATTTCAGATGTAGTTTCCGATAGCCATTTCAAAAATAGGTGTCGATAGGCATTTCAGATATAGGTGTCGATAGGCATTTCAGATATAGGTGTCGATAGGCATTTCAGATATAGGTGTCGATAGGCATTTCAGATATAGGTGTCGATAGGCATTTCAGATATAGGTGTCGATAGGCATTTCAGATATAGGTGTCGATAGGCATTTCAGATATAGGTGCTGATAGGCATTTCAGATATAGGTGTCGATAGGCATTTCAAATATAGGTGCCGATAGGCATTCCAGATATGGTTGCCGATAGGCATTTCAAATATAGGTGCTGATAGGCATTTCAGATGTAGTTTCCGATAGGCATTTCAAAAATAGGTGTCGATAGGCATTTCAGATATAGGTGTCGATAGGCATTTCAGATATAGGTGTTGATAGGCATTTCAGATATAAGTGTCGATAGGCATTTCAGATATAGGTGTCGATAGGCATTTCAGATATAGGTGTCGATAGGCATTTCAGATATAGGTGTCGATAGGCATTTCAGATATAGGTGTCGATAGGCATTTCAGATATAGGTGCCGATAGGCATTTCAGATATAGTTGCCGATTGGCATTTTAAAAATAGGTGCCGATAGGCATTTCAGATATAGAAGCCGATAGGCATTTCAAATATAGGTGCCGATAGGCATTCCAGATATGGTTGCCGATAGGCATTTGAAATATAGGTGCTAATAGGCATTTCAGATGTAGTTTCCGATAGGCATTTCAAAAATAGGTGTCGATAGGCATTTCAGATATAGGTGTCGTTAGGCATTTCAGATATAGGTGTCGATAGGCATTTCAGATATAGGTGTCGATAGGCATTTCATATATAGTTGTCGATAGGCATTTCAGATATAGGTGTCGATAGGCATTTCAGATATAGGTGTCGATAGGCATTTCAGATATAGGTGTCGATAGGCATTTCAGATATAGGTGTCGATAGGCATTTCAGATATAGGTGTCGATAGGCATTTCAGATATAGGTGCCGATAGGCATTTCAGATATAGGTGCCGATAGGCATTACAGATATAGTTGCCGATTGGCATTTTAAAAATAGGTGCCGATAGGCATTTCAGATATAGAAGCCGATAGGCATTTCAAATATAGGTGCCGATAGGCATTCCAGATATGGTTGCCGATAGGCATTTCAAATATAGGTGCTGATAGGCATTTCAGATGTAGTTTCCGATAGGCATTTCAAAAATCGGTGTCGATAGGCATTTCAGATATAGGTGTCGATAGGCATTTCAGATATAGGTGTCGATAGGCATTTCAGATATAGGTGTCGATAGGCATTTCAGATATAGGTGTCGATAGGCATTTTAGATATAGGTGTCGATAGGCATTTCAGATATAGGTGTCGATAGGCATTTCAGATATAGGTGTCGATAGGCCTTTCAGATATAGGTGCCGATAGGCATTTCAGATATAGTTGCCGATTGGCATTTTAAAAATAGGTGCCGTTAGGCATTTCAGATATAGAAGCCGATAGGCATTTCAAATATAGGTGCCGATAGGCATTCCAGATATGGTTGCCGATAGGCATTTTAAATATAGGCGCTGATAGGCATTTCAGATGTAGTTTCCGATAGGCATTTCAAAAATAGGTGTCGATAGGCATTTCAGATATAGGTGTCGATAGGCATTTCAGATATTAGGTGTCGATAGGCATTTCAGATATAGGTGTCGATAGGCATTTTAGATATAGGTGTCGATAGGAATTTCAGATATAGGTGTCGATAGGCATTTCAGATATAGGTGTCGATAGGCATTTCAGATATAGGTGTCGATAGGCATTTCAGATATAGGTGTCGATAGGCATTTCAGATATAGGTGCCGATAGGCATTTCAGATATAGTTGCCGATTGGCATTTTAAAAATAGGTGCCGATAGGCATTTCAGATATAGAAGCCGATAGGCATTTCAAATATAGGTGCCGATAGGCATTCCAGATATGGTTGCCGATAGGCATTTCAAATATAGGTGCTGATAGGCATTTCAGATGTAGTTTCCGATAGGCATTTCAAAAATAGGTGTTGATAGGCATTTCAGATATAGGTGTCGATAGGCATTTCAGATATAGGTGTCGATAGGCATTTCAGATATAGGTGTCGATAGGCATTTCAGATATAGGTGTCGATAGGCATTTCAGATATAGGTGTCGATAGGCATTTCAGATATAGGTGTCGATAGGCATTTCAGATATAGGTGTCGATAGGCATTTCAGATATAGGTGTCGATAGGCATTTCAGATATAGGTGCCGATAGGCATTTCAGATATAGTTGCCGATTGGCATTTTAAAAATAGGTGCCGATAGGCATTTCAGATATAGAAGCCGATAGGCATTTCAAATATAGGTGCCGATTGGCATTCCAGATATGGTTGCCGATAGGCATTTCAAATATAGGTGCTGATACGCATTTCAGATGTAGTTTCCGATAGGCATTTCAAAAATAGGTGTCGATAGGCATTTCAGATATAGGTGTCGATAGGCATTTCAGATATAGGTGTCGATAGGCATTTCAGATATAGGTGTCGATAGGCATTTCAGATATAGGTGTCGATAGGCATTTCAGATATAGGTGTCGAGAGGCATTTCAGATATAGGTGTCGATAGGCATTTCAAATATAGGTGCCGATAGGCATTTCAGATATAGTTGCCGATTGGCATTTTAAAAATAGGTGCCGATAGGCATTTCAGATATAGGTGTCGATAGGCATTTCAGATATAGGTGTCGATAGGCATTTCAGATATAGGTGTCGATAGGCATTTCAGATATAGGTGCCGATAGGCATTTCAGAAATAGTTGCCGATTGGCATTTTAAAAATAGGTGCCGATAGGCATTTCAGATATAGAAGCCGATAGGCATTTCAAATATAGGTGCCGATAGGCATTCCAGATATGGTTGCCGATAGGCATTTCAAATATAGGTGCTGATAGGCATTTCAGATGTAGTTTCCGATAGCCATTTCAAAAATAGGTGTCGATAGGCATTTCAGATATAGGTGTCGATAGGCATTTCAGATATAGGTGTCGATAGGCATTTCAGATATAGGTGTCGATAGGCATTTCAGATATAGGTGTCGATAGGCATTTCAGATATAGGTGTCGATAGGCATTTCAGATATAGGTGTCGATAGGCATTTCAGATATAGGTGCTGATAGGCATTTCAGATATAGGTGTCGATAGGCATTTCAAATATAGGTGCCGATAGGCATTCCAGATATGGTTGCCGATAGGCATTTCAAATATAGGTGCTGATAGGCATTTCAGATGTAGTTTCCGATAGGCATTTCAAAAATAGGTGTCGATAGGCATTTCAGATATAGGTGTCGATAGGCATTTCAGATATAGGTGTTGATAGGCATTTCAGATATAAGTGTCGATAGGCATTTCAGATATAGGTGTCGATAGGCATTTCAGATATAGGTGTCGATAGGCATTTCAGATATAGGTGTCGATAGGCATTTCAGATATAGGTGTCGATAGGCATTTCAGATATAGGTGCCGATAGGCATTTCAGATATAGTTGCCGATTGGCATTTTAAAAATAGGTGCCGATAGGCATTTCAGATATAGAAGCCGATAGGCATTTCAAATATAGGTGCCGATAGGCATTCCAGATATGGTTGCCGATAGGCATTTGAAATATAGGTGCTAATAGGCATTTCAGATGTAGTTTCCGATAGGCATTTCAAAAATAGGTGTCGATAGGCATTTCAGATATAGGTGTCGTTAGGCATTTCAGATATAGGTGTCGATAGGCATTTCAGATATAGGTGTCGATAGGCATTTCATATATAGTTGTCGATAGGCATTTCAGATATAGGTGTCGATAGGCATTTCAGATATAGGTGTCGATAGGCATTTCAGATATAGGTGTCGATAGGCATTTCAGATATAGGTGTCGATAGGCATTTCAGATATAGGTGTCGATAGGCATTTCAGATATAGGTGCCGATAGGCATTTCAGATATAGGTGCCGATAGGCATTACAGATATAGTTGCCGATTGGCATTTTAAAAATAGGTGCCGATAGGCATTTCAGATATAGAAGCCGATAGGCATTTCAAATATAGGTGCCGATAGGCATTCCAGATATGGTTGCCGATAGGCATTTCAAATATAGGTGCTGATAGGCATTTCAGATGTAGTTTCCGATAGGCATTTCAAAAATCGGTGTCGATAGGCATTTCAGATATAGGTGTCGATAGGCATTTCAGATATAGGTGTCGATAGGCATTTCAGATATAGGTGTCGATAGGCATTTCAGATATAGGTGTCGATAGGCATTTTAGATTTAGGTGTCGATAGGCATTTCAGATATAGGTGTCGATAGGCATTTCAGATATAGGTGTCGATAGGCCTTTCAGATATAGGTGCCGATAGGCATTTCAGATATAGTTGCCGATTGGCATTTTAAAAATAGGTGCCGTTAGGCATTTCAGATATAGAAGCCGATAGGCATTTCAAATATAGGTGCCGATAGGCATTCCAGATATGGTTGCCGATAGGCATTTTAAATATAGGCGCTGATAGGCATTTCAGATGTAGTTTCCGATAGGCATTTCAAAAATAGGTGTCGATAGGCATTTCAGATATAGGTGTCGATAGGCATTTCAGATATTAGGTGTCGATAGGCATTTCAGATATAGGTGTCGATAGGCATTTTAGATATAGGTGTCGATAGGCATTTCAGATATAGGTGTCGATAGGCATTTCAGATATAGGTGTCGATAGGCATTTCAGATATAGGTGTCGATAGGCATTTCAGATATAGGTGTCGATAGGCATTTCAGATATAGGTGCCGATAGGCATTTCAGATATAGTTGCCGATTGGCATTTTAAAAATAGGTGCCGATAGGCATTTCAGATATAGAAGCCGATAGGCATTTCAAATATAGGTGCCGATAGGCATTCCAGATATGGTTGCCGATAGGCATTTCAAATATAGGTGCTGATAGGCATTTCAGATGTAGTTTCCGATAGGCATTTCAAAAATAGGTGTCGATAGGCATTTCAGATATAGGTGCCGATAGGCATTTCAGATATAGGTGTCGATAGGCATTTCAGATATAGGTGTCGATAAGCATTTCAGATAAAGGTGTCGATAGGCATTTCAGATATAGGTGTCGATAGGCATTTCAGATATAGGTGTCGATAGGCATTTCAGATATAGGTGTCGATAGGCATTTCAGATATAGGTGTCGATAGGCATTTCAGATATAGGTGCCGATGGGCATTTCAGATATAGTTGCCGATTGGCATTTTAAAAATAGGTGCCGATAGGCATTTCAGATATAGAAGCCGATAGGCATTTCAAATATAGGTGCCGATAGGTATTCCAGATATGGTTGCCGATAGGCATTTCAAATATAGGTGCTGATAGGCATTTCAGATGTAGTTTCCGATAGGCATTACAAAAATAGGTGTCGATAGGCATTTCAGATATAGGTGTCGATAGGCATTTCAGATATAGGTGTCGATAGGCATTTCAGATATAGGTGTCGATAGGCATTTCAGATATAGGTGTCGATAGGCATTTCAGATATAGGTGTCGATAGGCATTTCAGATATTGGTGTCGATAGGCATTTCAGATATAGGTGCCGATAGGCATTTCAGATATAGTTGCCGATTGGCATTTTAAAAATAGGTGCCGATAGGCATTTCAGATATAGAAGCCGATAGGCATTTCAAATATAGGTGCCGATAGGCATTCCAGATATGGTTGCCGATAGGCATTTCAAATATAGGTGCTGATAGGCATTTCAGATGTAGTTTCCGATAGGCATTTCAAAAATAGGTGTCGATAGGCATTTCAGATATAGGTGTCGATAGGCATTTCAGATATAGGTGTCGATAGGCATTTCAGATATAGGTGTCGATAGGCATTTCAGATATAGGTGTCGATAGGCATTTCAGATATAGGTGTCGATAGGCATTTCAGATATAGGTGTCGATAGGCATTTCAGATATAGGTGTCGATAGGCATTTCAGATATAGGTGCCGATAGGCATTTCAGATATAGTTGCCGATTCGCATTTTAAAAATAGGTGCCGATAGGCATTTCAGATATAGAAGCCGATAGGCATTTCAAATATAGGTGCCGATAGGCATTCCAGATATGGTTGCCGATAGGCATTTCAAATATAGGTGCTGATAGGCATTTCAGATGTAGTTTCCGATAGGCATATCAAAAATAGGTGTCGATAGGCATTTCAGATATAGGTGTCGATAGCCATTTCAGATATAGGTGTCGATAGGCATTTCGGATATAGGTGTCGATAGGCATTTCAGATATAGGTGTCGATAGGCATTTCAGATATAGAAGCCGATAGGCATTTCAAATATAGGTGCCGATAGGCATTCCAGATATGGTTGCCGATAGGCATTTCAAATATAGGTGCTGATAGGCATTTCAGATGTAGTTTCCGATAGGCATTTCACAAATAAGTGTCGATAGGCATTTCAGATATAGGTGTCGATAGGCATTTCAGATATAGGTGCCGATAGGCATTTCAGATATAGGTGTCGATAGGCATTTCAGATATAGGTGTCGATAGGCATTTCAGATATAGGTGTCGATAGGCATTTCAGATATAGGTGTCGATAGGCATTTCAGATATAGGTGTCGATAGGCATTTCAGATATAGGTGCCGATAGGCATTTCAGATATAGTTGCCGATTGGCATTTTAAAAATAGGTGCCGATAGGCATTTCAGATATAGAAGCCGATAGGCATTTCAAATATAGGTGCCGATAGGCATTCCAGATATGGTTGCCGATAGGCATTTCAAATATAGGTGCTGATAGGCATTTCAGATGTAGTTTCCGATAGGCATATCAAAAATAGGTGTCGATAGGCATTTCAGATATAGGTGTCGATAGGCATTTCAGATATAGGTGTCGATAGGCATTTCAGATATAGGTGCCGATAGGCATTTCAGATATAGTTGGCGATTGGCATTTTAAAAATAGGTGCCGATAGGCATTTCAGATATAGAAGCTGATAGGCATTTCAAATAAAGGTGCCGATAGGCATTCCAGATATGGTTGCCGATAGGCATTTCAAATATAGGTGCTGATAGGCATTTCAAATGTAGTTTCCGATAGGCATTTCAAAAGTAGGTGTCGATAGGCATTTCAAAAGTAGGTGTCGATAGGCATTTCAGATATAGGTGTCGATAGGCATTTCAGATATAGGTGTCGATAGGCATTTCAGATATAGGTGTCGATAGGCATTTCAGATATAGGTGTCGATAGGCATTTCAGATATAGGTGTCGATAGGCATTTCAGATATAGGTGTCGATAGGCATTTCAGATATAGAAGCCGATAGGCATTTCAAATATAGGTGCCGATAGGCATTCCAGATATGGTTGCCGATAGGCATTTCAAATATAGGTGCTGATAGGCATTTCAGATGTAGTTTCCGATAGGCATTTCAAAAATAGGTGTCGATAGGCATTTCAGATATAGGTGTCGATAGGCATTTCAGATATAGGTGCCGATAGGCATTTCAGATATAGTTGCCGATTGGCATTTTAAAAATAGGTGCCGATAGGCATTTCAGATATAGAAGCCGATAGGCATTTCAAATATAGGTGCCGATAGGCATTCCAGATATGGTTGCCGATAGGCATTTCAAATATGGGTGCTGATAGGCATTTCAGATGTAGTTTCCGATAGGCATTTCAAAAATAGGTGTCGATAGGCATTTCAGATATAGGTGTCGATAGGCATTTCAGATATAGGTGTCGATAGGCATTTCAGATATAGGTGTCGATAAGCATTTCAGATAAAGGTGTCGTTAGGCATTTCAGATATAGGTGTCGATAGGCATTTCAGATATAGGTGTCGATAGGCATTTCAGATATAGGTGTCGATAGGCATTTCAGATATAGGTGTCGATAGGCATTTCAGATATAAGTGCCGATAGGCATTTCAGATATAGTTGCCGATTGGCATTTTAAAAATAGGTGCCGATAGGCATTTCAGATATAGAAGCCGATAGGCATTTCAAATATAGGTGCCGATAGGCATTCCAGATATGGTTGCCGATAGGCATTTCAAATATAGGTGCTGATAGGCATTTCAGATGTAGTTTCCGATAGGCATATCAAAAATAGGTGTCGATAGGCATTTCAGATATAGGTGTCGATAGGCATTTCAGATATAGGTGTCGATAGGCATTTCGGATATAGGTGTCGATAGGCATTTCAGATATAGGTGTCGATAGGCATTTCAGATATAGGTGTCGATAGGCATTTCAGATATAGGTGTCGATAGGCATTTCAGATATAGGTGTCGATAGGCATTTCAGATATAGGTGTCGATAGGCATTTCAGATATAGGTGTCGATAGGCATTTCAGATATAGGTGTCGATAGGCATTTCAGATATAGGTGTCGATAGGCATTTCAGATATAGGTGCCGATAGGCATTTCAGATATAGTTGCCGATTGGCATTTTAAAAATAGGTGCCGATAGGCATTTCAGATATAGAAGCCGATAGGCATTTCAAATATAGGTGCCGATAGGCATTCCAGATATGGTTGCCGATAGGCATTTCAAATGTAGGTGCTGATAGGCATTTCAGATGTAGTTTCCGATAGGCATATCAAAAATAGGTGTCGATAGGCATTTCAGATATAGGTGTCGATAGGCATTTCAGATATAGGTGTCGATAGGCATTTCGGATATAGGTGTCGATAGGCATTTCAGATATAGGTGTCGATAGGCATTTCAGATATAGGTGTCGATAGGCATTTCAGATATAGGTGTCGATAGGCATTTCAGATATAGGTGTCGATAGGCATTTCAGATATAGGTGCCGATAGGCACTTCAGATATAGTTGCCGATTGGCATTTTAAAAATAGGTGCCGATAGGCATTTCAGATATAGAAGCCGATAGGCATTTCAAATATAGGTGCCGATAGGCATTCCAGATATGGTTGCCGATAGGCATTTCAAATATAGGTGCTGATAGGCATTTCAGATGTAGTTTCCGATAGGCATTTCAAAAATAGGTGTCGATAGGCATTTCAGATATAGGTGTCGATAGGCATTTCAGATATAGGTATCGATAGGCATTTCAGATATAGGTGTCGATAGGCATTTCAGATATAGGTGTCGATAGGCATTTCAGATATAGGTGTCGATAGGCATTTCAGATATAGGTGTCGATAGGCATTTCAGATATAGGTGTCGATAGGCATTTCAGATATAGGTGTCGATAGGCATTTCAGATATAGGTGCCGATAGGCATTTCAGATATAGTTGCCGATTGGCATTTAAAAAATAGGAGCCGATAGGCATTTCAGATATAGAAGCCGATAAGCATTTCAAATATAGGTGCCGATAGGCATTCCAGATATGGTTGCCGATAGGCATTTCAAATATAGGTGCTGATAGGCATTTCAGATGTAGTTTCCGATAGGCATTTTAAAAATAGGTGTCGATAGGCATTTCAGATATAGGTGTCGATAGGCAATTCAGATATAGGTGTCGATAGGCATTTCAGATATAGGTGTCGATAGGCATTTCAGATATAGGTGTCGATAGGCATTTCAGATATAGGTGTCGATAGGCATTTCAGATATAGGTGTCGATAGGCATTTCAGATATAGGTGTCGATAGGCATTTCAGATATAGGTGCCGATAGGCATTTCAGATATAGGTGCCGATAGGCATTTCAGATATAGTTGCCGATTGGCATTTTAAAAATAGGTGCCGATAGGCATTTTATATATAGAAGCCGATAGGCATTTCAAATATAGGTGCCGATAGGCATTCCAGATATGGTTGCCGATAGGCATTTCAAATATAGGTGCTGATAGGCATTTCAGATGTAGTTTCCGATAGGCATTTCAAAAATAGGTGTCGATAGGCATTTCAGATATAGGTGTCGATAGGCATTTCAGATATAGGTGTCGATAGGCATTTCAGATATAGGTGTCGATAGGCATTTCAGATATAGGTGTCGATAGGCATTTCAGATATAGGTGCTGATAGTCATTTCAGATATAGGTGTCGATAGGCATTTCAAATATAGGTGCCGATAGGCATTCCAGATATGGTTGCCGATAGGCATTTCAAATATAGGTGCTGATAGGCATTTCAGATGTAGTTTCCGATAGGCATTTCAAAAATAGGTGTCGATAGGCATTTCAGATATAGGTGTCGATAGGCATTTTAGATATAGGTGTCGATAGGCATTTCAGATATAGGTGTCGATAGGCATTTCAGATATAGGTGTCGATAGGCATTTCAGATATAGGTGTCGAGAGGCATTTCAGATATAGGTGTCGATAGGCATTTCAAATATAGGTGCCGATAGGCATTTCAGATATAGGTGTCGATAGGCATTTCAAATATAGGTGCCGATAGGCATTCCAGATATGGTTGCCGATAGGCATTTCAAATATAGGTGCTGATAGGCATTTCAGATGTAGTTTCCGATAGGCATTTCAAAAATAGGTGTCGATAGGCATTTCAGATATAGGTGTCGATAGGCATTTCAGATATAGGTGTTGATAGGCATTTCAGATATAAGTGTCGATAGGCATTTCAGATATAGGTGTCGATAGGCATTTCAGATATAGGTGTCGATAGGCATTTCAGATATAGGTGTCGATAGGCATTTCAGATATAGGTGTCGATAGGCATTTCAGATATAGGTGCCGATAGGCATTTCAGATATAGTTGCCGATTGGCATTTTAAAAATAGGTGCCGATAGGCATTTCAGATATAGAAGCCGATAGGCATTTCAAATATAGGTGCCGATAGGCATTCCAGATATGGTTGCCGATAGGCATTTCAAATATAGGTGCTAATAGGCATTTCAGATGTAGTTTCCGATAGGCATTTCAAAAATAGGTGTCGATAGGCATTTCAGATATAGGTGTCGTTAGGCATTTCAGATATAGGTGTCGATAGGCATTTCAGATATAGGTGTCGATAGGCATTTCAGATATAGGTGTCGATAGGCATTTCAGATATAGGTGTCGATAGGCATTTCAGATATAGGTGTCGATAGGCATTTCAGATATTGGTGTCGATAGGCATTTCAGATATAGGTGCCGATAGGCATTTCAGATATAGTTGCCGATTGGCATTTTAAAAATAGGTGCCGATAGGCATTTCAGATATAGAAGCCGATAGGCATTTCAAATATAGGTGCCGATAGGCATTCCAGATATGGTTGCCGATAGGCATTTCAAATATAGGTGCTGATAGGCATTTCAGATGTAGTTTCCGATAGGCATTTCAAAAATAGGTGTTGATAGGCATTTCAGATATAGGTGTCGATAGGCATTTCAGATATAGGTGTCGATAGGCATTTCAGATATAGGTGTCGATAGGCATTTCAGATATAGGTGTCGATAGGCATTTCAGATATAGGTGTCGATAGGCATTTCAGATATAGGTGTCGATAGGCATTTCAGATATAGGTGTCGATAGGCATTTCAGATATAGGTGCCGATAGGCATTTCAGATATAGGTGTCGATAGGCATTTCAGATATAGGTGTCGATAGGCATTTCAGATATAGGTGTCGATAGGCATTTCAGATATAGGTGTCGATAGGCATTTCAGATATAGGTGTCGATAGGCATTTCAGATATAGGTGTCGATAGGCATTTTAGATATAGGTGTCGATAGGCATTTCAGATATAGGTGCCGATAGGCATTTCAGATATAGGTGCCGATAGGCATTTCAGATAGAGTTGCCGATTGGCATTTTAAAAATAGGTGCCGATAGGCATTTCAGATATAGAAGCCGATAGGCATTTCAAATATAGGTGCCGATAGGCATTCCAGATATGGTTGCCGATAGGCATTTCAAATATAGGTGCTGATAGGCATTTCAGATGTAGTTTCCGATAGGCATTTCAAAAATAGGTGTCGATAGGCATTTCAGATATAGGTGTCGATAGGCATTTCAGATATAGGTGTCGATAGGCATTTCAGATATAGGTGTCGATAGGCATTTCAGATATAGGTGTCGATAGGCATTTCAGATATAGGTGTCGATAGGCATTTCAGATATAGGTGTCGATAGGCATTTCTGATATAGGTGTCGATAGGCATTTCAGATATAGGTGTCGATAGGCATTTCAGATATAGGTGTCGATAGGCATTTCAGATATAGGTGTCGATAGGCATTTCAGATATAGGTGTCGATAGGCATTTCAGATATAGGTGTCGATAGGCATTTCAGATATAGGTGTCGATAGGCATTTCAGATATAGGTGCTGATAGGCATTTCAGATATAGTTGCCGATTGGCATTTTAAAAATAGGTGCCGATAGGCATTTCAGATATAGAAGCCGATAGGCATTTCAAATATAGGTGCCGATAGGCATTCCAGATATGGTTGCCGATAGGCATTTCAAATATAGGTGCTGATAGGCATTTCAGATGTAGTTTCCGATAGGCATTTCAAAAATAGGTGTCGATAGGCATTTCAGATATAGGTGTCGATAGGCATTTCAGATATAGGTGTCGATAGGCATTTCAGATATAGGTGTCGATAGGCATTTCAGATATAGGTGTCGATAGGCATTTCAGATATAGGTGTCGAGAGGCATTTCAGATATAGGTGTCGATAGGCATTTCAAATATAGGTGCCGATAGGCATTTCAGATATAGTTGCGGATTGGCATTTTAAAAATAGGTGCCGATAGGCATTTCAGATATAGGTGTCGATAGGCATTTCAGATATAGGTGTCGATAGGCATTTCAGATATAGGTGTCGATAGGCATTTCAGATATAGGTGCCGATAGGCATTTCAGAAATAGTTGCCGATTGGCATTTTAAAAATAGGTGCCGATAGGCATTTCAGATATAGAAGCCGATAGGCATTTCAAATATAGGTGCCGATAGGCATTCCAGATATGGTTGCCGATAGGCATTTCAAATATAGGTGCTGATAGGCATTTCAGATGTAGTTTCCGATAGGCATTTCAAAAATAGGTGTCGATAGGCATTTCAGATATAGGTGTCGATAGGCATTTCAGATATAGGTGTCGATAGGCATTTCAGATATAGGTGTCGATAGGCATTTCAGATATAGGTGTCGATAGGCATTTCAGATATAGGTGTCGATAGGCATTTCAGATATAGGTGTCGATAGGCATTTCAGATATAGGTGCTGATAGGCATTTCAGATATAGGTGTCGATAGGCATTTCAAATATAGGTGCCGATAGGCATTCCAGATATGGTTGCCGATAGGCATTTCAAATATAGGTGCTGATAGGCATTTCAGATGTAGTTTCCGATAGGCATTTCAAAAATAGGTGTCGATAGGCATTTCAGATATAGGTGTCGATAGGCATTTCAGATATAGGTGTTGATAGGCATTTCAGATATAAGTGTCGATAGGCATTTCAGATATAGGTGTCGATAGGCATTTCAGATATAGGTGTCGATAGGCATTTCAGATATAGGTGTCGATAGGCATTTCAGATATAGGTGTCGATAGGCATTTCAGATATAGGTGCCGATAGGCATTTCAGATATAGTTGCCGATTGGCATTTTAAAAATAGGTGCCGATAGGCATTTCAGATATAGAAGCCGATAGGCATTTCAAATATAGGTGCCGATAGGCATTCCAGATATGGTTGCCGATAGGCATTTGAAATATAGGTGCTAATAGGCATTTCAGATGTAGTTTCCGATAGGCATTTCAAAAATAGGTGTCGATAGGCATTTCAGATATAGGTGTCGTTAGGCATTTCAGATATAGGTGTCGATAGGCATTTCAGATATAGGTGTCGATAGGCATTTCAGATATAGGTGTCGATAGGCATTTCAGATATAGGTGTCGATAGGCATTTCAGATATAGGTGTCGATAGGCATTTCAGATATTGGTGTCGATAGGCATTTCAGATATAGGTGCCGATAGGCATTTCAGATATAGTTGCCGATTGGCATTTTAAAAATAGGTGCCGATAGGCATTTCAGATATAGAAGCCGATAGGCATTTCAAATATAGGTGCCGATAGGCATTCCAGATATGGTTGCCGATAGGCATTTCAAATATAGGTGCTGATAGGCATTTCAGATGTAGTTTCCGATAGGCATTTCAAAAATAGGTGTTGATAGGCATTTCAGATATAGGTGTCGATAGGCATTTCAGATATAGGTGTCGATAGGCATTTTAGATATAGGTGTCGATAGGCATTTCAGATATAGGTGTCGATAGGCATTTCAGATATAGGTGTCGATAGGCATTTCAGATATAGGTGTCGATAGGCATTTCAGATATAGGTGTCGATAGGCATTTCAGATATAGGTGCCGATAGGCATTTCAGATATAGGTGTCGATAGGCATTTTAGATATAGGTGTCGATAGGCATTTCAGATATAGGTGTCGATAGGCATTTCAGATATAGGTGTCGATAGGCATTTCAGATATAGGTGTCGATAGGCATTTCAGATATAAATGTCGATAGGCATTTTAGATATAGGTGTCGATAGGCATTTCAGATATAGGTGCCGATAGGCATTTCAGATATAGGTGCCGATAGGCATTTCAGATATAGTTGCCGATTGGCATTTTAAAAATAGGTGCCGATAGGCATTTCAGATATAGAAGCCGATAGGCATTTCAAATATAGGTGCCGATAGGCATTCCAGATATGGTTGCCGATAGGCATTTCAAATATAGGTGCTGATAGGCATTTCAGATGTAGTTTCCGATAGGCATTTCAAAAATAGGTGTCGATAGGCCTTTCAGATATAGGTGTCGATAGGCATTTCAGATATAGGTGTCGATAGGCATTTCAGATATAGGTGTCGATAGGCATTTCAGATATAGGTGTCGATAGGCATTTCAGATATAGGTGTCGATAGGCATTTCAGATATAGGTGTCGATAGGCATTTCTGATATATGTGTCGATAGGCATTTCAGATATAGGTGCCGATAGGCATTTCAGATATAGTTGCCGATTGGCATTTTAAAAATAGGTGCCGATAGGCATTTCAGATATAGAAGCCGATAGGCATTTCAAATATAGGTGCCGATAGGCATTCCAGATATGGTTGCCGATAGGCATTTCAAATATAGGTGCTGATAGGCATTTCAGATGTAGTTTCCGATAGGCATTTCAAAAATAGGTGTCGATAGGCATTTCAGATATAGGTGTCGATAGGCATTTCAAAAATCGGTGCCGATAGGCATTTCATATATAGGTGCCGATAGGCATTTCAGATATAGTTGCCGATTGGCATTTTAAAAATAGGTGCCGATAGGCATTTCAGATATAGAAGCCGATAGGCATTTCAAATATAGGTGCCGATAGGCATTCCAGATATGGTTGCCGATAGGCATTTCAAATATAGGTGCTGATAGGCATTTCAGATGTAGTTTCCGATAGGCATTTCAAAAATAGGTGTCGATAGGCATTTCAGATATAGGTGTCGATAGGCATTTCAGATATAGGTGTCGATAGGCATTTCAGATATAGGTGTCGATAGGCATTTCATATATAGTTGTCGATAGGCATTTCAGATATAGGTGTCGATAGGCATTTCAGATATAGGTGTCGATAGGCATTTCAGATATAGGTGTCGATAGGCATTTCAGATATAGGTGTCGATAGGCATTTCAGATATAGGTGTCGATAGGCGTTTCAGATATAGGTGCCGATAGGCATTTCAGATATAGGTGCCGATAGGCATTACAGATATAGTTGCCGATTGGCATTTTAAAAATAGGTGCCGATAGGCATTTCAGATATAGAAGCCGATAGGCATTTCAAATATAGGTGCCGATAGGCATTCCAGATATGGTTGCCGATAGGCATTTCAAATATAGGTGCTGATAGGCATTTCAGATGTAGTTTCCGATAGGCATTTCAAAAATCGGTGTCGATAGGCATTTCAGATATAGGTGTCGATAGGCATTTCAGATATAGGTGTCGATAGGCATTTCAGATATAGGTGTCGATAGGCATTTCAGATATAGGTGTCGATAGGCATTATAGATATAGGTGTCGATAGGCATTTCAGATATAGGTGTCGATAGGCATTTCAGATATAGGTGTCGATAGGCCTTTCAGATATAGGTGCCGATAGGCATTTCAGATATAGTTGCCGATTGGCATTTTAAAAATAGGTGCCGATAGGCATTTCAGATATAGAAGCCGATAGGCATTTCAAATATAGGTGCCGATAGGCATTCCAGATATGGTTGCCGATAGGCATTTTAAATATAGGCGCTGATAGGCATTTCAGATGTAGTTTCCGATAGGCATTTCAAAAATAGGTGTCGATAGGCATTTCAGATATAGGTGTCGATAGGCATTTCAGATATTAGGTGTCGATAGGCATTTCAGATATAGGTGTCGATAGGCATTTTAGATATAGGTGTCGATAGGCATTTCAGATATAGGTGTCGATAGGCATTTCAGATATAGGTGTCGATAGGCATTTCAGATATAGGTGTCGATAGGCATTTCAGATATAGGTGTCGATAGGCATTTCAGATATAGGTGCCGATAGGCATTTCAGATATAGTTGCCGATTGGCATTTTAAAAATAGGTGCCGATAGGCATTTCAGATATAGAAGCCGATAGGCATTTCAAATATAGGTGCCGATAGGCATTCCAGATATGGTTGCCGATAGGCATTTCAAATATAGGTGCTGATAGGCATTTCAGATGTAGTTTCCGATAGGCATTTCAAAAATAGGTGTCGATAGGCATTTCAGATATAGGTGCCGATAGGCATTTCAGATATAGGTGTCGATAGGCATTTCAGATATAGGTGTCGATAAGCATTTCAGATAAAGGTGTCGATAGGCATTTCAGATATAGGTGTCGATAGGCATTTCAGATATAGGTGTCGATAGGCATTTCAGATATAGGTGTCGATAGGCATTTCAGATATAGGTGTCGATAGGCATTTCAGATATAGGTGCCGATGGGCATTTCAGATATAGTTGCCGATTGGCATTTTAAAAATAGGTGCCGATAGGCATTTCAGATATAGAAGCCGATAGGCATTTCAAATATAGGTGCCGATAGGTATTCCAGATATGGTTGCCGATAGGCATTTCAAATATAGGTGCTGATAGGCATTTCAGATGTAGTTTCCGATAGGCATTACAAAAATAGGTGTCGATAGGCATTTCAGATATAGGTGTCTATAGGCATTTCAGATATAGGTGTCGATAGGCATTTCAGATATAGGTGTCGATAGGCATTTCAGATATAGGTGTCGATAGGCATTTCAGATATAGGTGTCGATAGGCATTTCAGATATAGGTGTCGATAGGCATTTCAGATATAGGTGTCGATAGGCATTTCAGATATAGGTGCCGATAGGCATTTCAGATATAGTTGCCGATTGGCATTTTAAAAATAGGTGCCGATAGGCATTTCAGATATAGAAGCCGATAGGCATTTCAAATATAGGTGCCGATAGGCATTCCAGATATGGTTGCCGATAGGCATTTCAAATATAGGTGCTGATAGGCATTTCAGATGTAGTTTCCGATAGGCATTTCAAAAATAGGTGACGATAGGCATTTCAGATATAGGTGTCGATAGGCATTTCAGATATAGGTGTCGATAGGCATTTCAGATATAGGTGTCGATAGGCATTTCAGATATAGGTGTCGATAGGCATTTCAGATATAGGTGTCGATAGGCATTTCAGATATAGGTGTCGATAGGCATTTCAGATATAGGTGCCGATAGGCATTTCAGATATAGTTGCCGATTCGCATTTTAAAAATAGGTGCCGATAGGCATTTCAGATATAGAAGCCGATAGGCATTTCAAATATAGGTGCCGATAGGCATTCCAGATATGGTTGCCGATAGGCATTTCAAATATAGGTGCTGATAGGCATTTCAGATGTAGTTTCCGATAGGCATATCAAAAATAGGTGTCGATAGGCATTTCAGATATAGGTGTCGATAGGCATTTCAGATATAGGTGTCTATAGGCATTTCGGATATAGGTGTCGATAGGCATTTCAGATATAGGTGTCGATAGGCATTTCAGATATAGAAGCCGATAGGCATTTCAAATATAGGTGCCGATAGGCATTCCAGATATGGTTGCCGATAGGCATTTCAAATATAGGTGCTGATAGGCATTTCAGATGTAGTTTCCGATAGGCATTTCAAAAATAGGTGTCGATAGGCATTTCAGATATAGGTGTCGATAGGCATTTCAGATATAGGTGCCGATAGGCATTTCAGATATAGGTGTCGATAGGCATTTCAGATATAGGTGTCGATAGGCATTTCAGATATAGGTGTCGATAGGCATTTCAGATATAGGTGTCGATAGGCATTTCAGATATAGGTGTCGATAGGCATTTCAGATATAGGTGCCGATAGGCATTTCAGATATAGTTGCCGATTGGCATTTTAAAAATATGTGCCGATAGGCATTTCAGATATAGAAGCCGATAGGCATTTCAAATATAGGTGCCGATAGGCATTCCAGATATGGTTGCCGATAGGCATTTCAAATATAGGTGCTGATAGGCATTTCAGATGTAGTTTCCGATAGGCATATCAAAAATAGGTGTCGATAGGCATTTCAGATATAGGTGTCGATAGGCATTTCAGATATAGGTGTCGATAGGCATTTCAGATATAGGTGCCGATAGGCATTTCAGATATAGTTGGCGATTGGCATTTTAAAAATAGGTGCCGATAGGCATTTCAGATATAGAAGCTGATAGGCATTTCAAATAAAGGTGCCGATAGGCATTCCAGATATGGTTGCCGATAGGCATTTCAAATATAGGTGCTGATAGGCATTTCAAATGTAGTTTCCGATAGGCATTTCAAAAGTAGGTGTCGATAGGCATTTCAAAAGTAGGTGTCGATAGGCATTTCAGATATAGGTGTCGATAGGCATTTCAGATATAGGTGTCGATAGGCATTTCAGATATAGGTGTCGATAGGCATTTCAGATATAGGTGTCGATAGGCATTTCAGATATAGGTGTCGATAGGCATTTCAGATATAGGTGTCGATAGGCATTTCAGATATAGAAGCCGATAGGCATTTCAAATATAGGTGCCGATAGGCATTCCAGATATGGTTGCCGATAGGCATTTCAAATATAGGTGCTGATAGGCATTTCAGATGTAGTTTCCGATAGGCATTTCAAAAATAGGTGTCGATAGGCATTTCAGATATAGGTGTCGATAGGCGTTTCAGATATAGGTGCCGATAGGCATTTCAGATATAGTTGCCGATTGGCATTTTAAAAATAGGTGCCGATAGGCATTTCAGATATAGAAGCCGATAGGCATTTCAAATATAGGTGCCGATAGGCATTCCAGATATGGTTGCCGATAGGCATTTCAAATATAGGTGCTGATAGGCATTTCAGATGTAGTTTCCGATAGGCATTTCAAAAATAGGTGTCGATAGGCATTTAAGATATAGGTGTCGATAGGCATTTCAGATATAGGTGTCGATAGGCATTTCAGATATAGGTGTCGATAAGCATTTCAGATAAAGGTTTCGTTAGGCATTTCAGATATAGGTGTCGATAGGCATTTCAGATATAGGTGTCGATAGGCATTTCAGATATAGGTGTCGATAGGCATTTCAGATATAGGTGTCGATAGGCATTTCAGATATAAGTGCCGATAGGCATTTCAGATATAGTTGCCGATTGGCATTTTAAAAATAGGTGCCGATAGGCATTTCAGATATAGAAGCTGATAGGCATTTCAAATATAGGTGCCGATAGGCATTCCAGATATGGTTGCCGATAGGCATTTCAAATATAGGTGCTGATAGGCATTTCAGATGTAGTTTCCGATAGGCATATCAAAAATAGGTGTCGATAGGCATTTCAGATATAGGTGGCGATAGGCATTTCAGATATAGGTGTCGATAGGCATTTCGGATATAGGTGTCGATAGGCATTTCAGATATAGGTGTCGATAGGCATTTCAGATATAGGTGTCGATAGGCATTTCAGATATAGGTGTCGATAGGCATTTCAGATATAGGTGTCGATAGGCATTTCAGATATAGGTGTCGATAGGCATTTCAGATATAGGTGTCGATAGGCATTTCAGATATAGGTGTCGATAGGCATTTCAGATATAGGTGTCGATAGGCATTTCAGATATAGGTGCCGATAGGCATTTCAGATATAGTTGCCGATTGGCATTTTAAAAATAGGTGCCGATAGGCATTTCAGATATAGAAGCCGATAGGCATTTCAAATATAGGTGCCGATAGGCATTCCAGATATGGTTGCCGATAGGCATTTCAAATATAGGTGCTGATAGGCATTTCAGATGTAGTTTCCGATAGGCATATCAAAAATAGGTGTCGATAGGCATTTCAGATATAGGTGTCGATAGGCATTTCAGATATAGGTGTCGATAGGCATTTCGGATATAGGTGTCGATAGGCATTTCAGATATAGGTGTCGATAGGCATTTCAGATATAGGTGTCGATAGGCATTTCAGATATAGGTGTCGATAGGCATTTCAGATATAGGTGTCGATAGGCATTTCAGATATAGGTGCCGATAGGCACTTCAGATATAGTTGCCGATTGGCATTTTAAAAATAGGTGCCGATAGGCATTTCAGATAAAGAAGCCGATAGGCATTTCAAATATAGGTGCCGATAGGCAATCCAGATATGGTTGCCGATAGGCATTTCAAATATAGGTGCTGATAGGCATTTCAGATGTAGTTTCCGATAGGCATTTCAAAAATAGGTGTCGATAGGCATTTCAGATATAGGTGTCGATAGGCATTTCAGATATAGGTATCGATAGGCATTTCAGATATAGGTGTCGATAGGCATTTCAGATATAGGTGTCGATAGGCATTTCAGATATAGGTGTCGATAGGCATTTCAGATATAGGTGTCGATAGGCATTTCAGATATAGGTGTCGATAGGCATTTCAGATATAGGTGTCGATAGGCATTTCAGATATAGGTGCCGATAGGCATTTCAGATATAGTTGCCGATTGGCATTTAAAAAATAGGAGCCGATAGGCATTTCAGATATAGAAGCCGATAAGCATTTCAAATATAGGTGCCGATAGGCATTCCAGATATGGTTGCCGATAGGCATTTCAAATATAGGTGCTGATAGGCATTTCAGATGTAGTTTCCGATAGGCATTTTAAAAATAGGTGTCGATAGGCATTTCAGATATAGGTGTCGATAGGCATTTCAGATATAGGTGTCGATAGGCATTTCAGATATAGGTGTCGATAGGCATTTCAGATATAGGTGTCGATAGGCATTTCAGATATAGGTGTCGATAGGCATTTCAGATATAGGTGTCGATAGGCATTTCAGATATAGGTGTCGATAGGCATTTCAGATATAGGTGCCGATAGGCATTTCAGATATAGTTGCCGATTGGCATTTTAAAAATAGGTGCCGATAGGCATTTCAGATATAGAAGCTGATAGGCATTTCAAATAAAGGTGCCGATAGGCATTCCAGATATGGTTGCCGATAGGCATTTCAAATATAGGTGCTGATAGGCATTTCAAATGTAGTTTCCGATAGGCATTTCAAAAGTAGGTGTCGATAGGCATTTCAGATATAGGTGTCGATAGGCATTTCAGATATAGGTGTCGATAGGCATTTCAGATATAGGTGTCGATAGGCATTTCAGATATAGGTTTCGATAGGCATTTCAGATATAGGTGTCGATTGGCATTTCAGATATAGGTGTCGATAGGCATTTCAGATATAGGTGTCGATAGGCATTTCAGATATAGGTGTCGATAGGCATTTCAGATATAGGTGCCGATAGGCATTTCAGATATAGGTGTCGATAGGCATTTCAGATATAGGTGTCGATAAGCATTTCAGATATAGGTGTCGATAGGCATTTCAGATATAGGTGTCGATAGGCATTTCAGATATAGGTGCCGATAGGCATTTCAGATATAGGTGCCGATAGGCATTTCAGATATAGTTGCCGATTGGCATTTTAAAAATAGGTGCCGATAGGCATTTTATATATAGAAGCCGATAGGCATTTCAAATATAGGTGCCGATAGGCATTCCAGATATGGTTGCCGATAGGCATTTCAAATATAGGTGCTGATAGGCATTTCAGATGTAGTTTCCAATAGGCATTTCAAAAATAGGTGTCGATAGGCATTTCAGATATAGGTATCGATAGGCATTTCAGATATAGGTGTCGATAGGCATTTCAGATATAGGTGTCGATAGGCATTTCAGATATAGGTGTCGATAGGCATTTCAGATATAGGTGTCGATAGGCATTTCAGATATAGGTGCCGATAGGCATTTCAGATATAGTTGCCGATTGGCATTTTAAAAATAGGTGCCGGTAGGCATTTCAGATATAGAAGCCGATAGGCATTTCAAATATAGGTGCCGATAGGCATTCCAGATATGGTTGCCGATAGGCATTTCAAATATAGGTGCTGATAGGCAATTCAGATGTAGTTTCCGATAGGCATTTCAAAAATCGGTGTCGATAGGCATTTCAGATAAAGGTGTCGATAGGCATTTCAGATATAGGTGTCGATAGGCATTTCAGATATAGGTGTCGATAGGCATTTCAGATATAGGTGTCGATAGGCATTTCAGATATAGGTGTCGATAGGCATTTCAGATATAGGTGTCGATAGGCATTTCAGATATAGGTGTCGATAGGCCTTTCAGATATAGGTGCCGATAGGCATTTCAGATATAGTTGCCGATTGGCATTTTAAAAATAGGTGCCGATAGGCATTTCAGATATAGAAGCCGATAGGCATTTCAAATATAGGTGCCGATAGGCATTCCAGATATGGTTTCCGATAGGCATTTCAAATATAGGTGCTGATAGGCATTTCAGATGTAGTTTCCGATAGGCATTTCAAAAATAGGTGTCGATAGGCATTTCAGATATAGGTGTCGATAGGCATTTCAGATATAGGTGTCGATAGGCATTTCAGATATAGGTGTCGATTGGCATTTTAGATATAGGTGTCGATAGGCATTTCAGATATAGGTGTCGATAGGCATTTCAGATATAGGTGTCGATAGGCATTTCAGATATAGGTGTCGATAGGCATTTCAGATATAGGTGCCGATAGGCATTTCAGATATAGTTGCCGATTGGCATTTTAAAAATAGGTGCCGATAGGCATTTCAGATATAGAAGCCGATAGGCATTTCAAATATAGGTGCCGATAGGCATTCCAGATATGGTTGCCGATAGGCATTTCAAATATAGGTGCTGATAGGCATTTCAGATGTAGTTTCCGATAGGCATTTCAAAAATAGGTGTCGATAGGCATTTCAGATATAGGTGTCGATAGGCATTTCAGATATAGGTATCGATAGGCATTTCAGATATAGGTGTCGATAGGCATTTCAGATATAGGTGTCGATAGGCATTTCAGATATAGGTGTCGATAGGCATTTCAGATATAGGTGTCGATAGGCATTTCAGATATAGGTGTCGATAGGCATTTCAGATATAGGTGCCGATAGGCATTTCAGATATAGTTGCCGATTGGCATTTTAAAAATAGGTGCCGATAGGCATTTCAAATATAAAAGCCGATACGCATTTCAAATATAGGTGCTGATAGGCATTTCAGATGTAGTTTGCGATAGGCATTTCAAAAATAGGTGTCGATAGGCATTTCAGATATAGGTGTCGATAGGCATTTCAGATATAGGTGTCGATAGGCATTTCAGATATAGGTGTCGATAGGCATTTCAGATATAGGTGTCGATAGGCATTTCAGATATAGGTGCCGATAGGCATTTCAGATATAAGTGCCGATAGGCATTTCAGATATACTTGCCGATTAGCATTTTAAAAATAGGTGCCGATAGGCATTTCAGATATAGGTGTCGATAGGCATTTCAGATATAGGTGTCGATAGGCATTTCAGATATAGGTGTCGATAGGCATTTCAGATATAGGTGTCGATAGGCATTTCAGATATAGGTGCCGATAGGCATTTCAGATATAGGTGTCGATAGGCATTTCAGATATAGGTGTCGATAGGCATTTCAGATATAGGTGTCGATAGGCATTTCAGATATAGGTGTCGATAGGCATTTCAGATATAGGTGTCGATAGGCATTTCAGATATAGGTGTCGATAGGCATTTCAGATATAGGTGCCGATAGGCATTTCAGATATAGTTGCCGATTGGCATTTTAAAAATAGGTGCCGATAGGCATTTCAGATATAGAAGCCGATAGGCATTTCAAATATAGGTGTCGATAGGCATTTCAGATATAGGTGTCGATAGGCATTTCAGATATAGGTGTCGATAGGCATTTCAGATATAGGTGTCGATAGGCATTTCAGATATAGGTGTCGATAGGCATTTCAGATATAGGTGTCGATAGGCATTTCAGATATAGGTGTCGATAGGCATTTCAGATATAGGTGTCGATTAGCATTTCAGATATAGGTGCCGATAGGCATTTCAGATATAGGTGTCGATAGGCATTTCAGATATAGGTGTCGATAGGCATTTCAGATATAGGTGTCGATAGGCATTTCAGATATAGGTGTCGATAGGCATTTCAGATATAGGTGCCGATAGGCATTTCAGATATAAGTGCCGATAGGCATTTCAGATATACTTGCCGATTAGCATTTTAAAAATAGGTGCCGATAGGCATTTTATATATAGAAGCCGATAGGCATTTCAAATATAGGTGCCGATAGGCATTCCAGATATGGTTGCCGATAGGCATTTCAAATATAGGTGCTGATAGGCATTTCAGATGTAGTTTCCGATAGGCATTTCAAAAATATGTGTCGATAGGCATTTCAGATATAGGTGTCGATAAGCATTTCAGATATAGGTGTCGATAGGCATTTCAGATATAGGTGTCGATAGGCATTTCAGATATAGGTGTCGATAGGCATTTCAGATATAGGTGTTGATAGGCATTTCAGATATAGGTGTCGATAGGCATTTCAGATATAGGTGTCGATAGGCATTTCAGATATAGGTGTCGATAGGCATTTCAGATATAGGTGTCGATAGGCATTTCAGATATAGGTGCCGATAGGCATTTCAGATATAAGTGCCGATAGGCATTTCAGATATACTTGCCGATTAGCATTTTAAAAATAGGTGCCGATAGGCATTTTATATATAGAAGCCGATAGGCATTTCAAATATAGGTGTCGATAGGCATTTCAGATATAGGTGTCGATAGGCATTTCAGATATAGGTGTCGATAGGCATTTCAGATATAGGTGTCGATAGGCATTTCAGATATAGGTGTCGATAGGCATTTCAGATATAGGTGTCGATAGGCATTTCAGATATAGGTGTCGATAGGCATTTCAGATATAGGTGTCGATAGGCATTTCAGATATAGGTGTCGATAGGCATTTCAGATATAGGTGCCGATAGGCATTTCAGATATAAGTGCCGATAGGCATTTCAGATATACTTGCCGATTAGCATTTTAAAAATAGGTGCCGATAGGCATTTTATATATAGAAGCCGATAGGCATTTCAAATATAGGTGCCGATAGGCATTCCAGATATGGTTGCCGATAGGCATTTCAAATATAGGTGCTGATAGGCATTTCAGATGTAGTTTCCGATAGGCATTTCAAAAATATGTGTCGATAGGCATTTCAGATATAGGTGTCGATAAGCATTTCAGATATAGGTGTCGATAGGCATTTCAGATATAGGTGTCGATAGGCATTTCAGATATAGGTGTCGATAGGCATTTCAGATATAGGTGTTGATAGGCATTTCAGATATAGGTGCCGATAGGCATTTCAGATATAGTTGCCGATTGGCATTTTAAAAATAGGTGCCGATAGGCATTTCAGATATAGAAGCCGATAGGCATTTCAAATATAGGTGCCGATAGGCATTTCAAATATGGTTGCCGATAGGCATTTCAAATATAGGTGCTGATAGGCATTTTAGATGTAGTTTCCGATAGGCATTTCAAAAATCGGTGTCGATAAACATTTCAGATATAGGTGTCGATAGGCATTTCAGATATAGGTGTCGATAGGCATTTCAGATATAGGTGTCGATAGGCATTTCAGATATAGGTGTCGATAGGCATTTCAGATATAGGTGTCGATAGGCATTTCAGATATAGGTGTCGATAGGCATTTCAGATATAGGTGTCGATAGGCATTTCAGATATAGGTGTCGATAGGCAATTCAGATATAGGTGCCGATAGGCATTTCAGATATAGTTGCCGATTGGCATTTTAAAAATAGGTGCCGATAGGCATTTCAGATATAGAAGCCGATAGGCATTTCAAATATAGGTGCCGATAGGCATTCCAGATATGGTTGCCGATAGGCATTTCAAATATAGGTGCTGATAGGCATTTCAGATGTAGTTTCCGATAGGCATTTTAAAAATAGGTGTCGATAGGCATTTCAGATATAGGTGTCGATAGGCATTTCAGATATAGGTGTCGATAGGCATTTCAGATATGGGTGTCGATAGGCATTTCAGATATAGGTGTCGATAGGCATTTCAGATATAGGTGTCGATAGGCATTTCAGATATAGGTGTCGATAGGCATTTCAGATATAGGTGTCGATAGGCATTTCAGATATAGGTGCCGATAGGCATTTCAGATATAGTTGCCGATTGGCATTTTAAAAATAGGAGCCGATAGGCATTTCAGATATAGAAGCCGATAGGCATTTCAAATATAGGTGCCGATAGGCATTCCAGATATGGCTGCCGATAGGCATTTCAAATATAGGTGCTGATAGGCATTTCAGATGTAGTTTCCGATAGGCATTTTAAAAATAGGTGTCGATAGGCATTTCAGATATAGGTGTCGATAGGCATTTCAGATATAGGTGTCGATAGGCATTTCAGATATAGGTGATGATAGGCATTTCAGATATAGGTGTCGATAGGCATTTCAGATATAGGTGTCGATAGGCATTTCAGATATAGGTGTCGATAGGCATTTCAGATATAGGTGTCGATAGGCATTTCAGATATAGGTGCCGATAGGCATTTCAGATATAGAAGCTGATAGGCATTTCAAATAAAGGTGCCGATAGGCATTCCAGATATGGTTGCCGATAGGCATTTCAAATATAGGTGCTGATAGGCATTTCAAATGTAGTTTCCGATAGGCATTTCAAAAATAGGTGTCGATAGGCATTTCAGATATAGGTGTCGATAGGCATTTCAGATATAGGTGTCGATAGGCATTTCAGATAGAGGTGTCGATAGGCATTTCAGATATAGGTGTCGATAGGCATTTCAGATATAGGTGTCGATAGGCATTTCAGATATAGGTGCCGATAGGCATTTCAGATATAGGTGTCGATAGGCATTTCAGATATAGGTGTCGATAGGCATTTCAGATATAGGTGCCGATAGGCATTCCAGATATGGTTTCCGATAGGCATTTCAAATATAGTTGCTGATAGGCATTTCAGATGTAGTTTCCGATAGGCATTTCAAAAATAGGTGTCGATAGGCATTTCAGATATAGGTGTCGATAGGCATTTCAGATATAGGTGTCGATAGGCATTTCAGATATAGGTGTCGATAGGCATTTTAGATATAGGTGTCGATAGGCATTTCAGATATAGGTGTCGATAGGCATTTCAGATATAGGTGTCGATAGGCATTTCAGATATAGGTGTCGATAGGCATTTCAGATATAGGTGCCGATAGGCATTTCAGATATAGTTGCCGATTGGCATTTTAAAAATAGGTGCCGATAGGCATTTCAGATATAGAAGCCGATAAGCATTTCAAATATAGGTGCCGATAGGCATTCCAGATATGGTTGCCGATAGGCATTTCAAATATAGGTGCTGATAGGCATTTCAGATGTAGTTTCCGATAGGCATTTCAAAAATAGGTGTCGATAGGCATTTCAGATATAGGTGTCGATAGGCATTTCAGATATAGGTATCGATAGGCATTTCAGATATAGGTGTCGATAAGCATTTCAGATATAGGTGTCGATAGGCATTTCAGATATAGGTGTCGATAGGCATTTCAGATATAGGTGTCGATAGGCATTTCAGATATAGGTGTCGATAGGCATTTCAGATATAGGTGCCGATAGGCATTTCAGATATAGTTGCCGATTGGCATTTTAAAAATAGGTGCCGATAGGCATTTCAAATATAAAAGCCGATAGGCATTTCAAATATAGGTGCCGATAGGCATTCCAGATATGGTTGCCGATATGCATTTCAAATATAGGTGCTGATAGGCATTTCAGATGTAGTTTGCGATAGGCATTTCAAAAATAGGTGTCGATAGGCATTTCAGATATAGGTGTCGATAGGCATTTCAGATATAGGTGTCGATAGGCATTTCAGATATAGGTGTCGATAGGCATTTCAGATATAGGTGTCGATAGGCATTTCAGATATAGGTGTCGATAGGCATTTCAGATATAGGTGTCGATAGGCATTTCAGATATAGGTGTCGATTAGCATTTCAGATATAGGTGCCGATAGGCATTTCAGATATAGGTGTCGATAGGCATTTCAGATATAGGTGTCGATAGGCATTTCAGATATAGGTGTCGATAGGCATTTCAGATATAGGTGTCGATAGGCATTTCAGATATAGGTGCCGATAGGCATTTCAGTTATAAGTGCCGATAGGCATTTCAGATATACTTGCCGATTGGCATTTTAAAAATAGGTGCCGATAGGCATTTTATATATAGAAGCCGATAGGCATTTCAAATATAGGTGCCGATAGGCATCCCAGATATGGTTGCCGATAGGCATTTCAAATATAGGTGCTGATAGGCATTTCAGATGTAGTTTCCGATAGGCATTTCAAAAATAGGTGTCGATAGGCATTTCAGATATAGGTGTCGATAAGCATTTCAGATATAGGTGTCGATAGGCATTTCAGATATAGGTGTCGATAGGCATTTCAGATATAGGTGTCGATAGGCATTTCAGATATAGGTGTCGATAGGCATTTCAGATATAGGTGCCGATAGGCATTTCAGATATAGTTGCCGATTGGCATTTTAAAAATAGGTGCCGATAGGCATTTCAGATATAGAAGCCGATAGGCATTTCAAATATAGGTGCCGATAGGCATTTCAGATATGGTTGCCGATAGGCATTTCAAATATAGGTGCTGATAGGCATTTCAGATGTAGTTTCCGATAGGCATTTCAAAAATCGGTGTCGATAAACATTTCAGATATAGGTGTCGATAGGCATTTCAGATATAGGTGTCGATAGGCATTTCAGATATAGGTGTCGATAGGCATTTCAGATATAGGTGTCGATAGGCATTTCAGATATAGGTGTCGATAGGCATTTCAGATATAGGTGTCGATAGGCATTTCAGATATAGGTGTCGATAGGCATTTCAGATATAGGTGTCGATAGGCAATTCAGATATAGGTGCCGATAGGCATTTCAGATATAGTTGCCGATTGGCATTTTAAAAATAAGTGCCGATAGGCATTTCAGATATAGAAGCCGATAGGCATTTCAAATATAGGTGCCGATAGGCATTCCAGATATGGTTGCCGATAGGCATTTCAAATATAGGTGCTGATAGGCATTTCAGATGTAGTTTCCGATAGGCATTTTAAAAATAGGTGTCGATAGGCATTTCAGATATAGGTGTCGATAGGCATTTCAGATATAGGTGTCGATAGGCATTTCAGATATAGGTGTCGATAGGCATTTCAGATATAGGTGTCGATAGGCATTTCAGATATAGGTGTCGATAGGCATTTCAGATATAGGTGTCGATAGGCATTTCAGATATAGGTGTCGATAGGCATTTCAGATATAGAAGCTGATAGGCATTTCAAATAAAGGTGCCGATAGGCATTCCAGATATGGTTGCCGATAGGCATTTCAAATATAGGTGCTGATAGGCATTTCAAATGTAGTTTCCGATAGGCATTTCAAAAGTAGGTGTCGATAGGCATTTCAGATATAGGTGTCGATAGGCATTTCAGATATAGGTGTCGATAGGCATTTCAGATATAGGTGTCGATAGGCATTTCAGATATAGGTGTCGATAGGCATTTCAGATATAGGTGTCGATAGGCATTTCAGATATAGGTGTCGATAGGCATTTCAGATATAGGTGTCGATAGGCATTTCAGATATAGGTGTCGATAGGCATTTCAGATATAGGTGTCGATAGGCATTTCAGATATAGGTGTCGATAGGCATTTCAGATATAGGTGTCGATAGGCATTTCAGATATAGGTGCCGATAGGCATTTCAGATATAGTTGCCGATTGGCATTTTAAAAATAGGTGCCGATAGGCATTTCAGATATAGAAGCCGATAGGCATTTCAAATATAGGTGCCGATAGGCATTCCAGATATGGTTGCCGATAGGCATTTCAAATATAGGTGCTGATAGGCATTTCAGATGTAGTTTCCGATAGGCATTTCAAAAATAGGTGTCGATGGGCATTTCAGATATAGGTGTCGATAGGCATTTCAGATATAGGTGTCGATAGGCATTTCAGATATAGGTGTCGATAAGCATTTCAGATAAAGGTGTCGTTAGGCATTTCAGATAAAGGTGTCGATAGGCATTTCAGATATAGGTGTCGATAGGCATTTCAGATATAGGTGTCGATAGGCATTTCAGACATAGGTGTCGATAGGCATTTCAGATATAGGTGCCGATAGGCATTTCAGATATAGTTGCCGATTGGCATTTTAAAAATAGGTGCCGATAGGCATTTCAGATATAGAAGCCGATAGGCATTTCAAATATAGGTGCCGATAGGCATTCCAGATATGGTTGCCGATAGGCATTTCAAATATAGGTGCTGATAGGCATTTCAGATGTAGTTTCCGATAGGCATATCAAAAATAGGTGTCGATAGGCATTTTAGATATAGGTGTCGATAGGCATTTCAGATATAGGTGTCGATAGGCATTTCGGATATAGGTGTCGATAGGCATTTCAGATATAGGTGTCGATAGGCATTTCAGATATAGGTGTCGATAGGCATTTCAGATATAGGTGTCGATAGGCATTTCAGATATAGGTGTCGATAGGCATTTCAGATATAGGTGTCGATAGGCATTTCAGATATAGGTGTCGATAGGCATTTCAGATATAGGTGTCGATAGGCATTTCAGATATAGGTGCCGATAGGCATTTCAGATATAGTTGCCGATTGGCATTTTAAAAATAGGTGCCGATAGGCATTTCAGATATAGAAGCCGATAGGCATTTCAAATATAGGTGCCGATAGGCATTCCAGATATGGTTGCCGATAGGCATTTCAAATATAGGTGCTGATAGGCATTTCAGATGTAGTTTCCGATAGGCATATCAAAAATAGGTGTCGATAGGCATTTCAGATATAGGTGTCGATAGGCATTTCAGATATAGGTGTCGATAGGCATTTCGGATATAGGTGTCGATAGGCATTTCGGATATAGGTGTCGATAGGCATTTCAGATATAGGTGTCGATAGGCATTTCAGATATAGGTGTCGATAGGCATTTCAGATATAGGTGTCGATAGGCATTTCAGATATAGGTGTCGATAGGCATTTCAGATATAGGTGCCGATAGGCATTTCAGATATAGTTGCCGATTGGCATTTTAAAAATAGGTGCCGATAGGCATTTCAGATATAGAAGCCGATAGGCATTTCAAATATAGGTGCCGATAGGCATTCCAGATATGGTTGCCGATAGGCATTTCAAATATAGGTGCTGATAGGCATTTCAGATGTAGTTTCCGATAGGCATTTCAAAAATAGGTGTCGATAGGCATTTCAGATATAGGTGTCGATAGGCATTTCAGATATAGGTATCGATAGGCATTTCAGATATAGGTGTCGATTGGCATTTCAGATATAGGTGTCGATAGGCATTTCAGATATAGGTGTCGATAGGCATTTCAGATATAGGTGTCGATAGGCATTTCAGATATAAGTGTCGATAGGCATTTCAGATATAGGTGTCGATAGGCATTTCAGATATAGGTGCCGATAGGCATTTCAGATATGGTTGCCGGTTGGCATTTTAAAAATAGGAGCCGATAGGCATTTCAGATATAGAAGCCGATAGGCATTTCAAATATAGGTGCCGATAGGCATTCCAGATATGGTTGCCGATAGGCATTTCAAATATGGGTGCTGATAGGCATTTCAGATGTAGTTTCCGATAGGCATTTTAAAAATAGGTGTCGATAGGCATTTCAGATATAGGTGTCGATAGGCATTTCAGATATAGGTGTCGATAGGCATTTCAGATATAGGTGTCGATAGGCATTTCAGATATAGGTGTCGATAGGCATTTCAGATATAGGTGTCGATAGGCATTTCAGATATAGGTGTCGATAGGCATTTCAGATATAGGTGCCGATAGGCATTTCAGATATAGTTGCCGATTGGCATTTTAAAAATAGGTGCCGATAGGCATTTCAGATATAGAAGCTGATAGGCATTTCAAATAAAGGTGCCGATAGGCATTCCAGATATGGTTGCCGATAGGCATTTCAAATATAGGTGCTGATAGGCATTTCAAATGTAGTTTCCGATAGGCATTTCAAAAGTAGGTGTCGATAGGCATTTCAGATATAGGTGTCGATAGGCATTTCAGATATAGGTGTCGATAGGCATTTCAGATATAGGTGTCGATAGGCATTTCAGATATAGGTGTCGATAGGCATTTCAGATATAGGTGTCGATAGGCATTTCAGATATAGGTGTCGATAGGCATTTCAGATATAGGTGTCGATAGGCATTTCAGATATAGGTGTCGATAGGCATTTCAGATATAGGTGCCGATAGGCATTCCAGATATGGTTGCCGATAGGCATTTCAAATATAGGTGCTGATAGGCATTTCAGATGTAGTTTCCGATAGGCATATCAAAAATAGGTGTCGATAGGCATTTCAGATATAGGTGTCGATAGGCATTTCAGATATAGGTGTCGATAGGCATTTCAGATATAGGTGCCGATAGGCATTTCAGATATAGGTGTCGATAGGCATTTCAGATATAGGTGCCGATAGGCATTTCAGATATAGTTGCCGATTGGCATTTTAAAAATAGGTGCCGATAGGCATTTCAGATATAGAAGCCGATAGGCATTTCAAATATTGGTGCCGATAGGCATTCCAGATATGGTTGCCGATAGGCATTTCAAATATAGGTGCTGATAGGCATTTCAGATGTAGTTTCCGATAGGCATATCAAAAATAGGTGTCGATAGGCATTTCAGATATAGGTGTCGATAGGCATTTCAGATATAGGTGTCCATAGGCATTTCGGATATAGGTGTCGATAGGCATTTCAGATATAGGTGTCGATAGGCATTTCAGATATAGGTGTCGATAGGCATTTCTGATATAGGTGTCGATAGGCATTTCAGATATAGGTGTCGATAGGCATTTCAGATATAGGTGTCGATAGGCATTTCAGATATAGGTGTCGATAGGCATTTCAGATATAGGTGCCGATAAGCATTTCAGATATAGTTGCCGATTGGCATTTTAAAATTAGGTGCCGATAGGCATTTCAGATATAGAAGCCGATAGGCATTTCAAATATAGGTGCCGATAGGCATTCCAGATATGGTTGCCGATAGGCATTTCAAATATAGGTGCTGATAGGCATTTCAGATGTAGTTTCCGATAGGCATTTCAAAAATAGGTGTCGATAGGCATTTCAGATATAGGTGTCGATAGGCATTTCAGATATAGGTGTCGATAGGCATTTCAGATATAGGTGTCGATAAGCATTTCAGATAAAGGTGTCGATAGGCATTTCAGATATAGGTGTCGATAGGCATTTCAGATATAGGTGTCGATAGGCATTTCAGATATAGGTGTCGATAGGCATTTCAGGTATAGGTGCCGATAAGCATTTCAGATATAGTTGCCGATTGGCATTTTAAAAATAGGTGCCGATAGGCATTTCAGATATAGAAGCCGATAGGCATTTCAAATATAGGTGCCGATAGGCATTTCAGATGTAGTTTCCGATAGGCATTACAAAAATAGGTGTCGATAGGCATTTCAGATATAGGTGCTGATAGGCATTTCAGATGTAGTTTCCGATAGGCATTACAAAAATAGGTGTCGATAGGCATTTCAGATATAGGTGTCGATAGGCATTTCAGATATAGGTGTCGATAGGCATTTCAGATATAGGTGTCGATAGGCATTTCAGATATAGGTGTCGATAGGCATTTCAGATATAGGTGTCGATAGGCATTTCAGATATAGGTGTCGATAGGCATTTCAGATATAGGTGTCGATAGGCATTTCAGATATAGGTGCCGATAGGCATTTCAGATATAGTTGCCGATTGGCATTTTAAAAATAGGTGCCGATGGGCATTTCAGATATAGAAGCCGATAGGCATTTCAAATATAGGTGCCGATAGGCATTCCAGATATGGTTGCCGATAGGCATTTTAAATATAGGTGCTGATAAGCATTTCAGATGTAGTTTCCGATAGGCATTTCAAAAATAGGTGTCGATAGGCATTTCAGATATAGATGTCGATAGGCATTTCAAATATAGGTGTCGATAGGCATTTCAGATATAGGTGTCGATAGGCATTTCAGATATAGGTGTCGATAGGCATTTCAGATATAGGTGTCGATAGGCATTTCAGATATAGGTGTCGATAGGCATTTCAGATATAGGTGTCGATAGGCATTACAGATATAGGTGCCGATAGGCATTTCAGATATAGTTGCCGATTGGCATTTTAAAAATAGGTGCCGATAGGCATTTCAGATATAGAAGCCGATAGGCATTTCAAATATAGGTGCCGATAGGCATTCCAGATATGGTTGCCGATAGGCATTTCAAATATAGGTGCTGATAGGCATTTCAGATGTAGTTTCCGATAGGCATATCAAAAATAGGTGTCGATAGGCATTTCAGATATAGGTGTCGATAGGCATTTCAGATATAGGTGTCGATAGGCATTTCGGATATAGGTGTCGATAGGCATTTCAGATATAGGTGTCGATAGGCATTTCAGATATAGGTGTCGATAGGCATTTCAGATATAGGTGTCGATAGGCATTTCAGATATAGGTGTCGATAGGCATTTCAGATATAGGTGTCGATAGGCATTTCAGATATAGGTGTCGATAGGCATTTCAGATATAGGTGTCAATAGGCATTTCAGATATAGGTGTCGATAGGCATTTCAGATATAGGTGTCGATAGGCATTTCAGATATAGGTGTCGATAGGCATTTCAGATATAGGTGTCGATAGGCATTTCAGATATAGGTGTCGATAGGCATTTCAGATATAGGTGCCGATAGGCATTTCAGATATAGTTGCCGATTGGCATTTTAAAAATAGGTGCCGATAGGCATTTCAGATATAGAAGCCGATAGGCATTCCAAATATAGTTGCCGATAGGTATTCCAGATATGGTTGCCGATAGGCATTTCAAATATAAGGTGCTGATAGGCATTTCAGATGTAGTTTCCGATTGGCATTACAAAAATAGGTGTCGATAGGCATTTCAGATATAGGTGTCGATAGGCATTTCAGATATAGGTGTCGATAGGCATTTCAGATATAGGTGTCGATAGGCATTTCAGATATAGGTGTCGATAGGCATTTCAGATATAGGTGTCGATAGGCATTTCAGATATAGGTGTCGATAGGCATTTCAGATATAGGTGTCGATAGGCATTTCAGATATAGGTGCCGATAGGCATTTCAGATATAGTTGCCGATTGGCATTTTAAAAATAGGTGCCGATAGGCATTTCAGATATAGAAGCCGATAGGCATTTCAAATATAGGTGCCGATAGGCATTCCAGATATGGTTGCCGATAGGCATTTCAAATATAGGTGCTGATAGGCATTTCAGATGTAGTTTCCGATAGGCATTTCAAAAATAGGTGTCGATAGGCATTTCAGATATAGGTGTCGATAGGCATTTCAGATATAGGTGTCGATAGGCATTTCAGATATAGGTGTCGATAAGCATTTCAGATAAAGGTGTCGATAGGCATTTCAGATATAGGTGTCGATAGGCATTTCAGATATAGGTGTCGATAGGCATTTCAGATATAGGTGTCGATAGGCATTTCAGATATAGGTGTCGATAGGCATTTCAGATATAGGTGCCGATAGGCATTTCAGATATAGTTGCCGATTGGCATTTTAAAAATAGGTGCCGATAGGCATTTCAGATATAGAAGCCGATAGGCATTTCAAATATAGGTGCCGATAGGCATTCCAGATATGGTTGCCGATAGGCATTTCAAATATAGGTGCTGATAGGCATTTCAGATGTAGTTTCCGATAGGCATATCAAAAATAGGTGTCGATAGGCATTTCAGATATAGGTGTCGATAGGCATTTCAGATATAGGTGTCGATAGGCATTTCGGATATAGGTGTCGATAGGCATTTCAGATATAGGTGTCGATAGGCATTTCAGATATAGGTGTCGATAGGCATTTCAGATATAGGTGTCGATAGGCATTTCAGATATAGGTGTCGATAGGCATTTCAGATATAGGTGTCGATAGGCATTTCAGATATAGGTGTCGATAGGCATTTCAGATATAGGTGTCGATAGGCATTTCAGATATAGGTGTCGATAGGCATTTCAGATATAGGTGCCGATAAGCATTTCAGATATAGTTGCCGATTGGCATTTTAAAAATAGGTGCCGATAGGCATTTCAGATATAGAAGCCGATAGGCATTTCAAATATAGGTGCCGATAGGCATTCCAGATATGGTTGCCGATAGGCATTTCAAATATAGGTGCTGAAAGGCATTTCAGATGTAGTTTCCGATAGGCATTTCAAAAATAGGTGTCGATAGGCATTTCAGATATAGGTGTCGATAGGCATTTCAGATATAGGTGTCGATAGGCATTTCAGATATAGGTGTCGATAAGCATTTCAGATAAAGGTGTCGATAGGCATTTCAGATATAGGTGTCGATAGGCATTTCAGATATAGGTGTCGATAGGCATTTCAGATATAGGTGCCGATAGGCATTTCAGATATAGGTGTCGATAGGCATTTCAGATATAGGTGCCGATAGGCATTTCAGATATAGTTGCCGATTGGCAATTTAAAAATAGGTGCCGATAGGCATTTCAGATATAGAAGCTGATAGGCATTTCAAATAAAGGTGCCGATAGGCATTCCAGATATGGTTGCCGATAGGCATTTCAAATATAGGTGCTGATAGGCATTTCAAATGTAGTTTCCGATAGGCATTTCAAAAATAGGTGTCGATAGGCATTTCAGATATAGGTGTCGATAGGCATTTCAGATATAGGTGTCGATAGGCATTTCAGATAGAGGTGTCGATAGGCATTTCAGATATAGGTGTCGATAGGCATTTCAGATATAGGTGTCGATAGGCATTTCAGATATAGGTGCCGATAGGCATTTCAGATATAGGTGTCGATAGGCATTTCAGATATAGGTGTCGATAGGCATTTCAGATATAGGTGTCGATAGGCATTTCAGATATAGGTGTCGATAGGCATTTCAGATATAGGTGCCGATAGGCATTTCAGATATAGGTGCCGATAGGCATTTCAGATATAGTTGCCGATTGGCATTTTAAAAATAGGTGCCGATAGGCATTTTATATATAGAAGCCGATAGGCATTTCAAATATAGGTGCCGATAGGCATTCCAGATATGGTTGCCGATAGGCATTTCAAATATAGGTGCTGATAGGCATTTCAGATGTAGTTTCCGATAGGCATTTCAAAAATAAGTGTCGATAGGCATTTCAGATATAGGTGTCGATAGGCATTTCAGATATAGGTGTCGATAGGCATTTCAGATATAGGTGTCGATAGGCATTTCAGATATAGGTGTCGATAGGCATTTCAGATATAGGTGTCGATAGGCATTTCAGATATAGGTGCCGATAGGCATTTCAGATATAGTTGCCGATTGGCATTTTAAAAATAGGTGCCGGTAGGCATTTCAGATATAGAAGCCGATAGGCATTTCAAATATAGGTGCCGATAGGCATTCCAGATATGGTTGCCGATAGGCATTTCAAATATAGGTGCTGATAGGCAATTCAGATGTAGTTTCCGATAGGCATTTCAAAAATCGGTGTCGATAGGCATTTCAGATAAAGGTGTCGATAGGCATTTCAGATATAGGTGTCGATAGGCATTTCAGATATAGGTGTCGATAGGCATTTCAGATATAGGTGTCGATAGGCATTTCAGATATAGGTGTCGATAGGCATTTCAGATATAGGTGTCGATAGGCATTTCAGATATATGTGTCGATAGGCATTTCAGATATAGGTGTCGATAGGCCTTTCAGATATAGGTGCCGATAGGGATTTCAGATATAGTTGCCGATTGGCATTTTAAAAATAGGTGCCGATAGGCATTTCAGATATAGAAGCCGATAGGCATTTCAAATATAGGTGCCGATAGGCATTCCAGATATGGTTTCCGATAGGCATTTCAAATATAGTTGCTGATAGGCATTTCAGATGTAGTTTCCGATAGGCATTTCAAAAATAGGTGTCGATAGGCATTTCAGATATAGGTGTCGATAGGCATTTCAGATATAGGTGTCGATAGGCATTTCAGATATAGGTGTCGATAGGCATTTTAGATATAGGTGTCGATAGGCATTTCAGATATAGGTGTCGATAGGCATTTCAGATATAGGTGTCGATAGGCATTTCAGATATAGGTGTCGATAGGCATTTCAGATATAGGTGCCGATAGGCATTTCAGATATAGTTGCCGATTGGCATTTTAAAAATAGGTGCCGATAGGCATTTCAGATATAGAAGCCGATAAGCATTTCAAATATAGGTGCCGATAGGCATTCCAGATATGGTTGCCGATAGGCATTTCAAATATAGGTGCTGATAGGCATTTCAGATGTAGTTTCCGATAGGCATTTCAAAAATAGGTGTCGATAGGCATTTCAGATATAGGTGTCGATAGGCATTTCAGATATAGGTATCGATAGGCATTTCAGATATAGGTGTCGATAAGCATTTCAGATATAGGTGTCGATAGGCATTTCAGATATAGGTGTCGATAGGCATTTCAGATATAGGTGTCGATAGGCATTTCAGATATAGGTGTCGATAGGCATTTCAGATATAGGTGCCGATAGGCATTTCAGATATAGTTGCCGATTGGCATTTTAAAAATAGGTGCCGATAGGCATTTCAAATATAAAAGCCGATAGGCATTTCAAATATAGGTGCCGATAGGCATTCCAGATATGGTTGCCGATATGCATTTCAAATATAGGTGCTGATAGGCATTTCAGATGTAGTTTGCGATAGGCATTTCAAAAATAGGTGTCGATAGGCATTTCAGATATAGGTGTCGATAGGCATTTCAGATATAGGTGTCGATAGGCATTTCAGATATAGGTGTCGATAGGCATTTCAGATATAGGTGTCGATAGGCATTTCAGATATAGGTGTCGATAGGCATTTCAGATATAGGTGTCGATAGGCATTTCAGATATAGGTGTCGATTAGCATTTCAGATATAGGTGCCGATAGGCATTTCAGATATAGGTGTCGATAGGCATTTCAGATATAGGTGTCGATAGGCATTTCAGATATAGGTGTCGATAGGCATTTCAGATATAGGTGTCGATAGGCATTTCAGATATAGGTGCCGATAGGCATTTCAGTTATAAGTGCCGATAGGCATTTCAGATATACTTGCCGATTGGCATTTTAAAAATAGGTGCCGATAGGCATTTTATATATAGAAGCCGATAGGCATTTCAAATATAGGTGCCGATAGGCATCCCAGATATGGTTGCCGATAGGCATTTCAAATATAGGTGCTGATAGGCATTTCAGATGTAGTTTCCGATAGGCATTTCAAAAATAGGTGTCGATAGGCATTTCAGATATAGGTGTCGATAAGCATTTCAGATATAGGTGTCGATAGGCATTTCAGATATAGGTGTCGATAGGCATTTCAGATATAGGTGTCGATAGGCATTTCAGATATAGGTGTCGATAGGCATTTCAGATATAGGTGCCGATAGGCATTTCAGATATAGTTGCCGATTGGCATTTTAAAAATAGGTGCCGATAGGCATTTCAGATATAGAAGCCGATAGGCATTTCAAATATAGGTGCCGATAGGCATTTCAGATATGGTTGCCGATAGGCATTTCAAATATAGGTGCTGATAGGCATTTCAGATGTAGTTTCCGATAGGCATTTCAAAAATCGGTGTCGATAAACATTTCAGATATAGGTGTCGATAGGCATTTCAGATATAGGTGTCGATAGGCATTTCAGATATAGGTGTCGATAGGCATTTCAGATATAGGTGTCGATAGGCATTTCAGATATAGGTGTCGATAGGCATTTCAGATATAGGTGTCGATAGGCATTTCAGATATAGGTGTCGATAGGCATTTCAGATATAGGTGTCGATAGGCAATTCAGATATAGGTGCCGATAGGCATTTCAGATATAGTTGCCGATTGGCATTTTAAAAATAGGTGCCGATAGGCATTTCAGATATAGAAGCCGATAGGCATTTCAAATATAGGTGCCGATAGGCATTCCAGATATGGTTGCCGATAGGCATTTCAAATATAGGTGCTGATAGGCATTTCAGATGTAGTTTCCGATAGGCATTTTAAAAATAGGTGTCGATAGGCATTTCAGATATAGGTGTCGATAGGCATTTCAGATATAGGTGTCGATAGGCATTTCAGATATGGGTGTCGATAGGCATTTCAGATATAGGTGTCGATAGGCATTTCAGATATAGGTGTCGATAGGCATTTCAGATATAGGTGTCGATAGGCATTTCAGATATAGGTGTCGATAGGCATTTCAGATATAGGTGCCGATAGGCATTTCAGATATAGTTGCCGATTGGCATTTTAAAAATAGGAGCCGATAGGCATTTCAGATATAGAAGCCGATAGGCATTTCAAATATAGGTGCCGATAGGCATTCCAGATATGGTTGCCGATAGGCATTTCAAATATAGGTGCTGATAGGCATTTCAGATGTAGTTTCCGATAGGCATTTTAAAAATAGGTGTCGATAGGCATTTCAGATATAGGTGTCGATAGGCATTTCAGATATAGGTGTCGATAGGCATTTCAGATATAGGTGTCGATAGGCATTTCAGATATAGGTGTCGATAGGCATTTCAGATATAGGTGTCGATAGGCATTTCAGATATAGGTGTCGATAGGCATTTCAGATATAGGTGTCGATAGGCATTTCAGATATAGGTGCCGATAGGCATTTCAGATATAGTTGCCGATTGGCAATTTAAAAATAGGTGCCGATAGGCATTTCAGATATAGAAGCTGATAGGCATTTCAAATAAAGGTGCCGATAGGCATTCCAGATATGGTTGCCGATAGGCATTTCAAATATAGGTGCTGATAGGCATTTCAAATGTAGTTTCCGATAGGCATTTCAAAAGTAGGTGTCGATAGGCATTTCAGATATAGGTGTCGATAGGCATTTCAGATATAGGTGTCGATAGGCATTTCAGATATAGGTGTCGATAGGCATTTCAGATATAGGTGTCGATAGGCATTTCAGATATAGGTGTCGATAGGCATTTCAGATATAGGTGTCGATAGGCATTTCAGATATAGGTGTCGATAGGCATTTCAGATATAGGTGTCGATAGGCATTTCAGATATAGGTGCCGATAGGCATTTCAGATATAGGTGTCGATAGGCATTTCAGATATAGGTGTCGATAGGCATTTCAGATATAGGTGTCGATAGGCATTTCAGATATAGGTGTCGATAGGCATTTCAGATATAGGTGCCGATAGGCATTTCAGATATAGGTGCCGATAGGCATTTCAGATATAGTTGCCGACTGGCATTTTAAAAATAGGTGCCGATAGGCATTTTATATATAGAAGCCGATAGGCATTTCAAATATAGGTGCCGATAGGCATTCCAGATATGGTTGCCGATAGGCATTTCAAATATAGGTGCTGATAGGCATTTCAGATGTAGTTTCCGATAGGCATTTCAAAAATAGGTGTCGATAGGCATTTCAGATTTAGGTGTCGATAGGCATTTCAGATATAGGTGTCGATAGGCATTTCAGATATAGGTGTCGATAGGCATTTCAGATATAGGTGTCGATAGGAATTTCAGATATAGGTGTCGATAGGCATTTCAGATATAGGTGCCGATAGGCATTTCAGATATAGTTGCCGATTGGCATTTTAAAAATAGGTGCCGGTAGGCATTTCAGATATAGAAGCCGATAGGCATTTCAAATATAGGTGCCGATAGGCATTCCAGATATGGTTGCCGATAGGCATTTCAAATATAGGTGCTGATAGGCAATTCAGATGTAGTTTCCGATAGGCATTTCAAAAATCGGTGTCGATAGGCATTTCAGATAAAGGTGTCGATAGGCATTTCAGATATAGGTGTCGATAGGCATTTCAGATATAGGTGTCGAAGGGCATTTCAGATATAGGTGTCGATAGGCATTTCAGATATAGGTGTCGATAGGCATTTCAGATATAGGTGTCGATAGGCATTTCAGATATAGGTGTCGATAGGCCTTTTAGATATAGGTGCCGATAGGCATTTCAGATATAGTAGCCGATTGGCATTTTAAAAATAGGTGCCGATAGGCATTTCAGATATAGAAGCCGATAGGCATTTCAAATATAGGTGCCGATAGGCATTCCAGATATGGTTTCCGATAGGCATTTCAAATATAGGTGCTGATAGGCATTTCAGATGTAGTTTCCGATAGGCATTTCAAAAATAGGTGTCGATAGGCATTTCAGATATAGGTGTCGATAGGCATTTCAGATATAGGTGTCGATAGGCATTTCAGATATAGGTGTCGATAGGCATTTTAGATATAGGTGTCGATAGGCATTTCAGATATAGGTGTCGATAGGCATTTCAGATATAGGTGTCGATAGGCATTTCAGATATAGGTGTCGATAGGCATTTCAAATATAGGTGCCGATAGGCATTTCAGATATAGTTGCCGATTGGCATTTTAAAAATAGGTGCCGATAGGCATTTCAGATATAGAAGCCGATAGGCATTTCAAATATAGGTGCCGATAGGCATTCCAGATATGGTTGCCGATAGGCATTTCAAATATAGATGCTGATAGGCATTTCAGATGTAGTTTCCGATAGGCATTTCAAAAATAGGTGTCGATAGGCATTTCAGATATAGGTGTCGATAGGCATTTCAGATATAGGTATCGATAGGCATTTCAGATATAGGTGTCGATAGGCATTTCAGATATAGGTGTCGATAGGCATTTCAGATATAGGTGTCGATAGGCATTTCAGATATAGGTGTCGATATGCATTTCAGATATAGGTGTCGATAGGCATTTCAGATATAGGTGCCGATAGGCATTTCAGATATAGTTGCCGATTGGCATTTTAAAAATAGGTGCCGATAGGCATTTCAAATATAAGAGCCGATAGGCATTTCAAATATAGGTGCCGATAGGCATTCCAGATATGGTTGCCGATAGGCATTTCAAATATAGGTGCTGATAGGCATTTCAGATGTAGTTTGCGATAGGCATTTCAAAAATAGGTGTCGATAGGCATTTCAGATATAGGTGTCGATAGGCATTTCAGATATAGGTGTCGATAGGCATTTCAGATATAGGTGTCGATAGGCATTTCAGATATAGGTGTCGATAGGCATTTCAGATATAGGTGTCGATAGGCATTTCAGATATAGGTGTCGATAGGCATTTCAGATATAGGTGTCGATAGGCATTTCAGATATAGGTGTCGATTAGCATTTCAGATATAGGTGCCGATAGGCATTTCAGATATAGGTGTCGATAGGCATTTCAGATATAGGTGTCGATAGGCATTTAAGATATAGGTGTCGATAGGCATTTCAGATATAGGTGTCGATAGGCATTTCAGATATAGGTGCCGATAGGCATTTCAGATATAAGTGCCGATAGGCATTTCAGATATACTTGCCGATTGGCATTTTAAAAATAGGTGCCGATAGGCATTTTATATATAGAAGCCGATAGGCATTTCAAATATAGGTGCCGATAGGCATTCCAGATATGGTTGCCGATAGGCATTTCAAATATAGGTGCTGATAGGCATTTCAGATGTAGTTTCCGATAGGCATTTCAAAAATAGGTGTCGATAGGCATTTCAGATATAGGTGTCGATAAGCATTTCAGATATAGGTGTCGATAGGCATTTCAGATATAGGTGTCGATAGGCATTTCAGATATAGGTGTCGATAGGCATTTCAAATATAGGTGCCGATAGGCATTTCAGATATAGTTGCCGATTGGCATTTTAAAAATAGGTGCCGATAGGCATTTCAGATATAGAAGCCGATAGGCATTTCAAATATAGGTGCCGATAGGCATTCCAGATATGGTTGCCGATAGGCATTTCAAATATAGATGCTGATAGGCATTTCAGATGTAGTTTCCGATAGGCATTTCAAAAATAGGTGTCGATAGGCATTTCAGATATAGGTGTCGATAGGCATTTCAGATATAGGTATCGATAGGCATTTCAGATATAGGTGTCGATAGGCATTTCAGATATAGGTGTCGATAGGCATTTCAGATATAGGTGTCGATAGGCATTTCAGATATAGGTGTCGATATGCATTTCAGATATAGGTGTCGATAGGCATTTCAGATATAGGTGCCGATAGGCATTTCAGATATAGTTGCCGATTGGCATTTTAAAAATAGGTGCCGATAGGCATTTCAAATATAAGAGCCGATAGGCATTTCAAATATAGGTGCCGATAGGCATTCCAGATATAGTTGCCGATAGGCATTTCAAATATAGGTGCTGATAGGCATTTCAGATGTAGTTTGCGATAGGCATTTCAAAAATAGGTGTCGATAGGCATTTCAGATATAGGTGTCGATAGGCATTTCAGATATAGGTGTCGATAGGCATTTCAGATATAGGTGTCGATAGGCATTTCAGATATAGGTGTCGATAGGCATTTCAGATATAGGTGTCGATAGGCATTTCAGATATAGGTGTCGATAGGCATTTCAGATATAGGTGTCGATAGGCATTTCAGATATAGGTGTCGATTAGCATTTCAGATATAGGTGCCGATAGGCATTTCAGATATAGGTGTCGATAGGCATTTCAGATATAGGTGTCGATAGGCATTTAAGATATAGGTGTCGATAGGCATTTCAGATATAGGTGTCGATAGGCATTTCAGATATAGGTGCCGATAGGCATTTCAGATATAAGTGCCGATAGGCATTTCAGATATACTTGCCGATTGGCATTTTAAAAATAGGTGCCGATAGGCATTTTATATATAGAAGCCGATAGGCATTTCAAATATAGGTGCCGATAGGCATTCCAGATATGGTTGCCGATAGGCATTTCAAATATAGGTGCTGATAGGCATTTCAGATGTAGTTTCCGATAGGCATTTCAAAAATAGGTGTCGATAGGCATTTCAGATATAGGTGTCGATAAGCATTTCAGATATAGGTGTCGATAGGCATTTCAGATATAGGTGTCGATAGGCATTTCAGATATAGGTGTCGATAGGCATTTCAGATATAGGTGTCGATAGGCATTTCAGATATAGGTGCCGATAGGCATTTCAGATATAGTTGCCGATTGGCATTTTAAAAATAGGTGCCGATAGGCATTTCAGATATAGAAGCCGATAGGCATTTCAAATATAGGTGCCGATAGGCATTTCAGATATGGTTGCCGATAGGCATTTCAAATATAGGTGCTGATAGGCATTTCAGATGTAGTTTCCGATAGGCATTTAAAAAATCGGTGTCGATAAACATTTCAGATATAGGTGTCGATAGGCATTTCAGATATAGGTGTCGATAGGCATTTCAGATATAGGTGTCGATAGGCATTTCAGATATAGGTGTCGATAGGCATTTCAGATATAGGTGTCGATAGGCATTTCAGATATAGGTGTCGATAGGCATTTCAGATATAGGTGTCGATAGGCATTTCAGATATAGGTGTCGATAGGCAATTCAGATATAGGTGCCGATAGGCACATTTCAGATATAGTTGCCGATTGGCATTTTAAAAATAGGTGCCGATAGGCATTTCAGATATAGAAGCCGATAGGCATTTCAAATATAGGTGCCGATAGGCATTCCAGATATGGTTGCCGATAGGCATTTCAAATATAGGTGCTGATAGGCATTTCAGATGTAGTTTCCGATAGGCATTTTAAAAATAGGTGTCGATAGGCATTTCAGATATAGGTGTCGATAGGCATTTCAGATATAGGTGTCGATAGGCATTTCAGATATAGGTGTCGATAGGCATTTCAGATATAGGTGTCGATAGGCATTTCAGATATAGGTGTCGATAGGCATTTCAGATATAGGTGTCGATAGGCATTTCAGATATAGGTGTCGATAGGCATTTCAGATATAGGTGCCGATAGGCATTTCAGATATAGTTGGCGATTGGCATTTTAAAAATAGGTGCCGATAGGCATTTCAGATATAGAAGCTGATAGGCATTTCAAATAAAGGTGCCGATAGGCATTCCAGATATGGTTGCCGATAGGCATTTCAAATATAGGTGCTGATAGGCATTTCAAATGTAGTTTCCGATAGGCATTTCAAAAGTAGGTGTCGATAGGCATTTCAGATATAGGTGTCGATAGGCATTTCAGATATAGGTGTCGATAGGCATTTCAGATATAGGTGTCGATAGGCATTTCAGATATAGGTGTCGATAGGCATTTCAGATATAGGTGTCGATAGGCATTTCGGATATAGGTGTCGATAGGCATTTCAGATATAGGTGTCGATAGGCATTTCAGATATAGGTGTCGATAGGCATTTCAGATATAGGTGCCGATAGGCATTTCAGATATAGTTGCCGATTGGCATTTTAAAAATAGGTGCCGATAGGCATTTCAGATATAGAAGCCGATAGGCATTCCAAATATAGTTGCCGATAGGTATTCCAGATATGGTTGCCGATAGGCATTTCAAATATAGGTGCTGATAGGCATTTCAGATGTAGTTTCCGATAGGCATTACAAAAATAGGTGTCGATAGGCATTTCAGATATAGGTGTCGATAGGCATTTCAGATATAGGTGTCGATAGGCATTTCAGATATAGGTGTCGATAGGCATTTCAGATATAGGTGTCGATAGGCATTTCAGATATAGGTGTCGATAGGCATTTCAGATATAGGTGTCGATAGGCATTTCAGATATAGGTGTCGATAGGCATTTCAGATATAGGTGCCGATAGGCATTTCAGATATAGTTGCCGATTGGCATTTTAAAAATAGGTGCCGATAGGCATTTCAGATATAGAAGCCGATAGGCATTTCAAATATAGGTGCCGATAGGCATTCCAGATATGGTTGCCGATAGGCATTTCAAATATAGGTGCTGATAGGCATTTCAGATGTAGTTTCCGATAGGCATTTCAAAAATAGGTGTCGATAGGCATTTCAGATATAGGTGTCGATAGGCATTTCAGATATAGGTGTCGATAGGCATTTCAGATATAGGTGTCGATAAGCATTTCAGATAAAGGTGTCGTTAGGCATTTCAGATATAGGTGTCGATAGGCATTTCAGATATAGATGTCGATAGGCATTTCAGATATAGGTGTCGATAGGCATTTCAGATATAGGTGTCGATAGGCATTTCAGATATAGGTGTCGATAAGCATTTCAGATAAAGGTGTCGTTAGGCATTTCAGATATAGGTGTCGATAGGCATTTCAGATATAGATGTCGATAGGCGTTTCAGATATAGGTGTCGATAGGCATTTCAGATATAGGTGTCGATAGGCATTTCAGATATAGGTGCCGATAGGCATTTCAGATATAGTTGCCGATTGGCATTTTAAAAATAGGTGCCGATAGGCATTTCAGATATAGAAGCCGTTAGGCATTTCAAATATAGGTGCCGATAGGCATTCCAGATATGGTTGCCGATAGGCATTTCAAATATAGGTGCTGATAGGCATTTCAGATGTAGTTTCCGATAGGCATATCAAAAATAGGTGTCGATAGGCATTTCAGATATAGGTGTCGATAGGCATTTCAAATATAGGTGTCGATAGGCATTTCAGATATAGGTGCCGATATGCATTTCAGATATAGTTGCCGATTGGCATTTTAAAAATAGGAGCCGATAGGCATTTCAGATATAGAAGCCGATAGGCATTTCAAATATAGGTGCCGATAGGCATTCCAGATATGGTTGCCGATAGGCATTTCAAATATAGGTGCTGATAGGCATTTCAGATGTAGTTTCCGATAGGCATTTTAAAAATAGGTGTCGATAGGCATTTCAGATAAAGGTGTCGATAGGCATTTCAGATATAGGTGTCGATAGGCATTTCAGATATAGGTGTCGATAGGCATTTCAGATATAGGTGTCGATAGGCATTTCAGATATAGGTGTCGATAGGCATTTCAGATATAGGTGTCGATAGGCATTTCAGATATAGGTGTCGATAGGCATTTCAGATATAGGTGCCGATAGGCATTTCAGATATAGTTGCCGATTGGCAATTTAAAAATAGGTGCCGATAGGCATTTCAGATATAGAAGCTGATAGGCATTTCAAATAAAGGTGCCGATAGGCATTCCAGATATGGTTGCCGATAGGCATTTCAAATATAGGTGCTGATAGGCATTTCAAATGTAGTTTCCGATAGGCATTTCAAAAGTAGGTGTCGATAGGCATTTCAGATATAGGTGCCGATAGGCATTTCAGATATAGGTGTCGATAGGCATTTCAGATATAGGTGTCGATAGGCATTTCAGATATAGGTGTCGATAGGCATTTCAGATATAGGTGTCGATAGGCATTTCAGATATAGGTGTCGATAGGCATTTCAGATATAGGTGTCGATAGGCATTTCAGATATAGGTGTCGATAGGCATTTCAGATATAGGTGCCGATAGGCATTTCAGATATAGGTGTCGATAGGCATTTCAGATATAGGTGTCGATAGGCATTTCAGATATAGGTGTCGATAGGCATTTCAGATATAGGTGTCGATAGGCATTTCAGATATAGGTGCCGATAGGCATTTCAGATATAGGTGCCGATAGGCATTTCAGATATAGTTGCCGATTGGCATTTTAAAAATAGGTGCCGATAGGCATTTTATATATAGAAGCCGATAGGCATTTCAAATATAGGTGCCGATAGGCATTCCAGATATGGTTGCCGATAGGCATTTCAAATATAGGTGCTGATAGGCATTTCAGATGTAGTTTCCGATAGGCATTTCAAAAATAGGTGTCGATAGGCATTTCAGATATAGGTGTCGATAGGCATTTCAGATATAGGTGTCGATAGGCATTTCAGATATAGGTGTCGATAGGCATTTCAGATATAGGTGTCGATAGGCATTTCAGATATAGGTGTCGATAGGCATTTCAGATATAGGTGTCGATAGGCATTTCAGATATAGTTGTCGATAGGCATTTCAGATATAGGTGTCGATAGGCAATTCAGATATAGGTGCCGATAGGCATTTCAGATATAGTTGCCGATTGGCATTTTAAAAATAGGTGCCGATAGGCATTTCAGATATAGAAGCCGATAGGCATTTCAAATATAGGTGCCGATAGGCATTTCAGATATGGTTGCCGATAGGCATTTCAAATATAGGTGCTGATAGGCATTTCAGATGTAGTTTCCGATAGGCATTTCAAAAATCGGTGTCGATAAACATTTCAGATATAGGTGTCGATAGGCATTTCAGATATAGGTGTCGATAGGCATTTCAGATATAGGTGTCGATAGGCATTTCAGATATAGGTGTCGATAGGCATTTCAGATATAGGTGTCGATAGGCATTTCAGATATAGGTGTCGATAGGCATTTCAGATATAGGTGTCGATAGGCAATTCAGATATAGGTGCCGATAGGCATTTCAGATATAGTTGCCGATTGGCATTTTAAAAATAGGTGCCGATAGGCATTTCAGATATAGAAGCCGATAGGCATTTCAAATATAGGTGCCGATAGGCATTCCAGATATGGTTGCCGATAGGCATTTCAAATATAGGTGCTGATAGGCATTTCAGATGTAGTTTCCGATAGGCATTTTAAAAATAGGTGTCGATAGGCATTACAGATATAGGTGTCGATAGGCATTTCAGATATAGGTGTCGATAGGCATTTCAGATATGGGTGTCGATAGGCATTTCAGATATAGGTGTCGATAGGCATTTCAGATATAGGTGTCGATAGGCATTTCAGATATAGGTGTCGATAGGCATTTCAGATATAGGTGTCGATAGGCATTTCAGATATAGGTGCCGATAGGCATTTCAGATATAGTTGCCGATTGGCATTTTAAAAATAGGAGCCGATAGGCATTTCAGATATAGAAGCCGATAGGCATTTCAAATATAGGTGCCGATAGGCATTCCAGATATGGTTGCCGATAGGCATTTCAAATATAGGTGCTGATAGGCATTTCAGATGTAGTTTCCGATAGGCATTTCAAAAATAGGTGTCGATAGGCATTTCAGATATAGGTGTCGATAGGCATTTCAGATATAGGTGTCGATAGGCATTTCAGATATAGGTGTCGATAGGCATTTTAGATATAGGTGTCGATAGGCATTTCAGATATAGGTGTCGATAGGCATTTCAGATATAGGTGTCGATAGGCATTTCAGATATAGGTGTCGATAGGCATTTCAGATATAGGTGCCGATAGGCATTTCAGATATAGTTGCCGATTGGCATTTTAAAAATAGGTGCCGATAGGCATTTCAGATATAGAAGCCGATAGGCATTTCAAATATAGGTGCCGATAGGCATTCCAGATATGGTTGCCGATAGGCATTTCAAATATAGATGCTGATAGGCATTTCAGATGTAGTTTCCGATAGGCATTTCAAAAATAGGTGTCGATAGGCATTTCAGATATAGGTGTCGATAGGCATTTCAGATATAGGTATCGATAGGCAATTCAGATATAGGTGTCGATAGGCATTTCAGATATAGGTGTCGATAGGCATTTCAGATATAGGTGTCGATAGGCATTTCAGATATAGGTGTCGATAGGCATTTCAGATATAGGTGTCGATAGGCATTTCAGATATAGGTGCCGATAGGCATTTTAGATATAGTTGCCGATTGGCATTTTAAAAATAGGTGCCGATAGGCATTTCAAATATAAAAGCCGATAGGCATTTCAAATATAGGTGCCGATAGGCATTCCAGATATGGTTGCCGATAGGCATTTCAAATATAGGTGCTGATAGGCATTTCAGATGTAGTTTGCGATAGGCATTTCAAAAATAGGTGTCGATAGGCATTTCAGATATAGGTGTCGATAGGCATTTCAGATATAGGTGTCGATAGGCATTTCAGATATAGGTGTCGATAGGCATTTCAGATATAGGTGTCGATAGGCATTTCAGATATAGGTGTCGATAGGCATTTCAGATATAGGTGTCGATAGGCATTTCAGATATAGGTGTCGATAGGCATTTCAGATATAGGTGTCGATTAGCATTTCAGATATAGGTGCCGATAGGCATTTCAGATATAGGTGTCGATAGGCATTTCAGATATAGGTGTCGATAGGCATTTAAGATATAGGTGTCGATAGGCATTTCAGATATAGGTGTCGATAGGCATTTCAGATATAGGTGCCGATAGGCATTTCAGATATAAGTGCCGATAGGCATTTCAGATATACTTGCCGATTGGCATTTTAAAAATAGGTGCCGATAGGCATTTTATATATAGAAGCCGATAGGCATTTCAAATATAGGTGCCGATAGGCATTCCAGATATGGTTGCCGATAGGCATTTCAAATATAGGTGCTGATAGGCATTTCAGATGTAGTTTCCGATAGGCATTTCAAAAATAGGTGTCGATAGGCATTTCAGATATAGGTGTCGATAAGCATTTCAGATATAGGTGTCGATAGGCATTTCAGATATAGGTGTCGATAGGCATTTCAGATATAGGTGTCGATAGGCATTTCAGATATAGGTGTCGATAGGCATTTCAGATATAGGTGCCGATAGGCATTTCAGATATAGTTGCCGATTGGGATTTTAAAAATAGGTGCCGATAGGCATTTCAGATATAGAAGCCGATAGGCATTTCAAATATAGGTGCCGATAGGCATTTCAGATATGGTTGCCGATAGGCATATCAAATATAGGTGCTGATAGGCATTTCAGATGTAGTTTCCGATAGGCATTTAAAAAATCGGTGTCGATAAACATTTCAGATATAGGTGTCGATAGGCATTTCAGATATAGGTGTCGATAGGCATTTCAGATATAGGTGTCGATAGGCATTTCAGATATAGGTGTCGATAGGCATTTCAGATATAGGTGTCGATAGGCATTTCAGATATAGGTGTCGATAGGCATTTCAGATATAGGTGTCGATAGGCATTTCAGATATAGGTGTCGATAGGCAATTCAGATATAGGTGCCGATAGGCACATTTCAGATATAGTTGCCGATTGGCATTTTAAAAATAGGTGCCGATAGGCATTTCAGATATAGAAGCCGATAGGCATTTCAAATATAGGTGCCGATAGGCATTCCAGATATGGTTGCCGATAGGCATTTCAAATATAGGTGCTGATAGGCATTTCAGATGTAGTTTCCGATAGCCATTTTAAAAATAGGTGTCGATGGGCATTTCAGATATAGGTGTCGATAGGCATTTCAGATATAGGTGTCGATAGGCATTTCAGATATAGGTGTCGATAGGCATTTCAGATATAGGTGTCGATAGGCATTTCAGATATAGGTGTCGATAGGCATTTCAGATATAGGTGTCGATAGGCATTTCAGATATAGGTGTCGATAGGCATTTCAGATATAGGTGCCGATAGGCATTTCAGATATAGTTGGCGATTGGCATTTTAAAAATAGGTGCCGATAGGCATTTCAGATATAGAAGCTGATAGGCATTTCAAATAAAGGTGCCGATAGGCATTCCAGATATGGTTGCCGATAGGCATTTCAAATATAGGTGCTGATAGGCATTTCAAATGTAGTTTCCGATAGGCATTTCAAAAGTAGGTGTCGATAGGCATTTCAGATATAGGTGTCGATAGGCATTTCAGATATAGGTGTCGATAGGCATTTCAGATATAGGTGTCGATAGGCATTTCAGATATAGGTGTCGATAGGCATTTCAGATATAGGTGTCGATAGGCATTTCAGATATAGGTGTCGATAGGCATTTCAGATATAGGTGTCGATAGGCATTTCAGATATAGGTGTCGATAGGCATTTCAGATATAGGTGCCGATAGGCATTTCAGATATAGTTGCCGATTGGCATTTTAAAAATAGGTGCCGATAGGCATTTCAGATATAGAAGCCGATAGGCATTCCAAATATAGTTGCCGATAGGTATTCCAGATATGGTTGCCGATAGGCATTTCAAATATAGGTGCTGATAGGCATTTCAGATGTAGTTTCCGATAGGCATTACAAAAATAGGTGTCGATAGGCATTTCAGATATAGGTGTCGATAGGCATTTCAGATATAGGTGTCGATAGGCATTTCAGATATAGGTGTCGATAGGCATTTCAGATATAGGTGTCGATAGGCATTTCAGATATAGGTGTCGATAGGCATTTCAGATATAGGTGTCGATAGGCATTTCAGATATAGGTGTCGATAGGCATTTCAGATATAGGTGCCGATAGGCATTTCAGATATAGTTGCCGATTGGCATTTTAAAAATAAGTGCCGATAGGCATTTCAGATATAGAAGCCGATAGGCATTTCAAATATAGGTGCCGATAGGCATTCCAGATATGGTTGCCGATAGGCATTTCAAATATAGGTGCTGATAGGCATTTCAGATGTAGTTTCCGATAGGCATTTCAAAAATAGGTGTCGATAGGCATTTCAGATATAGGTGTCGATAGGCATTTCAGATATAGGTGTCGATAGGCATTTCAGATATAGGTGTCGATAAGCATTTCAGATAAAGGTGTCGTTAGGCATTTCAGATATAGGTGTCGATAGGCATTTCAGATATAGATGTCGATAGGCATTTCAGATATAGGTGTCGATAGGCATTTCAGATATAGGTGTCGATAGGCATTTCAGATATAGGTGTCGATAAGCATTTCAGATAAAGGTGTCGTTAGGCATTTCAGATATAGGTGTCGATAGGCAATTCAGATATAGATGTCGATAGGCGTTTCAGATATAGGTGTCGATAGGCATTTCAGATATAGGTGTCGATAGGCATTTCAGATATAGGTGCCGATAGGCATTTCAGATATAGTTGCCGATTGGCATTTTAAAAATAGGTGCCGATAGGCATTTCAGATATAGAAGCCGTTAGGCATTTCAAATATAGGTGCCGATAGGCATTCCAGATATGGTTGCCGATAGGCATTTCAAATATAGGTGCTAATAGGCATTTCAGATGTAGTTTCCGATAGGCATATCAAAAATAGGTGTCGATAGGCATTTCAGATATAGGTGTCGATAGGCATTTCAAATATAGGTGTCGATAGGCATTTCAGATATAGGTGCCGATAGGCATTTCAGATATAGTTGCCGATTGGCATTTTAAAAATAGGAGCCGATAGGCATTTCAGATATAGAAGCCGATAGGCATTTCAAATATAGGTGCCGATAGGCATTCCAGATATGGTTGCCGATAGGCATTTCAAATATAGGTGCTGATAGGCATTTCAGATGTAGTTTCCGATAGGCATTTTAAGAATAGGTGTCGATAGGCATTTCAGATATAGGTGTCGATAGGCATTTCAGATATAGGTGTCGATAGGCATTTCAGATATAGGTGTCGATAGGCATTTCAGATATAGGTGTCGATAGGCATTTCAGATATAGGTGCCGATAGGCATTTCAGATATAGTTGCCGATTGGCAATTTAAAAATAGGTGCCGATAGGCATTTCAGATATAGAAGCTGATAGGCATTTCAAATAAAGGTGCCGATAGGCATTGCAGATATGGTTGCCGATAGGCATTTCAAATATAGGTGCTGATAGGCATTTCAAATGTAGTTTCCGATAGGCATTTCAAAAGTAGGTGTCGATAGGCATTTCAGATATAGGTGTCGATAGGCATTTCAGATATAGGTGTCGATAGGCATTTCAGATATAGGTGTCGATAGGCATTTCAGATATAGGTGTCGATAGGCATTTCAGATATAGGTGTCGATAGGCATTTCAGATATAGGTGTCGATAGGCATTTCAGATATAGGTGTCGATAGGCATTTCAGATATAGGTGTCGATAGGCATTTCAGATATAGGTGCCGATAGGCATTTCAGATATAGGTGTCGATAGGCATTTCAGATATAGGTGTCGATAGGCATTTCAGATATAGGTGTCGATAGGCATTTCAGATATAGGTGTCGATAGGCATTTCAGATATAGGTGCCGATAGGCATTTCAGATATAGGTGCCGATAGGCATTTCAGATATAGTTGCCGATTGGCATTTTAAAAATAGGTGCCGATAGGCATTTTATATATAGAAGCCGATAGGCATTTCAAATATAGGTGCCGATAGGCATTCCAGATATGGTTGCCGATAGGCATTTCAAATATAGGTGCTGATAGGCATTTCAGATGTAGTTTCCGATAGGCATTTCAAAAATAGGTGTCGATAGGCATTTCAGATATAGGTGTCGATAGGCATTTCAGATATAGGTGTCGATAGGCATTTCAGATATAGGTGTCGATAGGCATTTCAGATATAGGTGTCGATAGGCATTTCAGATATAGGTGTCGATAGGCATTTCAGATATAGGTGTCGATAGGCATTTCAGATATAGTTGTCGATAGGCATTTCAGATATAGGTGTCGATAGGCAATTCAGATATAGGTGCCGATAGGCATTTCAGATATAGTTGCCGATTGGCATTTTAAAAATAGGTGCCGATAGGCATTTCAGATATAGAAGCCGATAGGCATTTCAAATATAGGTGCCGATAGGCATTCCAGATATGGTTGCCGATAGGCATTTCAAATATAGGTGCTGATAGGCATTTCAGATGTAGTTTCCGATAGGCATTTTAAAAATAGGTGTCGATAGGCATTTCAGATATAGGTGTCGATAGGCATTTCAGATATAGGTGTCGATAGGCATTTCAGATATGGGTGTCGATAGGCATTTCAGATATAGGTGTCGATAGGCATTTCAGATATAGGTGTCGATAGGCATTTCAGATATAGGTGTCGATAGGCATTTCAGATATAGGTGTCGATAGGCATTTCAGATATAGGTGCCGATAGGCATTTCAGATATAGTTGCCGATTGGCATTTTAAAAATAGGAGCCGATAGGCATTTCAGATATAGAAGCCGATAGGCATTTCAAATATAGGTGCCGATAGGCATTCCAGATATGGTTGCTGATAGGCATTTCAAATACAGGTGCTGATAGGCATTTCAGATGTAGTTTCCGATAGGCATTTTAAAAATAGGTGTCGATAGGCATTTCAGATATAGGTGTCGATAGGCATTTCAGATATAGGTGTCGATAGGCATTTCAGATATAGGTGTCGATAGGCATTTCAGATATAGGTGTCGATAGGCATTTCAGATATAGGTGTCGATAGGCATTTCAGATATAGGTGTCGATAGGCATTTCAGATATAGGTGTCGATAGGCATTTCAGATATAGGTGCCGATAGGCATTTCAGATATAGTTGCCGATTGGCAATTTAAAAATAGGTGCCGATAGGCATTTCAGATATAGAAGCTGATAGGCATTTCAAATAAAGGTGCCGATAGGCATTCCAGATATGGTTGCCGATAGGCATTTCAAATATAGGTGCTGATAGGCATTTCAAATGTAGTTTCCGATAGGCATTTCAAAAGTAGGTGTCGATAGGCATTTCAGATATAGGTGTCGATAGGCATTTCAGATATAGGTGTCGATAGGCATTTCAGATATAGGTGTCGATAGGCATTTCAGATATAGGTGTCGATAGGCATTTCAGATATAGGTGTCGATAGGCATTTCAGATATAGGTGTCGATAGGCATTTCAGATATAGGTGTCGATAGGCATTTCAGATATAGGTGTCGATAGGCATTTCAGATATAGGTGCCGATAGGCATTTCAGATATAGGTGTCGATAGGCATTTCAGATATAGGTGTCGATAGGCATTTCAGATATAGGTGTCGATAGGCATTTCAGATATAGGTGTCGATAGGCATTTCAGATATAGGTGCCGATAGGCATTTCAGATATAGGTGCCGATAGGCATTTCAGATATAGTTGCCGATTGGCATTTTAAAAATAGGTGCCGATAGGCATTTTATATATAGAAGCCGATAGGCATTTCAAATATAGGTGCCGATAGGCATTCCAGATATGGTTGCCGATAGGCATTTCAAATATAGGTGCTGATAGGCATTTCAGATGTAGTTTCCGATAGGCATTTCAAAAATAGGTGTCGATAGGCATTTCAGATTTAGGTGTCGACAGGCATTTCAGATATAGGTGTCGATAGGCATTTCAGATATAGGTGTCGATAGGCATTTCAGATATAGGTGTCGATAGGAATTTCAGATATAGGTGTCGATAGGCATTTCAGATATAGGTGCCGATAGGCATTTCAGATATAGTTGCCGATTGGCATTTTAAAAATAGGTGCCGGTAGGCATTTCAGATATAGAAGCCGATAGGCATTTCAAATATAGGTGCCGATAGGCATTCCAGATATGGTTGCCGATAGGCATTTCAAATATAGGTGCTGATAGGCAATTCAGATGTAGTTTCCGATAGGCATTTCAAAAATCGGTGTCGATAGGCATTTCAGATAAAGGTGTCGATAGGCATTTCAGATATAGGTGTCGATAGGCATTTCAGATATAGGTGTCGATAGGCATTTCAGATATAGGTGTCGATAGGCATTTCAGATATAGGTGTCGATAGGCATTTCAGATATAGGTGTCGATAGGCATTTCAGATATAGGTGTCGATAGGCCTTTCAGATATAGGTGCCGATAGGCATTTCAGATATAGTTGCCGATTGGCATTTTAAAAATAGGTGCCGATAGGCATTTTAGATATAGAAGCCGATAGGCATTTCAAATATAGGTGCCGATAGGCATTCCAGATATGGTTTCCGATAGGCATTTCAAATATAGGTGCTGATAGGCATTTCAGATGTAGTTTCCGATAGGCATTTCAAAAATAGGTGTCGATAGGCATTTCAGATATAGGTGTCGATAGGCATTTCAGATATAGGTGTCGATAGGCATTTCAGATATAGGTGTCGATAGGCATTTTAGATATAGGTGTCGATAGGCATTTCAGATATAGGTGTCGATAGGCATTTCAGATATAGGTGTCGATAGGCATTTCAGATATAGGTGTCAATAGGCATTTCAGATATAGGTGCCGATAGGCATTTCAGATATAGTTGCCGATTGGCATTTTAAAAATAGGTGCCGATAGGCATTTCAAATATAAAAGCCGATAGGCATTTCAAATATAGGTGCCGATAGGCATTCCAGATATGGTTGCCGATAGGCATTTCAAATATAGGTGCTGATAGGCATTTCAGATGTAGTTTGCGATAGGCATTTCAAAAATAGGTGTCGATAGGCATTTCAGATATAGGTGTCGATAGGCATTTCAGATATAGGTGTCGATAGGCATTTCAGATATAGGTGTCGATAGGCATTTCAGATATAGGTGTCGATAGGCATTTCAGATATAGGTGTCGATAGGCATTTCAGATATAGGTGTCGATAGGCATTTCAGATATAGGTGTCGATTAGCATTTCAGATATAGGTGCCGATAGGCATTTCAGATATAGGTGTCGATAGGCATTTCAGATATAGGTGTCGATAGGCATTTCAGATATAGGTGTCGATAGGCATTTCAGATATAGGTGTCGATAGGCATTTCAGATATAGGTGCCGATAGGCATTTCAGATATAAGTGCCGATAGGCATTTCAGATATACTTGCCGATTGGCATTTTAAAAATAGGTGCCGATAGGCATTTTATATATAGAAGCCGATAGGCATTTCAAATATAGGTGCCGATAGGCATTCCAGATATGGTTGCCGATAGGCATTTCAAATATAGGTGCTGATAGGCATTTCAGATGTAGTTTCCGATAGGCATTTCAAAAATAGGTGTCGATAGGCATTTCAGATATAGGTGTCGATAAGCATTTCAGATATAGGTGTCGATAGGCATTTCAGATATAGGTGTCGATAGGCATTTCAGATATAGGTGTCGATAGGCATTTCAGATATAGGTGTCGATAGGCATTTCAGATATAGGTGCCGATAGGCATTTCAGATATAGTTGCCGATTGGCATTTTAAAAATAGGTGCCGATAGGCATTTCAGATATAGAAGCCGATAGGCATTTCAAATATAGGTGCCGATAGGCATTTCAGATATGGTTGCCGATAGGCATTTCAAATATAGGTGCTGATAGGCATTTCAGATGTAGTTTCCGATAGGCATTTAAAAAATCGGTGTCGATAAACATTTCAGATATAGGTGTCGATAGGCATTTCAGATATAGGTGTCGATAGGCATTTCAGATATAGGTGTCGATAGGCATTTCAGATATAGGTGTCGATAGGCATTTCAGATATAGGTGTCGATAGGCATTTCAGATATAGGTGTCGATAGGCATTTCAGATATAGGTGTCGATAGGGATTTCAGATATAGGTGTCGATAGGCAATTCAGATATAGGTGCCGATAGGCACATTTCAGATATAGTTGCCAATTGGCATTTTAAAAATAGGTGCCGATAGGCATTTCAGATATAGAAGCCGATAGGCATTTCAAATATAGGTGCCGATAGGCATTCCAGATATGGTTGCCGATAGGCATTTCAAATATAGGTGCTGATAGGCATTTCAGATGTAGTTTCCGATAGGCATTTTAAAAATAGGTGTCGATAGGCATTTCAGATATAGGTGTCGATAGGCATTTCAGATATAGGTGTCGATAGGCATTTCAGATATAGGTGTCGATAGGCATTTCAGATATAGGTGTCGATAGGCATTTCAGATATAGGTGTCGATAGGCATTTCAGATATAGGTGTCGATAGGCATTTCAGATATAGGTGCCGATAGGCATTTCAGATATAGTTGGCGATTGGCATTTTAAAAATAGGTGCCGATAGGCATTTCAGATATGGTTGCCGATAGGCATTTCAAATATAGGTGCTGATAGGCATTTCAAATGTAGTTTCCGATAGGCATTTCAAAAGTAGGTGTCGATAGGCATTTCAGATATAGGTGTCGATAGGCATTTCAGATATAGGTGTCGATAGGCATTTCAGATATAGGTGTCGATAGGCATTTCAGATATAGGTGTCGATAGGCATTTCAGATATAGGTGTCGATAGGCATTTCAGATATAGGTGTCGATAGGCATTTCAGATATAGGTGTCGATAGGCATTTCAGATATAGGTGTCGATAGGCATTTCAGATATAGGTGTCGATAGGCATTTCAGATATAGGTGTCGATAGGCATTTCAGATATACGTGTCGATAGGCATTTCAGATATAGGTGCCGATAGGCATTTCAGATATAGTTGCCGATTGGCATTTTAAAAATAGGTGCCGATAGGCATTTCAGATATAGAAGCCGATAGGCATTTCAAATATAGGTGCCGATAGGCATTCCAGATATGGTTGCCGATAGGCATTTCAAATATAGGTGCTGATAGGCATTTCAGATGTAGTTTCCGATAGGCATATCAAAAATAGGTGTCGATAGGCATTTCTGATATAGGTGTCGATAGGCATTTCAGATATAGGTGTCGATAGGCATTTCGGATATAGGTGTCGATAGGCATTTCAGATATAGGTGTCGATAGGCATTTCAGATATAGGTGTCGATAGGCATTTCAGATATAGGTGTCGATAGGCATTTCAGATATAGGTGTCGATAGGCATTTCAGATATAGGTGCCGATAGGCATTTCAGATATAGTTGCCGATTGGCATTTTAAAAATATGTGCCGATAGGCATTTCAGATATAGAAGCCGATAGGCATTTCAAATATAGGTGCCGATAGGCATTCCAGATATGGTTGCCGATAGGCATTTCAAATATAGGTGCTGATAGGCATTTCAGATGTAGTTTCTGATAGGCTTTTCAAAAATAGGGTTCGATAGGCATTTCAGATATAGGTGTCGATAGGCATTTCAGATATAGGTATCGATAGGCATTTCAGATATAGGTGTCGATAGGCATTTTAGATATAGGTGTCGATAGGCATTTCAGATATAGGTGTCGATAGGCTTTCAGATATAGGTGTCGATAGGCATTTCAGATATAGGTGTCGATAGGCATTTCAGATATAGGTGTCGATAGGCATTTCAGATATAGGTGCCGATAGGCATTTCAGATATAGTTGCCGGTTGGCATTTTAAAAATAGGAGCCGATAGGCATTTCAGATATAGAAGCCGATAGGCATTTCAAATATAGGTGCCGATAGGCATTCCAGATATGGTTGCCGATAGGCATTTCAAATATGGGTGCTGATAGGCATTTCAGATGTAGTTTCCGATAGGCATTTTAAAAATAGGTGTCGATAGGCATTTCAGATATAGGTGTCGATAGGCATTTCAGATATAGGTGTCGATAGGCATTTCAGATATAGGTGTCGATAGGCATTTCAGATATAGGTGTCGATAGGCATTTCAGATATAGGTGTCGATAGGCATTTCAGATATAGGTGTCGATAGGCATTTCAGATATAGGTGTCGATAGGCATTTCAGATATAGGTGCCGATAGGCATTTCAGATATAGTTGCCGATTGGCATTTTAAAAATAGGTGCCGATAGGCATTTCAGATATAGAAGCTGATAGGCATTTCAAATAAAGGTGCCGATAGGCATTCCAGATATGGTTGCCGATTGGCATTTCAAATATAGGTGCTGATAGGCATTTCAAATGTAGTTTCCGATAGGCATTTCAAAAGTAGGTGTCGATAGGCATTTCAGATATAGGTGTCGATAGGCATTTCAGATATAGGTGTCGATAGGCATTTCAGATATAGGTGTCGATAGGCATTTCAGATATAGGTGTCGATAGGCATTTCAGATATAGGTGTCGATAGGCATTCCAGATATAGGTGTCGATAGACATTTCAGATATAGGTGTCGATAGGCATTTCAGATATAGGTGTCGATAGGCATTTCAGATATAGGTGCCGATAGGCATTTCAGATATAGTTGCCGATTGGCATTTTAAAAATAGGTGCCGATAGGCATATCAGATATAGAAGCCGATAGGCATTCCAAACATAGTTGCCGATAGGTATTCCAGATATGGTTGCCGATAGGCATTTCAAATATAGGTGCTGATAGGCATTTCAGATGTAGTTTCCGATAGGCATTACAAAAATAGGTGTCGATAGGCATTTCAGATATAGGTGTCGATAGGCATTTCAGATATAGGTGTCGATAGGCATTTCAGATATAGGTGTCGATAGGCATTTCAGATATAGGTGTCGATAGGCATTTCAGATATAGGTGTCGATAGGCATTTCAGATATAGGTGTCGATAGGCATTTTAAAAATAGGTGCCGATAGGCATTTCAGATATAGAAGCCGATAGGCATTTCAAATATAGGTGCCGATAGGCATTCCAGATATGGTTGCCGATAGGCATTTCAAATATAGGTGCTGATAGGCATTTCAGATGTAGTTTCCGATAGGCATTTCAAAAATAGGTGTCGATAGGCATTTCAGATATAGGTGTCGATAGGCATTTCAAATATAGGTATCGATAGGCATTTCAGATATAGGTGTCGATAGGCATTTCAGATATAGGTGTCGATAGGCATTTCAGATATAGGTGTCGATAGGCATTTCAGATATAGGTGTCGATAGGCATTTCAGATATAAGTGTCGATAGGCATTTCAGATATAGGTGTCGATAGGCATTTCAGATATAGGTGCCGATAGGCATTTCAGATATGGTTGCCGGTTGGCATTTTAAAAATAGGAGCCGATAGGCATTTCAGATATAGAAGCCGATAGGCATTTCAAATATAGGTGCCGATAGGCATTCCAGATATGGTTGCCGATAGGCATTTCAAATATGGGTGCTGATAGGCATTTCAGATGTAGTTTCCGATAGGCATTTTAAAAATAGGTGTCGATAGGCATTTCAGATATAGGTGTCGATAGGCATTTCAGATATAGGTGTCGATAGGCATTTCAGATATAGGTGTCGATAGGCATTTCAGATATAGGTGTCGATAGGCATTTCAGATATAGGTGTCGATAGGCATTTCAGATATAGGTGTCGATAGGCATTTCAGATATAGGTGCCGATAGGCATTTCAGATATAGTTGCCGATTGGCATTTTAAAAATAGGTGCCGATAGGCATTTCAGATATAGAAGCTGATAGGCATTTCAAATAAAGGTGCCGATAGGCATTCCAGATATGTTTGCCGATAGGCATTTCAAATATAGGTGCTGATAGGCATTTCAAATGTAGTTTCCGATAGGCATTTCAAAAGTAGGTGTCGATAGGCATTTCAGATATAGGTGTCGATAGGCATTTCAGATATAGGTGTCGATAGGCATTTCAGATATAGGTGTCGATAGGCATTTCAGATATAGGTGTCGATAGGCATTTCAGATATAGGTGTCGATAGGCATTTCAGATATAGGTGTCGATAGGCATTTCAGATATAGGTGTCGATAGGCATTTCAGATATAGGTGTCGATAGGCATTTCAGATATAAGTGCCGATAGGCATTCCAGATATGGTTGCCGATAGGCATTTCAAATATAGGTGCTGATAGGCATTTCAGATGTAGTTTCCGATAGGCATATCAAAAATAGGTGTCGATAGGCATTTCAGATATAGGTGTCGATAGGCATTTCAGATATAGGTGTCGATAGGCATTTCAGATATAGGTGCCGATAGGCATTTCAGATATAGGTGTCGATAGGCATTTCAGATATAGGTGCCGATAGGCATTTCAGATATAGTTGCCGATTGGCATTTTAAAAATAGGTGCCGATAGGCATTTCAGATATAGAAGCCGATAGGCATTTCAAATATTGGTGCCGATAGGCATTCCCGATATGGTTGCCGATAGGCATTTCAAATATAGGTGCTGATAGGCATTTCAGATGTAGTTTCCGATAGGCATATCAAAAATAGGTGTCGATAGGCATTTCAGATATAGGTGTCGATAGGCATTTCAGATATAGGTGTCGATAGGCATTTCGGATATAGGTGTCGATAGGCATTTCAGATATAGGTGTCGATAGGCATTTCAGATATAGGTGTCGATAGGCATTTCTGATATAGGTGTCGATAGGCATTTCAGATATAGGTGTCGATAGGCATTTCAGATATAGGTGTCGATAGGCATTTCAGATATAGGTGTCGATAGGCATTTCAGATATAGGTGCCGATAAGCATTTCAGATATAGTTGCCGATTGGCATTTTAAAATTAGGTGCCGATAGGCATTTCAGATATAGAAGCCGATAGGCATTTCAAATATAGGTGCCGATAGGCATTCCAGATATGGTTGCCGATAGGCATTTCAAATATAGGTGCTGATAGGCATTTCAGATGTAGTTTCCGATAGGCATTTTAAAAATAGGTGTCGATAGGCATTTCAGATATAGGTGTCGATAGGCATTTCAGATATAGGTGTCGATAGGCATTTCAGATATAGGTGTCGATAGGCATTTCAAATATAGGTATCGATAGGCATTTCAGATATAGGTGTCGATAGGCATTTCAGATATAGGTGTCGATAGGCATTTCAGATATAGGTGTCGATAGGCATTTCAGATATAGGTGTCGATAGGCATTTCAGATATAAGTGTCGATAGGCATTTCAGATATAGGTGTCGATAGGCATTTCAGATATAGGTGCCGATAGGCATTTCAGATATGGTTGCCGGTTGGCATTTTAAAAATAGGAGCCGATAGGCATTTCAGATATAGAAGCCGATAGGCATTTCAAATATAGGTGCCGATAGGCATTCCAGATATGGTTGCCGATAGGCATTTCAAATATGGGTGCTGATAGGCATTTCAGATGTAGTTTCCGATAGGCATTTTAAAAATAGGTGTCGATAGGCATTTCAGATATAGGTGTCGATAGGCATTTCAGATATAGGTGTCGATAGGCATTTCAGATATAGGTGTCGATAGGCATTTCAGATATAGGTGTCGATAGGCATTTCAGATATAGGTGTCGATAGGCATTTCAGATATAGGTGCCGATAGGCATTTCAGATATAGTTGCCGATTGGCATTTTAAAAATAGGTGCCGATAGGCATTTCAGATATAGAAGCTGATAGGCATTTCAAATAAAGGTGCCGATAGGCATTCCAGATATGGTTGCCGATAGGCATTTCAAATATAGGTGCTGATAGGCATTTCAAATGTAGTTTCCGATAGGCATTTCAAAAGTAGGTGTCGATAGGCATTTCAGATATAGGTGTCGATAGGCATTTCAGATATAGGTGTCGATAGGCATTTCAGATATAGGTGTCGATAGGCATTTCAGATATAGGTGTCGATAGGCATTTCAGATATAGGTGTCGATAGGCATTTCAGATATAGGTGTCGATAGGCATTTCAGATATAGGTGTCGATAGGCATTTCAGATATAGGTGTCGATAGGCATTTCAGATATAAGTGCCGATAGGCATTCCAGATATGGTTGCCGATAGGCATTTCAAATATAGGTGCTGATAGGCATTTCAGATGTAGTTTCCGATAGGCATATCAAAAATAGGTGTCGATAGGCATTTCAGATATAGGTGTCGATAGGCATTTCAGATATAGGTGTCGATAGGCATTTCAGATATAGGTGCCGATAGGCATTTCAGATATAGGTGTCGATAGGCATTTCAGATATAGGTGCCGATAGGCATTTCAGATATAGTTGCCGATTGGCATTTTAAAAATAGGTGCCGATAGGCATTTCAGATATAGAAGCCGATAGGCATTTCAAATATTGGTGCCGATAGGCATTCCCGATATGGTTGCCGATAGGCATTTCAAATATAGGTGCTGATAGGCATTTCAGATGTAGTTTCCGATAGGCATATCAAAAATAGGTGTCGATAGGCATTTCAGATATAGGTGTCGATAGGCATTTCAGATATAGGTGTCGATAGGCATTTCGGATATAGGTGTCGATAGGCATTTCAGATATAGGTGTCGATAGGCATTTCAGATATAGGTGTCGATAGGCATTTCTGATATAGGTGTCGATAGGCATTTCAGATATAGGTGTCGATAGGCATTTCAGATATAGGTGTCGATAGGCATTTCAGATATAGGTGTCGATAGGCATTTCAGATATAGGTGCCGATAAGCATTTCAGATATAGTTGCCGATTGGCATTTTAAAATTAGGTGCCGATAGGCATTTCAGATATAGAAGCCGATAGGCATTTCAAATATAGGTGCCGATAGGCATTCCAGATATGGTTGCCGATAGGCATTTCAAATATAGGTGCTGATAGGCATTTCAGATGTAGTTTCCGATAGGCATTTCAAAAATAGGTGTCGATAGGCATTTCAGATATAGGTGTCGATAGGCATTTCAGATATAGGTGTCGATAGGCATTTCAGATATAGGTGTCGATAAGCATTTCAGATAAAGGTGTCGATAGGCATTTCAGATATAGGTGTCGATAGGCATTTCAGATATAGGTGTCGATAGGCATTTCAGATATAGGTGTCGATAGGCATTTCAGGTATAGGTGCCGATAAGCATTTCAGATATAGTTGCCGATTGGCATTTTAAAAATAGGTGCCGATAGGCATTTCAGATATAGAAGCCGATAGGCATTTCAAATATAGGTGCCGATAGGCATTTCAGATGTAGTTTCCGATAGGCATTACAAAAATAGGTGTCGATAGGCATTTCAGATATAGGTGCTGATAGGCATTTCAGATGTAGTTTCCGATAGGCATTACAAAAATAGGTGTCGATAGGCATTTCAGATATAGGTGTCGATAGGCATTTCAGATATAGGTGTCGATAGGCATTTCAGATATAGGTGTCGATAGGCATTTCAGATATAGGTGTCGATAGGCATTTCATATATAGGTGTCGATAGGCATTTCAGATATAGGTGTCGATAGGCATTTCAGATATAGGTGTCGATAGGCATTTCAGATATAGGTGCCGATAGGCATTTCAGATATAGTTGCCGATTGGCATTTTAAAAATAGGTGCCGATGGGCATTTCAGATATAGAAGCCGATAGGCATTTCAAATATAGGTGCCGATAGTCATTCCAGATATGGTTGCCGATAGGCATTTTAAATATAGGTGCTGATAAGCATTTCAGATGTAGTTTCCGATAGGCATTTCAAAAATAGGTGTCGATAGGCATTTCAGATATAGATGTCGATAGGCATTTCAAATATAGGTGTCGATAGGCATTTCAGATATAGGTGTCGATAGGCATTTCAGATATAGGTGTCGATAGGCATTTCAGATATAAGTGTCGATAGGCATTTCAGATATAGGTGTCGATAGGCATTTCAGATATAGGTGTCGATAGGCATTTCAGATATAGGTGCCGATAGGCATTTCAGATATAGTTGCCGATTGGCATTTTAAAAATAGGTGCCGATAGGCATTTCAGATATAGAAGCCGATAGGCATTTCAAATATAGGTGCCGATAGGCATTCCAGATATGGTTGCCGATAGGCATTTCAAATATAGGTGCTGATAGGCATTTCAGATGTAGTTTCCGATAGGCATATCAAAAATAGGTGTCGATAGGCATTTCAGATATAGGTGTCGATAGGCATTTCAGATATAGGTGTCGATAGGCATTTCGGATATAGGTGTCGATAGGCATTTCAGATATAGGTGTCGATAGGCATTTCAGATATAGGTGTCGATAGGCATTTCAGATATAGGTGTCGATAGGCATTTCAGATATAGGTGTCGATAGGCATTTCAGATATAGGTGTCGATAGGCATTTCAGATATAGGTGTCGATAGGCATTTCAGATATAGGTGTCAATAGGCATTTCAGATATAGGTGTCGATAGGCATTTCAGATATAGGTGTCGATAGGCATTTCAGATATAGGTGTCGATAGGCATTTCAGATATAGGTGTCGATAGGCATTTCAGATATAGGTGTCGATAGGCATTTCAGATATAGGTGCCGATAGGCATTTCAGATATAGTTGCCGATTGGCATTTTAAAAATAGGTGCCGATAGGCATTTCAGATATAGAAGCCGATAGGCATTCCAAATATAGTTGCCGATAGGTATTCCAGATATGGTTGCCGATAGGCATTTCAAATATAAGGTGCTGATAGGCATTTCAGATGTAGTTTCCGATTGGCATTACAAAAAGAGGTGTCGATAGGCATTTCAGATATAGGTGTCGATAGGCATTTCAGATATAGGTGTCGATAGGCATTTCAGATATAGGTGTCGATAGGCATTTCAGATATAGGTGTCGATAGGCATTTCAGATATAGGTGTCGATAGGCATTTCAGATATAGGTGTCGATAGGCATTTCAGATATAGGTGTCGATAGGCATTTCAGATATAGGTGCCGATAGGCATTTCAGATATAGTTGCCGATTGGCATTTTAAAAATAGGTGCCGATAGGCATTTCAGATATAGAAGCCGATAGGCATTTCAAATATAGGTGCCGATAGGCATTCCAGATATGGTTGCCGATAGGCATTTCAAATATAGGTGCTGATAGGCATTTCAGATGTAGTTTCCGATAGGCATTTCAAAAATAGGTGTCGATAGGCATTTCAGATATAGGTGTCGATAGGCATTTCAGATATAGGTGTCGATAGGCATTTCAGATATAGGTGTCGATAAGCATTTCAGATAAAGGTGTCGATAGGCATTTCAGATATAGGTGTCGATAGGCATTTCAGATATAGGTGTCGATAGGCATTTCAGATATAGGTGTCGATAGGCATTTCAGATATAGGTGTCGATAGGCATTTCAGATATAGGTGCCGATAGGCATTTCAGATATAGTTGCCGATTGGCATTTTAAAAATAGGTGCCGATAGGCATTTCAGATATAGAAGCCGATAGGCATTTCAAATATAGGTGCCGATAGGCATTCCAGATATGGTTGCCGATAGGCATTTCAAATATAGGTGCTGATAGGCATTTCAGATGTAGTTTCCGATAGGCATATCAAAAATAGGTGTCGATAGGCCTTTCAGATATAGGTGTCGATAGGCATTTCAGATATAGGTGTCGATAGGCATTTCAGATATAGGTGTCGATAGGCATTTCAGATATAGGTGCCGATAGGCATTTCAGATATAGTTGCCGATTGGCATTTTAAAAATAGGTGCCGATAGGCATTTCAGATATAGAAGCCGATAGGCATTTCAAATATAGGTGCCGATAGGCATTCCAGATATGGTTGCCGATAGGCATTTCAAATATAGGTGCTGATAGGCATTTCAGATGTAGTTTCCGATAGGCATATCAAAAATAGGTGTCGATAGGCATTTCAGATATAGGTGTCGATAGGCATTTCAGATATAGGTGTCGATAGGCATTTCGGATATAGGTGTCGATAGGCATTTCAGATATAGGTGTCGATAGGCATTTCAGATATAGGTGTCGATAGGCATTTCAGATATAGGTGTCGATAGGCATTTCAGATATAGGTGTCGATAGGCATTTCAGATATAGGTGTCGATAGGCATTTCAGATATAGGTGTCGATAGGCATTTCAGATATAGGTGTCGATAGGCATTTCAGATATAGGTGTCGATAGGCATTTCAGATATAGGTGCCGATAAGCATTTCAGATATAGTTGCCGATTGGCATTTTAAAAATAGGTGCCGATAGGCATTTCAGATATAGAAGCCGATAGGCATTTCAAATATAGGTGCCGATAGGCATTCCAGATATGGTTGCCGATAGGCATTTCAAATATAGGTGCTGAAAGGCATTTCAGATGTAGTTTCCGATAGGCATTTCAAAAATAGGTGTCGATAGGCATTTCAGATATAGGTGTCGATAGGCATTTCAGATATAGGTGTCGATAGGCATTTCAGATATAGGTGTCGATAAGCATTTCAGATAAAGGTGTCGATAGGCATTTCAGATATAGGTGTCGATAGGCATTTCAGATATAGGTGTCGATAGGCATTTCAGATATAGGTGCCGATAGGCATTTCAGATATAGGTGTCGATAGGCATTTCAGATATAGGTGCCGATAGGCATTTCAGATATAGTTGCCGATTGGCATTTTAAAAATAGGTGCCGATAGGCATTTCAGATATAGAAGCCGATAGGCATTTCAAATATAGGTGCCGATAGGCATTTCAGATGTAGTTTCCGATAGGCATTACAAAAATAGGTGTCGATAGGCATTTCAGATATAGGTGCTGATAGGCATTTCAGATGTAGTTTCCGATAGGCATTACAAAAATAGGTGTCGATAGGCATTTCAGATATAGGTGTCGATAGGCATTTCAGATATAGGTGTCGATAGGCATTTCAGATATAGGTGTCGATAGGCATTTCAGATATAGGTGTCGATAGGCATTTCTGATATAGGTGTCGATAGGCATTTCAGATATAGGTGTCGATAGGCATTTCAGATATAGGTGTCGATAGGCATTTCAGATATAGGTGCCGATAAGCATTTCAGATATAGTTGCCGATTGGCATTTTAAAAATAGGTGCCGATAGGCATTTCAGATATAGAAGCCGATAGGCATTTCAAATATAGGTGCCGATAGGCATTCCAGATATGGTTGCCGATAGGCATTTCAAATATAGGTGCTGATAGGCATTTCAGATGTAGTTTCCGATAGGCATTTCAAAAATAGGTGTCGATAGGCATTTCAGATATAGGTGTCGATAGGCATTTCAGATATAGGTGTCGATAGGCATTTCAGATATAGGTGTCGATAAGCATTTCAGATATAGGTGTCGATAGGCATTTCAGATATAGGTGTCGATAGGCATTTCAGATATAGGTGCCGATAAGCATTTCAGATATAGTTGCCGATTGGCATTTTAAAAATAGGTGCCGATAGGCATTTCAGATATAGAAGCCGATAGGCATTTCAAATATAGGTGCCGATAGGCATTCCAGATATGGTTGCCGATAGGCATTTCAAATATAGGTGCTGATAGGCATTTCAGATGTAGTTTCCGATAGGCATATCAAAAATAGGTGTCGATAGGCAATTCAGATATAGGTGTCGATAGGCATTTCAGATATAGGTGTCGATAGGCATTTCAGATATAGGTGTCGATAGGCATTTCAGATATAGGTGTCGATAGGCATTTCTGATATAGGTGTCGATAGGCATTTCAGATATAGGTGTCGATAGGCATTTCAGATATAGGTGTCGATAGGCATTTCAGATATAGGTGTCGATAGGCATTTCAGATATAGGTGCCGATAAGCATTTCAGATATAGTTGCCGATTGGCATTTTAAAAATAGGTGCCGATAGGCATTTCAGATATAGAAGCCGATAGGCATTTCAAATATAGGTGCCGATAGGCATTCCAGATATGGTTGCCGATAGGCATTTCAAATATAGGTGCTGATAGGCATTTCAGATGTAGTTTCCGATAGGCATTTCAAAAATAGGTGTCGATAGGCATTTCAGATATAGGTGTCGATAGGCATTTCAGATATAGGTGTCGATAGGCATTTCAGATATAGGTGTCGATAAGCATTTCAGATAAAGGTGTCGATAGGCATTTCAGATATAGGTGTCGATAGGCATTTCAGATATAGGTGTCGATAGGCATTTCAGATATAGGTGTCGATAGGCATTTCAGATATAGGTGCCGATAAGCATTTCAGATATAGTTGCCGATTGGCATTTTAAAAATAGGTGCCGATAGGCATTTCAGATATAGAAGCCGATAGGCATTTCAAATATAGGTGCCGATAGGCATTTCAGATGTAGTTTCCGATAGGCATTACAAAAATAGGTGTCGATAGGCATTTCAGATATAGGTGCTGATAGGCATTTCAGATGTAGTTTCCGATAGGCATTACAAAAATAGGTGTCGATAGGCATTTCAGATATAGGTGTCGATAGGCATTTCAGATATAGGTGTCGATAGGCATTTCAGATATAGGTGTCGATAGGCATTTCAGATATAGGTGTCGATAGGCATTTCAGATATAGGTGTCGATAGGCATTTCAGATATAGGTGTCGATAGGCATTTCAGATATAGGTGTCGATAGGCATTTCAGATATAGGTGCCGATAGGCATTTCAGATATAGTTGCCGAATGGCATTTTAAAAATAGGTGCCGATGGGCATTTCAGATATAGAAGCCGATAGGCATTTCAAATATAGGTGCCGATAGGCATTCCAGATATGGTTGCCGATAGGCATTTCAAATATAGGTGCTGATAGGCATTTCAGATGTAGTTTCCGATAGGCATTTCAAAAATAGGTGTCGATAGGCATTTCAGATATAGATGTCGATAGGCATTTCAGATATAGGTGTCGATAGGCATTTCAGATATAGGTGTCGATAGGCATTTCAGATATAGGTGTCGATAGGCATTTCAGATATAGGTGTCGATAGGCATTTCAGATATAGGTGTCGATAGGCATTTCAGATATAGGTGTCGATAGGCATTTCAGATATAGGTGCCGATAGGCATTTCAGATATAGTTGCCTATTGGCATTTTAAAAATAGGTGCCGATAGGCATTTCAGATATAGAAGCCGATAGGCATTTCAAATATAGGTGCCGATAGGCATTCCAGATATGGTTGCCGATAGGCATTTCAAATATAGGTGCTGATAGGCATTTCAGATGTAGTTTCCGATAGGCATATCAAAAATAGGTGTCGATAGGCATTTCAGATATAGGTGTCGATAGGCATTTCAGATATAGGTGTCGATAGGCATTTCGGATATAGGTGTCGATAGGCATTTCAGATATAGGTGTCGATAGGCATTTCAGATATAGGTGTCGATAGGCATTTCAGATATAGGTGTCGATAGGCATTTCAGATATAGGTGTCGATAGGCATTTCAGATATAGGTGTCGATAGGCATTTCAGATATAGGTGTCGATAGGCATTTCAGATATAGGTGTCGATAGGCATTTCAGATATAGGTGTCGATAGGCATTTCAGATATAGGTGTCGATAGGCATTTCAGATATAGGTGTCGATAGGCATTTCAGATATAGGTGTCGATAGGCATTTCCGATATAGGTGTCGATAGGCATTTCAGATATAGGTGTCGATAGGCATTTCAGATATAGGTGTCGATAGGCATTTCAGATATAGGTGCCGATAGGCATTTCAGATATAGTTGCCGATTGGCATTTTAAAAATAGGTGCCGATAGGCATTTCAGATATAGAAGCTGATAGGCATTTCAAATAAAGGTGCCGATAGGCATTCCAGATATGGTTGCCGATAGGCATTTCAAATATAGGTGCTGATTGGCATTTCAAATGTAGTTTCCGATAGGCATTTCAAAAGTAGGTGTCGATAGGCATTTCAGATATAGGTGCTGATAGGCATTTCAGATGTAGTTTCCGATTAGGATTTTAAAAATAGGTGTCGATAGGCATTTCAGATATAGGTGTCGATAGGCATTTCAGATATAGGTGTCGATAGGCATTTCAGATATAGGTGTCGATAGGCATTTCAGATATAGGTGTCGATAGGCATTTCAGATATAGGTGTCGATAGGCATTTCAGATATAGGTGTCGATAGGCATTTCAGATATAGGTGTCGATAGGCATTTCAGATATAGGTGCCGATAGGCATTTCAGATATAGTTGCCGATTGGCATTTTAAAAATAGGTGCCGATAGGCATTTCAGATATAGAAGCTGATAGGCATTTCAAATAAAGGTGCCGATAGGCATTCCAGATATGTTTGCTGATAGGTATTTCAAATATAGGTGCTGATAGGCATTTCAAATGTAGTTTCCGATAGGCATTTCAAAAGTAGGTGTCGATAGGCATTTCAGATATAGGTGTCGATAGGCATTTCAGATATAGGTGTCGATAGGCATTTCAGATATAGGTGTCGATAGGCATTTCAGATATAGGTGTCGATAGGCATTTCAGATATAGGTGTCGATAGGCATTTCAGATATAGGTGTCGATAGGCATTTCAGATATAGGTGTCGATAGGCATTTCAGATATAGGTGTCGATAGGCATTTCAGATATAGGAGCCGATAGGCATTTCAGATATAGTTGCCGATTGGCATTTTAAAAATAGGTGCCGATAGGCATTTCAGATATAGAAGCCGATAGGCATTCCAAATATAGTTGCCGATAGGTATTCCAGATATGGTTGCCGATAGGCATTTCAAATATAGGTGCTGATAGGCATTTCAGATGTAGTTTCCGATAGGCATTACAAAAATAGGTGTCGATAGGCATTTCAGATATGGGTGTCGATAGGCATTTCAGATATAGGTGTCGATAGGCATTTCAGATATAGGTGTCGATAGGCATTTCAGATATAGGTGTCGATAGGCATTTCAGATATAGGTGTCGATAGGCATTTCAGATATAGGTGTCGATAGGCATTTCAGATATAGGTGTCGAGAGGCATTTCAGATATAGGTGCCGATAGGCGTTTCAGATATAGTTGCCGATTGGCATTTTAAAAATAGGTGCCGATAGGCATTTCAGATATAGAAGCCGATAGGCATTTCAAATATAGGTGCCGATAGGCATTCCAGATATGGTTGCCGATAGGCATTTCAAATATAGGTGCTGATAGGCATTTCAGATGTAGTTTCCGATAGGCATTTCAAAAATAGGTGTTGATAGGCATTTCAGATATAGGTGTCGATAGGCATTTCAGATATAGGTGTCGATAGGCATTTCAGATATAGGTGTCGATAAGCATTTCAGATAAAGGTGTCGATAGGCATTTCAGATATAGGTGTCGATAGGCATTTCAGATATAGGTGTCGATAGGCATTTCAGATATAGGTGTCGATAGGCATTTCAGATATAGGTGTCGATAGGCATTTCAGATATAGGTGCCGATAGGCATTTCAGATATAGTTGCCGATTGGCATTTTAAAAATAGGTGCCGATAGGCATTTCAGATATAGAAGCCGATAGGCATTTCAAATATAGGTGCCGATAGGCATTCCAGATATGGTTGCCGATAGGCATTTCAAATATAGGTGCTGATAGGCATTTCAGATGTAGTTTCCGATAGGCATATCAAAAATAGGTGTCGATAGGCATTTCAGATATAGGTGTCGATAGGCATTTCGGATATAGGTGTCGATAGGCATTTCAGATATAGGTGTCGATAGGCATTTCAGATATAGGTGTCGATAGGCATTTCAGATATAGGTGTCGATAGGCATTTCAGATATAGGTGTCGATAGGCATTTCAGATATAGGTGTCGATAGGCATTTCAGATATAGGTGTCGATAGGCATTTCAGATATAGGTGTCGATAGGCATTTCAGATATAGGTGTCGATAGGCATTTCAGATATAGGTGCCGATAAGCATTTCAGATATAGTTGCCGATTGGCATTTTAAAAATAGGTGCCGATAGGCATTTCAGATATAGAAGCCGATAGGCATTTCAAATATAGGTGCCGATAGGCATTCCAGATATGGTTGCCGATAGGCATTTCAAATATAGGTGCTGATAGGCATTTCAGATGAAGTTTCCGATAGGCATTTCAAAAATAGGTGTCGATAGGCATTTCAGATATAGGTGTCGATAGGCATTTCAGATATAGGTGTCGATAGGCATTTCAGATATAGGTGTCGATAAGCATTTCAGATAAAGGTGTCGATAGGCATTTCAGATATAGGTGTCGATAGGCATTTCAGATATAGGTGTCGATAGGCATTTCAGATATAGGTGACGATAGGCATTTCAGATATAGGTGTCGATAGGCATTTCAGATATAGGTGCCGATAGGCATTTCAGATATAGTTGCCGATTGGCATTTTAAAAATAGGTGCCGATAGGCATTTCATATATAGAAGCCGATAGGCATTTCAAATATAGGTGCCGATAGGTATTCCAGATATTTTTGCCGATAGGCATTTCAAATATAGGTGCTGATAGGCATTTCAGATGTAGTTTCCGATAGGCATTACAAAAATGGGTGTCGATAGGCATTTCAGATATAGGTGTCGATAGGCATTTCAGATATAGGTGTCGATAGGCATTTCAGATATAGGTGTCGATAGGCATTTCAGATATAGGTGTCGATAGGCATTTCAGATATAGGTGTCGATAGGCATTTCAGATATAGGTGTCGATAGGCATTTCAGATATAGGTGTCGATAGGCATTTCAGATATATGTGCCGATAGGCATTTCAGATATAGTTGCCGATTGGCATTTTAAAAATAGGTGCCGATGGGCATTTCAGATATAGAAGCCGATAGGCATTTCAAATATAGGTGCCGATAGGCATTCCAGATATGGATGCCGATAGGCATTTCAAATATAGGTGCTGATAGGCATTTCAGATGTAGTTTCCGATAGGCATTTCAAAAATAGGTGACGATAGGCATTTCAGATATAGATGTCGATAGGCATTTCAGATATAGGTGTCGATAGGCATTTCAGATATAGGTGTCGATAGGCATTTCAGATATAGGTGTCGATAGGCATTTCAGATATAGCTGTCGATAGGCATTTCAGATATAGGTGTCGATAGGCATTTCAGATATAGGTGTCGATAGGCATTTCAGATATAGGTGCCGATAGGCATTTCAGATATAGTTGCCGATTGGCATTTTAAAAATAGGTGCCGATAGGCATTTCAGATATAGAAGCCGATAGGCATTTCAAATATAGGTGCCGATAGGCATTCCAGATATGGTTGCCGATAAGCATTTCAAATATAGGTGCTGATAGGCATTTCAGATGTAGTTTCCGATAGGCATATCAAAAATTGGTGTCGATAGGCATTTCAGATATAGGTGTCGATAGGCATTTCAGATATAGGTGTCGATAGGCATTTCGGATATAGGTGTCGATAGGCATTTCAGATATAGGTGTCGATAGGCATTTCAGATATAGGTGTCGATAGGCATTTCAGATATAGGTGTCGATAGGCATTTCAGATATAGGTGCCGATAGGCATTTCAGATATAGTTGATGATTGGCATTTTAAAAATAGGTGCCGATAGGCATTTCAGATATAGAAGCCGATAGGCATTTCAAATATAGGTGCCGATAGGCATTCCAGATATGGTTGCCGATAGGCATTTCAAATATAGGTGCTGATAGGCATTTCAGATGTAGTTTCCGATAGGCATTTCAAAAATAGGTGTCGATAGGCATTTCAGATATAGGTGTCGATAGGCATTTCAGATATAGGTGTCGATAGGCATTTCAGATATAGGTGTCGATAGGCATTTCAGATATAGGTGTCGATAGGCATTTCAGATATAGGTGTCGATAGGCATTTCAGATATAGGTGTCGATAGGCATTTCAGATATAGGTGTCGATAGGCATTTCAGATATAGGTGCCGATAGGCATTTCAGATATAGGTGTCGATAGGCATTTCAGATATAGGTGTCGATAGGCATTTCAGATATAGGTGTCGATAGGCATTTCAGATATAGGTGTCGATAGGCATTTCAGATATAGGTGCCGATAGGCATTTCAGATATAGATGCCGATAGGCATTTCAGATATAGTTGCCGATTGGCATTTTAAAAATAGGTGCCGATAGGCATTTTATATATAGAAGCCGATAGGCATTTCAAATATAGGTGCTGATAGGCATTTCAGATGTAGTTTCCGATAGGCATTTCAAAAATAGGTGTCGATAGGCATTTCAGATATAGGTGTCGATAGGCAATTCAGATATAGGTGTCGATAGGCATTTCAGATATAGGTGCCGATAGGCATTTCAGATATAGTTGCCGATTGGCATTTTAAAAATAGGTGCCGATAGGCATTTCAGATATAGAAGCCGATAGGCATTTCAAATATAGGTGCCGATAGGCATTCCAGATATGGTTGCCGATAGGCATTTCAAATATAGGTGCTGATAGGCATTTCAGATGTAGTTTCCGATAGGCATTTCAAAAATAGGTGTCGATAGGCATTTCAGATATAGGTGTCGATAGGCATTTCAGATATAGGTGTCGATAGGCATTTCAGATATAGGTGTCGATAAGCATTTCAGATAAAGGTGTCGATAGGCATTTCAGATATAGGTGTCGATAGGCATTTCAGATATAGGTGTCGATAGGCATTTCAGATATAGGTGTCGATAGGCATTTCAGATATAGGTGTCGATAGGCATTTCAGATATAGGTGCCGATAGGCATTTCAGATATAGTTGCCGATTGGCATTTTAAAAATAGGTGCCGATAGGCATTTCAGATATAGAAGCCGATAGGCATTTCAAATATAGGTGCCGATAGGCATTCCAGATATGGTTGCCGATAGGCATTTCAAATATAGGTGCTGATAGGCATTTCAGATGTAGTTTTTGATAGGCATATCAAAAATAGGTGTCGATAGGCATTTCAGATATAGGTGTCGATAGGCATTTCAGATATAGGTGTCGATAGGCATTTCGGATATAGGTGTCGATAGGCATTTCAGATATAGGTGTCGATAGGCATTTCAGATATAGGTGTCGATAGGCATTTCAGATATAGGTGTCGATAGGCATTTCAGATATAGGTGTCGATAGGCATTTCAGATATAGGGGTCGATAGGCATTTCAGATATAGGTGTCGATAGGCATTTCAGATATAGGTGTCGATAGGCATTTCAGATATAGGTGTCGATAGGCATTTCAGATATAGGTGCCGATAAGCATTTCAGATATAGTTGCCGATTGGCATTTTAAAAATAGGTGCCAATAGGCATTCCAGATATGGTTGCCGATAGGCATTTCAAATATAGGTGCCGATAGGCATTCCAGATATGGTTGCCGATAGGCATTTCAAATATAGGTGCTGATAGGCATTTCAGATGTAGTTTCCGATAGGCATTTCAAAAATAGGTGTCGATAGGCATTTCAGATATAGGTGTCGATAGGCATTTCAGATATAGGTGTCGATAGGCATTTCAGATATAGGTGTCGATAAGCATTTCAGTTAAAGGTGTCGATAGGCATTTCAGATATAGGTGTCGATAGGCATTTCAGATATAGGTGTCGATAGGCATTTCAGATATAGGTGTCGATAGGCATTTCAGATATAGAAGCCGATAGGCATTTCAAATATAGGTGCCGATAGGCATTCCAGATATGGTTGCCGATAGGCATTTCAAATATAGGTGCTGATAGGCATTTCAGATGTAGTGTCCGATAGGCATTTCAAAAATAGGTGCCGATAGGCTTTTCAGATATTTGTGCCGATAGGCCTTTCAGATATAGTTGCCGATTGGCATTTAAAAAATAGGTGCCGATAGGCATTTCAGATATAGAAGCCGATAGGCATTTCAAATATAGGTGCCGATAGGCATTCCAGATATGTTTGCCGATAGGCATTTCAAATATAGTTGCTGATAGGCATTTCAGATGTAGTTTCCGATAGGCATTACAAAAATTATGCCGATAGGCATATCAGATATAGGTGCCGATAGGCATTTCAGATATAGTTGCCGATTGGCATTTTAAAAATAGGTGCCGAAAGGCATTTCAGATATGGTAGCCGATAGGCATTTCATATATAGGTGCTGATAGGCATTTCAGATGTAGTTTACGATAGGCAATTTAAAAATAAGTGCCGATAGGCATTTCAGATATAGCTGCCAAAAGGCATTTCAGATATAGCTGCCGATAGGCATTTCAGATATAGTTGCCGATTGGCATTTTAAAAATAGGTGTCGATAAGCATTTCAGATATAGAAGTCGATAGGCATTTCAAATATAGGTGCCGATAGGCATTCCAGATATGGTTGCCAATAGGCATTTCAAATATAGGTGCTGATAGGCATTCCAGATGTAGTTTACGATAGGCATTTCAAAAATTGGTGCCGACAGGCATTTCAGATATAGGTGCCGATAGGCATTTCAGATATAGTTACCGATTGGCATTTTAAAAATAGGTGCCGATAGGCATTTCAGATATAGAAGCCGATAGATATTTCAAATATAGGTGTCGATAGGCAATTCAGATATGGTTGCCGATAGGCATTTCAAATATAGGTGCTGATAGGCATTTCAGATGTAGTTTCCTATAGGCATTTCAAAAATAGTTGCCGATAGGCAATTCAAATATAGGTGCCGATAGGCATTTCAGATATAGTTGCAGGTTGGCATTTTAAAGTAGGTGCCGATAGGCATTTTAGATGTTTTTTCCGATAGGCATTTCAAAAATAGGTGCCGATAGGCTTTTTTAGATATAGGTGCCGATAGGCATATCAGATAGAGTTGCCGATAGGCATTTTTAGATATAGGTGCCGATAGGCATATCAGATAGAGTTGCCGATAGGCATTTAAAATATAGGTGCAGATAGGCATTTCAAATATAGGTGTCGATAGGCAATTCAGATATTAATGCCGAAAGGCATTTTAGATATAGGTGCGATAGGCATTTCTGATGTGGTTGCCGATAGGCATTTCAAATATAGGTGCTGATAGGCATTTTAGATGTAGTTTTCGATAGGCATTTCAAAAATAGGTGCCGATAGGCATTTCAGATATAGGTGCCGATAGGCACTTCAGATATAGTTGCCGATTGGCATTTTAAAAATAGTTGCCGATAGGCATTTCAGATATAGAAGCCGATAGGCATTTCAAATATAGGTGCCGATAGGCATTCCAGATATGGTTGTCTATAAGCATTTCAAATATAGGTGCTGATAGGCATTTCAGATGTAGTTTCCGATAGGCATTTCAAAAATAGGTGCCGGTAGGCATTTCAGATATAGGTGCCGATAGGCATTTCAGATATAGTTACCGATTGGCATTTTTTAAATAGGTGCCGATAGGCATTTCAGATATAGAAGCCGATAGGTATTTCAAATATAAGTGCTGATAGGCATTTTAGATGTAGTTTCCGATAGGCATTTCAAATATAGGTACCGATAGGCATTTCAGATATAGAAGCCGATAGGCATTTCAAATATAGGTGCCGATAGGCATTCCAGATATGGTTGCCGATAGGCATTTCAAATATAAGTGCTGATAGGCATTTAAGATGTAGTTTCCGATAGGCATTTCAAAAATAGGTACCGATAGGCATTTTAGATATAGTTGCCGATAGGCATTTCAGATATGGTTGCCGATAGGCATTTCAAATATAGGTGCTGATAGGCATTTCAGATGTAGTTTCCGATAGGCATTTCAAAAATAGGTGCCGATAGGCATTTCAGATATAGGTGCCGATAGGCATTTCAGATATAGTTGCCGATTGGTATTTTATGAATAGGTGCCGATAGGCATTTCAGATATAGAAGCCGATAGGCATTTCAAATATAGGTGCCGATAGGCATTCCAGATATGGTTGCCGATAGGCATTTCAAATATAAGTGCTGATAGGCATTTTAGATGTAGTTTCCGATAGGCATTTCAAAAATAGGTACCGACAGGCATTTTAGATATAGTTGCCGATAGGCATTTCAGATATAGTTGCCAATTGGCATTTTAAACATAGGTGTCGATAGGCATTTCAGATATAGAAGCCGATAGGCATTTCAAATATAGGTGCCGATAGGCATTCCAGATATGGTTGCCGATAGGCATTTCAAATATAGGTGCTGATAGGCATTTCAGATATAGTTTCCGATAGGCATTTCAAAAATAGGTGCCGATAGTCAATTCAAATATAGGTGCCGATAGGCATTTCAGATATAGTTGCAGATTGGCATTTCAAATATAGGTGCCGATAGGCATTCCAGATATGGTTGCCAATAGGCATTTCAAATATAGGTGCTGATAGGCATTTCAGATGTAGTTTCCGATAGGCATTTTAAAAATAGGTGCCGATAGGCATTTCAGATATACGTGCCGGTAGGCATTTCAGATATAGTTGCCGATTGGCAATTTAAAAATAGGTGCCGATAGGCATTTCAGATATAGAAACCGATAGGCATTTCAAATATAGGTGCCGATAGGCATTCCAGATATGGTTGCCGATAGGCATTTCAAATATAGGTGCTGATAGGCATTTCAGATGTAGTTTCCGATAGGCATTTCAAAAATAGGTGCCGATAGGCATTTCAGATATAGGTGCCGATAGGCATTTCAGATATAGTTGCCGATTGGCATTTAAAAAATAGGTGCCGATAGGCATTTCAGATATAGAAGCCGATAGGCATTTCATATATAGGTGCCGATAGGCATTCCAGATATGGTTGCCGATAGGCATTTCAAATATAGTTGCTGATAGGCATTTCAGATGTAGTTTCCGATAGGCATTACAAAAATTATGCCGATAGGCATATCAGATATAGGTGCCGATAGGCATTTCAGATATAGTTGCCGATTGGCATTTTAAAAATAGGTGCCGAAAGGCATTTCAGATATGGTAGCCGATAGGCATTTCAAATATAGGTGCTGATAGGCATTTCAGATGTAGTTTACGATAGGCAATTTAAAAATAGGTGCCGATAGGCATTTCAGATATAGCTGCCAAAAGGCATCTCAGATATAGCTGCCGATAGGCATTTCAGATATAGTTGCCGATTGGCATTTTAAAAATAAGTGTCGATAAGCATTTCAGATATAGAAGTCGATAGGCATTTCAAATATAGGTGCCGATAGGCATTCCAGATATGGTTGCCAATAGGCATTTCAAATATAGGTGCTGATAGGCATTCCAGATGTAGTTTACGATAGGCATTTCAAAAATTGGTGCCGACAGGCATTTCAGATATAGGTGCCGATAGGCATTTCAGATATAGTTACCGATTGGCATTTTAAAAATAGGTGCCGATAGGCATTTCAGATATAGAAGCCGATAGGTATTTCAAATATAGGTGTCGAAAGGCATTTCAGATATGGTTGCCGATAGGCATTTCAAATATAGGTGCTGATAGGCATTTCAGATGTAGTTTCCGATAGGCATTTGAAAAATATGTGCCGATAGGCATTTCAGATATAGGTGCCGATAGGCATTGCAGATATAGTTGCCGATTGGCATTTTAAAAATAGGTGCCGATAGGCATTCCAGATATAGAAGCCGATAGGCATTTCAAATATAGGTGCCGATAGGCATTCAAGATATGGTTGCCGATAGGCATTTCAAATATAAGTGCTGATAGGCATTTCAGATGTAGTTTCCGATAGGCATTTCAAAAATGGGTACCGATAGGCATTTCAGATATAGTTGCCAATTGGCATTTTAAACATAGGTGCCGATAGGCATTCCAGATATGGTTGCCGATAGGCATTTCAAATATAGGTGCTGATAGGCATTTCAGATGTAGTTTCCGATAGGCATTTCAAAAATAGGTGCCGATAGGCATTTCAGATATAGGTGCCGATAGGCATTTCAGATATAGTTGCCGATTGGCATTTAAAAAATAGGTGCCGATAGGCATTTCAGATATAGAAGCCGATAGGCATTTCAAATATAGGTGCCGATAGGCATTCCAGATATGGTTGCCGATAGGCATTTCAAATATAGTTGCTGATAGGCATTTCAGATGTAGTTTCCGATAGGCATTACAAAAATTATGCCGATAGGCATATCAGATATAGGTGCCGATAGGCATTTCAGATATAGTTGCCGATTGGCATTTTAAAAATAGGTGCCGAAAGGCATTTCAGATATAGTAGCCGATAGGCATTTCAAATATAGGTGCTGATAGGCATTTCAGATGTAGTTTACGATAGGCAATTTAAAAATAGGTGCCGATAGGCATTTCAGATATAGCTGCCAAAAGGCATTTCAGATATAGCTGCCGATAGGCATTTCAGATATAGTTGCCGATTGGCATTTTAAAAATAGGTGTCGATAAGCATTTCAGATATAGAAGTCGATAGGCATTTCAAATATAGGTGCCGATAGGCATTCCAGATATGGTTGCCAATAGGCATTTCAAATATAGGTGCTGATAGGCATTCCAGATGTAGTTTACGATAGGCATTTCAAAAATTGGTGCCGACAGGCATTTCAGATATAGGTGCCGATAGGCATTTCAGATATAGTTACCGATTGGCATTTTAAAAATAGGTGCCGATAGGCATTTCAGATATAGAAGCCGATAGGTATTTCAAATATAGGTGTCGAAAGGCATTTCAGATATGGTTGCCGATAGGCATTTCAAATATAGGTGCTGATAGGCATTTCAGATGTAGTTTCCGATAGGCATTTGAAAAATATGTGCCGATAGGCATTTCAGATATAGGTGCCGATAGGCATTGCAGATATAGTTGCCGATTGGCATTTTAAAAATAGGTGCCGATAGGCATTTCAGATATAGAAGCCGATAGGCATTTCAAATATAGGTGCCGATAGGCATTTCAGATATGGTTGCCGATAGGCATTTCAAATATAGTTGCTGATAGGCATTTCAGATGTAGTTTCTGATAGGCATTTCAAAAATAGGTGCCGATAGGCATTTCAGATATAGGTGCCGATAGGCATTACAGATATAGTTGCCGATTGGCATTTTAAAAATAGTTGGCGATAGGCATTTCAGATATAGAAACCGATAGGCATTAAAATATAGGTGCCGATAAGCATTCCAGATATGGTTGCCGATTGGCATTTCAAATATAGGTGCTGACAGGCATTTCAGATGTAGTTTCCGATAGGCATTTCAAAAATTGGTGCCGATAGGCATTTCAGATATAGGTGCCGATAGGCATTTCAGATTTAGAAGCCGATAGGTATTTCAAATATAGGTGTCGATAGGCATTTCAGATATGGTTGCCGATAGGCATTTCAAATATAGGTGCTGATAGGCATTTCAGATGTAGTTTCCGATAGGCATTTCAAAAATAGGTGCCGATAGGCATTTCAGATATAGGTGCCGATAGGCATTTCAGATATAGTTGCCGATTGGCATTAAAAAAAATAGGTGCCGATAGGCATTTTAGATGTAGTTTCCGATAGGCATTTCAAAAATAGGTGCCGGTTGGCATTTCAGATATAGGTGCCCATAGGCATTTCAGATATAGTTGCCGATTGGCATTTTAAAAATAGGTGTCGATAGGCATTTCAGATATAGAAGCCGATAGGCATTTCAAATATAGGTGCCGATAGGCATTCCAGATGTAGTTTCCGATAGGCATTTCAAAAATTGGTGCCAATAGGCATTTCAGATATAGGTGCCGATAGGCATTTCAGATATAGTTACTGATTGGCATTTTAAAAATAGGTGCCGATAGGCATTTCAGATATAGAAGCCGATAGGCATTTTAAATATAGGTGCCGATAGGCATTCCAGATATGGTTGCCGATAGGCATTTCAAATATAGGTGCTGATAGGCATTTCAGATGTAGTTCCCGATAGACATTTCAAAAATAGGTGCCGATAGGCATTTCAGATATAGCTGCCGATAGGCATTTCAGATATAGTTGCCGATTGGCATTTTAAAAATAGGTGCCGATAGGCATTTCAGATATAGAAGCCGATAGGCATTTCAAATATAGGTGCCGATAGGCATTCCGGATATAGTTGCCGATAGGCATTTCAAATATAGGTGCTGATGGGCATTTCAGATGTAGTTCCCGATAGACATTTCAAAAATAGGTGCCGATAGGCATTTCAGATATAGCTGCCGATAGGCATTTCAGATATAGTTGCCGATTGGCATTTTAAAAATAGGTGCCGATAGGCATTTCAGATATAGAAGCCGATAGGCATTTCAAATATAGGTGCCGATAGGCATTCCGGATATGGTTGCCGATAGACATTTCAAATATAGGTGCTGATAGGCATTTCAGATGTAGTTCCCGATAAACATTTCAAAAATAGGTGCCGATAGGCATTTCAGATATAGCTGCCGATAGGCATTTCAGATATAGTTACCGATTGGCATTTTAAAAATAGGTGCCGATAGGCATTTCAGATATAGAAGCCGATAGGCATTTCAAATATAGGTGCCGATAGGCATTCCAGATATGGTTGCCGATAGGCATTTCAAATATAGGTGCTGATAGGCATTTCAGATGTAGTTTCCGATAGGCGTTTTAAAAATTGGTGCCGATAGGCATTTCAGATGTAGGTGCCGATAGGCATTTCAGATATAGAAGCCGATAGGCATTTCAAATATAGGTGCCGATAGGCATTCCAGATATGGTTGCCGATAGGCATTTCAAATATAGGTGCCGATAGGCATTTCAGATATGGTTGCCGATAGGCATTTCAAATATAGGTGCTGATAGGCATTTCAGATGTAGTTTCCGATAGGCATTTCAAAAATAGGTGTCGATAGGCATTTCAGATATAGGTGTCGACAGGCATTTCGGATATAGGTGTCGATAGGCATTTCAGATATAGGTGTCGATAGGCATTTCAGATATAGGTGTCGATAGGCATTTCAGATATAGGTGCCGATAGGCATTTCAGATATAGTTGCCGATTGGCATTTTAAAAATAGGTGCCGATAGGCATTTCAGATATAGAAGCCGATAGGCATTTCAAATATAGGTGCCGATAGGCATTCCAGATATGGTTGCCGATAGGCATTTCAAATATAGGTGCTGAAAGGCATTTCAGATGTAGTTTCCGATAGGCATTTCAAAAATAGGTGTCGATAGGCATTTCAGATATAGGTGTCGATAGGCATTTCAGATATAGGTGTCGATAGGCATTTCAGATATAGGTGTCGATAAGCATTTCAGATAAAGGTGTCGATAGGCATTTCAGATATAGGTGTCGATAGGCATTTCAGATATAGGTGTCGATAGGCATTTCAGATATAGGTGCCGATAGGCATTTCAGATATAGGTGTCGATAGGCATTTCAGATATAGGTGCCGATAGGCATTTCAGATATAGTTGCCGATTGGCATTTTAAAAATAGGTGCCGATAGGCATTTCAGATATAGAAGCCGATAGGCATTTCAAATATAGGTGCCGATAGGCATTCCAGATATGGTTGCCGATAGGCATTTCAAATATAGGTGCTGATAGGCATTTCAGATGTAGTTTCCGATAGGCATTACAAAAATAGGTGTCGATAGGCATTTCAGATATAGGTGTCGATAGGCATTTCAGATATAGGTGTCGATAGGCATTTCAGATATAGGTGTCGATAGGCATTTCAGATATAGGTGTCGATAGGCATTTCTGATATAGGTGTCGATAGGCATTTCAGATATAGGTGTCGATAGGCATTTCAGATATAGGTGTCGATAGGCATTTCAGATATAGGTGTCGATAGGCATTTCAGATATAGGTGCCGATAAGCATTTCAGATATAGTTGCCGATTGGCATTTTAAAAATAGGTGCCGATAGGCATTTCAGATATAGAAGCCGATAGGCATTTCAAATATAGGTGCCGATAGGCATTCCAGATATGGTTGCCGATAGGCATTTCAAATATAGGTGCTGATAGGCATTTCAGATGTAGTTTCCGATAGGCATTTCAAAAATAGGTGTCGATAGGCATTTCAGATATAGGTGTCGATAGGCATTTCAGATATAGGTGTCGATAGGCATTTCAGATATAGGTGTCGATAAGCATTTCAGATAAAGGTGTCGATAGGCATTTCAGATATAGGTGTCGATAGGCATTTCAGATATAGGTGTCGATAGGCATTTCAGATATAGGTGTCGATAGGCATTTCAGATATAGGTGCCGATAAGCATTTCAGATATAGTTGCCGATTGGCATTTTAAAAATAGGTGCCGATAGGCATTTCAGATATAGAAGCCGATAGGCATTTCAAATATAGGTGCCGATAGGCATTTCAGATGTAGTTTCCGATAGGCATTACAAAAATAGGTGTCGATAGGCATTTCAGATATAGGTGCTGATAGGCATTTCAGATGTAGTTTCCGATAGGCATTACAAAAATAGGTGTCGATAGGCATTTCAGATATAGGTGTCGATAGGCATTTCAGATATAGGTGTCGATAGGCATTTCAGATATAGGTGTCGATAGGCATTTCAGATATAGGTGTCGATAGGCATTTCAGATATAGGTGTCGATAGGCATTTCAGATATAGGTGTCGATAGGCATTTCAGATATAGGTGTCGATAGGCATTTCAGATATAGGTGCCGATAGGCATTTCAGATATAGTTGCCGAATGGCATTTTAAAAATAGGTGCCGATGGGCATTTCAGATATAGAAGCCGATAGGCATTTCAAATATAGGTGCCGATAGGCATTCCAGATATGGTTGCCAATAGGCATTTCAAATATAGGTGCTGATAGGCATTTCAGATGTAGTTTCCGATAGGCATTTCAAAAATAGGTGTCGATAGGCATTTCAGATATAGATGTCGATAGGCATTTCAGATATAGGTGTCGATAGGCATTTCAGATATAGGTGTCGATAGGCATTTCAGATATAGGTGTCGATAGGCATTTCAGATATAGGTGTCGATAGGCATTTCAGATATAGGTGTCGATAGGCATTTCAGATATAGGTGTCGATAGGCATTTCAGATATAGGTGCCGATAGGCATTTCAGATATAGTTGCCTATTGGCATTTTAAAAATAGGTGCCGATAGGCATTTCAGATATAGAAGCCGATAGGCATTTCAAATATAGGTGCCGATAGGCATTCCAGATATGGTTGCCGATAGGCATTTCAAATATAGGTGCTGATAGGCATTTCAGATGTAGTTTCCGATAGGCATATCAAAAATAGGTGTCGATAGGCATTTCAGATATAGGTGTCGATAGGCATTTCAGATATAGGTGTCGATAGGCATTTCGGATATAGGTGTCGATAGGCATTTCAGATATAGGTGTCGATAGGCATTTCAGATATAGGTGTCGATAGGCATTTCAGATATAGGTGTCGATAGGCATTTCAGATATAGGTGTCGATAGGCATTTCAGATATAGGTGTCGATAGGCATTTCAGATATAGGTGTCGATAGGCATTTCAGATATAGGTGTCGATAGGCATTTCAGATATAGGTGTCGATAGGCATTTCAGATATAGGTGTCGATAGGCATTTCAGATATAGGTGTCGATAGGCATTTCAGATATAGGTGTCGATAGGCATTTCCGATATAGGTGTCGATAGGCATTTCAGATATAGGTGTCGATAGGCATTTCAGATATAGGTGTCGATAGGCATTTCAGATATAGGTGCCGATAGGCATTTCAGATATAGTTGCCGATTGGCATTTTAAAAATAGGTGCCGATAGGCATTTCAGATATAGAAGCTGATAGGCATTTCAAATAAAGGTGCCGATAGGCATTCCAGATATGGTTGCCGATAGGCATTTCAAATATAGGTGCTGATTGGCATTTCAAATGTAGTTTCCGATAGGCATTTCAAAAGTAGGTGTCGATAGGCATTTCAGATATAGGTGCTGATAGGCATTTCAGATGTAGTTTCCGATTAGGATTTTAAAAATAGGTGTCGATAGGCATTTCAGATATAGGTGTCGATAGGCATTTCAGATATAGGTGTCGATAGGCATTTCAGATATAGGTGTCGATAGGCATTTCAGATATAGGTGTCGATAGGCATTTCAGATATAGGTGTCGATAGGCATTTCAGATATAGGTGTCGATAGGCATTTCAGATATAGGTGTCGATAGGCATTTCAGATATAGGTGCCGATAGGCATTTCAGATATAGTTGCCGATTGGCATTTTAAAAATAGGTGCCGATAGGCATTTCAGATATAGAAGCTGATAGGCATTTCAAATAAAGGTGCCGATAGGCATTCCAGATATGTTTGCCGATAGGTATTTCAAATATAGGTGCTGATAGGCATTTCAAATGTAGTTTCCGATAGGCATTTCAAAAGTAGGTGTCGATAGGCATTTCAGATATAGGTGTCGATAGGCATTTCAGATATAGGTGTCGATAGGCATTTCAGATATAGGTGTCGATAGGCATTTCAGATATAGGTGTCGATAGGCATTTCAGATATAGGTGTCGATAGGCATTTCAGATATAGGTGTCGATAGGCATTTCAGATATAGGTGTCGATAGGCATTTCAGATATAGGTGTCGATAGGCATTTCAGATATAGGAGCCGATAGGCATTTCAGATATAGTTGCCGATTGGCATTTTAAAAATAGGTGCCGATAGGCATTTCAGATATAGAAGCCGATAGGCATTCCAAATATAGTTGCCGATAGGTATTCCAGATATGGTTGCCGATAGGCATTTCAAATATAGGTGCTGATAGGCATTTCAGATGTAGTTTCCGATAGGCATTACAAAAATAGGTGTCGATAGGCATTTCAGATATAGGTGTCGATAGGCATTTCAGATATAGGTGTCGATAGGCATTTCAGATATAGGTGTCGATAGGCATTTCAGATATAGGTGTCGATAGGCATTTCAGATATAGGTGTCGATAGGCATTTCAGATATAGGTGTCGATAGGCATTTCAGATATAGGTGTCGAGAGGCATTTCAGATATAGGTGCCGATAGGCGTTTCAGATATAGTTGCCGATTGGCATTTTAAAAATAGGTGCCGATAGGCATTTCAGATATAGAAGCCGATAGGCATTTCAAATATAGGTGCCGATAGGCATTCCAGATATGGTTGCCGATAGGCATTTCAAATATAGGTGCTGATAGGCATTTCAGATGTAGTTTCCGATAGGCATTTCAAAAATAGGTGTTGATAGGCATTTCAGATATAGGTGTCGATAGGCATTTCAGATATAGGTGTCGATAGGCATTTCAGATATAGGTGTCGATAAGCATTTCAGATAAAGGTGTCGATAGGCATTTCAGATATAGGAGTCGATAGGCATTTCAGATATAGGTGTCGATAGGCATTTCAGATATAGGTGTCGATAGGCATTTCAGATATAGGTGTCGATAGGCATTTCAGATATAGGTGCCGATAGGCATTTCAGATATAGTTGCCGATTGGCATTTTAAAAATAGGTGCCGATAAGCATTTCAGATATAGAAGCCGATAGGCATTTCAAATATAGGTGCCGATAGGCATTCCAGATATGGTTGCCGATAGGCATTTCAAATATAGGTGCTGATAGGCATTTCAGATGTAGTTTCCGATAGGCATATCAAAAATAGGTGTCGATAGGCATTTCAGATATAGGTGTCGATAGGCATTTCGGATATAGGTGTCGATAGGCATTTCAGATATAGGTGTCGATAGGCATTTCAGATATAGGTGTCGATAGGCATTTCAGATATAGGTGTCGATAGGCATTTCAGATATAGGTGTCGATAGGCATTTCAGATATAGGTGTCGATAGGCATTTCAGATATAGGTGTCGATAGGCATTTCAGATATAGGTGTCGATAGGCATTTCAGATATAGGTGTCGATAGGCATTTCAGATATAGGTGCCGATAAGCATTTCAGATATAGTTGCCGATTGGCATTTTAAAAATAGGTGCCGATAGGCATTTCAGATATAGAAGCCGATAGGCATTTCAAATATAGGTGCCGATAGGCATTCCAGATATGGTTGCCGATAGGCATTTCAAATATAGGTGCTGATAGGCATTTCAGATGAAGTTTCCGATAGGCATTTCAAAAATAGGTGTCGATAGGCATTTCAGATATAGGTGTCGATAGGCATTTCAGATATAGGTGTCGATAGGCATTTCAGATATAGGTGTCGATAAGCATTTCAGATAAAGGTGTCGATAGGCATTTCAGATATAGGTGTCGATAGGCATTTCAGATATAGGTGTCGATAGGCATTTCAGATATAGGTGACGATAGGCATTTCAGATATAGGTGTCGATAGGCATTTCAGATATAGGTGCCGATAGGCATTTCAGATATAGTTGCCGATTGGCATTTTAAAAATAGGTGCCGATAGGCATTTCATATATAGAAGCCGATAGGCATTTCAAATATAGGTGCCGATAGGTATTCCAGATATTTTTGCCGATAGGCATTTCAAATATAGGTGCTGATAGGCATTTCAGATGTAGTTTCCGATAGGCATTACAAAAATAGGTGTCGATAGGCATTTCAGATATAGGTGTCGATAGGCATTTCAGATATAGGTGTCGATAGGCATTTCAGATATAGGTGTCGATAGGCATTTCAGATATAGGTGTCGATAGGCATTTCAGATATAGGTGTCGATAGGCATTTCAGATATAGGTGTCGATAGGCATTTCAGATATAGGTGTCGATAGGCATTTCAGATATATGTGCCGATAGGCATTTCAGATATAGTTGCCGATTGGCATTTTAAAAATAGGTGCCGATGGGCATTTCAGATATAGAAGCCGATAGGCATTTCAAATATAGGTGCCGATAGGCATTCCAGATATGGATGCCGATAGGCATTTCAAATATAGGTGCTGATAGGCATTTCAGATGTAGTTTCCGATAGGCATTTCAAAAATAGGTGACGATAGGCATTTCAGATATAGATGTCGATAGGCATTTCAGATATAGGTGTCGATAGGCATTTCAGATATAGGTGTCGATAGGCATTTCAGATATAGGTGTCGATAGGCATTTCAGATATAGCTGTCGATAGGCATTTCAGATATAGGTGTCGATAGGCATTTCAGATATAGGTGTCGATAGGCATTTCAGATATAGGTGCCGATAGGCATTTCAGATATAGTTGCCGATTGGCATTTTAAAAATAGGTGCCGATAGGCATTTCAGATATAGAAGCCGATAGGCATTTCAAATATAGGTGCCGATAGGCATTCCAGATATGGTTGCCGATAAGCATTTCAAATATAGGTGCTGATAGGCATTTCAGATGTAGTTTCCGATAGGCATATCAAAAATTGGTGTCGATAGGCATTTCAGATATAGGTGTCGATAGGCATTTCAGATATAGGTGTCGATAGGCATTTCAGATATAGGTGTCGATAGGCATTTCAGATATAGGTGTCGATAGGCATTTCAGATATAGGTGTCGATAGGCATTTCAGATATAGGTGTCGATAGGCATTTCAGATATAGGTGTCGATAGGCATTTCAGATATAGGTGCCGATAGGCATTTCAGATATAGTTGATGATTGGCATTTTAAAAATAGGTGCCGATAGGCATTTCAGATATAGAAGCCGATAGGCATTTCAAATATAGGTGCCGATAGGCATTCCAGATATGGTTGCCGATAGGCATTTCAAATATAGGTGCTGATAGGCATTTCAGATGTAGTTTCCGATAGGCATTTCAAAAATAGGTGTCGATAGGCATTTCAGATATAGGTGTCGATAGGCATTTCAGATATAGGTGTCAATAGGCATTTCAGATATAGGTGTCGATAGGCATTTCAGATATAGGTGTCGATAGGCATTTCAGATATAGGTGTCGATAGGCATTTCAGATATAGGTGTCGATAGGCATTTCAGATATAGGTGTCGATAGGCATTTCAGATATAGGTGCCGATAGGCATTTCAGATATAGGTGTCGATAGGCATTTCAGATATAGGTGTCGATAGGCATTTCAGATATAGGTGTCGATAGGCATTTCAGATATAGGTGTCGATAGGCATTTCAGATATAGGTGCCGATAGGCATTTCAGATATAGATGCCGATAGGCATTTCAGATATAGTTGCCGATTGGCATTTTAAAAATAGGTGCCGATAGGCATTTTATATATAGAAGCCGATAGGCATTTCAAATATAGGTGCTGATAGGCATTTCAGATGTAGTTTCCGATAGGCATTTCAAAAATAGGTGTCGATAGGCATTTCAGATATAGGTGTCGATAGGCAATTCAGATATAGGTGTCGATAGGCATTTCAGATATAGGTGCCGATAGGCATTTCAGATATAGTTGCCGATTGGCATTTTAAAAATAGGTGCCGATAGGCATTTCAGATATAGAAGCCGATAGGCATTTCAAATATAGGTGCCGATAGGCATTCCAGATATGGTTGCCGATAGGCATTTCAAATATAGGTGCTGATAGGCATTTCAGATGTAGTTTCCGATAGGCATTTCAAAAATAGGTGTCGATAGGCATTTCAGATATAGGTGTCGATAGGCATTTCAGATATAGGTGTCGATAGGCATTTCAGATATAGGTGTCGATAAGCATTTCAGATAAAGGTGTCGATAGGCATTTCAGATATAGGTGTCGATAGGCATTTCAGATATAGGTGTCGATAGGCATTTCAGATATAGGTGTCGATAGGCATTTCAGATATAGGTGTCGATAGGCATTTCAGATATAGGTGCCGATAGGCATTTCAGATATAGTTGCCGATTGGCATTTTAAAAATAGGTGCCGATAGGCATTTCAGATATAGAAGCCGATAGGCATTTCAAATATAGGTGCCGATAGGCATTCCAGATATGGTTGCCGATAGGCATTTCAAATATAGGTGCTGATAGGCATTTCAGATGTAGTTTTTGATAGGCATATCAAAAATAGGTGTCGATAGGCATTTCAGATATAGGTGTCGATAGGCATTTCAGATATAGGTGTCGATAGGCATTTCGGATATAGGTGTCGATAGGCATTTCAGATATAGGTGTCGATAGGCATTTCAGATATAGGTGTCGATAGGCATTTCAGATATAGGTGTCGATAGGCATTTCAGATATAGGTGTCGATAGGCATTTCAGATATAGGGGTCGATAGGCATTTCAGATATAGGTGTCGATAGGCATTTCAGATATAGGTGTCGATAGGCATTTCAGATATAGGTGTCGATAGGCATTTCAGATATAGGTGCCGATAAGCATTTCAGATATAGTTGCCGATTGGCATTTTAAAAATAGGTGCCAATAGGCATTCCAGATATGGTTGCCGATAGGCATTTCAAATATAGGTGCCGATAGGCATTCCAGATATGGTTGCCGATAGGCATTTCAAATATAGGTGCTGATAGGCATTTCAGATGTAGTTTCCGATAGGCATTTCAAAAATAGGTGTCGATAGGCATTTCAGATATAGGTGTCGATAGGCATTTCAGATATAGGTGTCGATAGGCATTTCAGATATAGGTGTCGATAAGCATTTCAGTTAAAGGTGTCGATAGGCATTTCAGATATAGGTGTCGATAGGCATTTCAGATATAGGTGTCGATAGGCATTTCAGATATAGGTGTCGATAGGCATTTCAGATATAGAAGCCGATAGGCATTTCAAATATAGGTGCCGATAGGCATTCCAGATATGGTTGCCGATAGGCATTTCAAATATAGGTGCTGATAGGCATTTCAGATGTAGTGTCCGATAGGCATTTCAAAAATAGGTGCCGATAGGCTTTTCAGATATTTGTGCCGATAGGCCTTTCAGATATAGTTGCCGATTGGCATTTAAAAAATAGGTGCCGATAGGCATTTCAGATATAGAAGCCGATAGGCATTTCAAATATAGGTGCCGATAGGCATTCCAGATATGTTTGCCGATAGGCATTTCAAATATAGTTGCTGATAGGCATTTCAGATGTAGTTTCCGATAGGCATTACAAAAATTATGCCGATAGGCATATCAGATATAGGTGCCGATAGGCATTTCAGATATAGTTGCCGATTGGCATTTTAAAAATAGGTGCCGAAAGGCATTTCAGATATGGTAGCCGATAGGCATTTCATATATAGGTGCTGATAGGCATTTCAGATGTAGTTTACGATAGGCAATTTAAAAATAAGTGCCGATAGGCATTTCAGATATAGCTGCCAAAAGGCATTTCAGATATAGCTGCCGATAGGCATTTCAGATATAGTTGCCGATTGGCATTTTAAAAATAGGTGTCGATAAGCATTTCAGATATAGAAGTCGATAGGCATTTCAAATATAGGTGCCGATAGGCATTCCAGATATGGTTGCCAATAGGCATTTCAAATATAGGTGCTGATAGGCATTCCAGATGTAGTTTACGATAGGCATTTCAAAAATTGGTGCCGACAGGCATTTCAGATATAGGTGCCGATAGGCATTTCAGATATAGTTACCGATTGGCATTTTAAAAATAGGTGCCGATAGGCATTTCAGATATAGAAGCCGATAGATATTTCAAATATAGGTGTCGATAGGCAATTCAGATATGGTTGCCGATAGGCATTTCAAATATAGGTGCTGATAGGCATTTCAGATGTAGTTTCCTATAGGCATTTCAAAAATAGTTGCCGATAGGCAATTCAAATATAGGTGCCGATAGGCATTTCAGATATAGTTGCAGGTTGGCATTTTAAAGTAGGTGCCGATAGGCATTTTAGATGTTTTTTCCGATAGGCATTTCAAAAATAGGTGCCGATAGGCTTTTTTAGATATAGGTGCCGATAGGCATATCAGATAGAGTTGCCGATAGGCATTTTTAGATATAGGTGCCGATAGGCATATCAGATAGAGTTGCCGATAGGCATTTAAAATATAGGTGCAGATAGGCATTTCAAATATAGGTGTCGATAGGCAATTCAGATATTAATGCCGAAAGGCATTTTAGATATAGGTGCGATAGGCATTTCTGATGTGGTTGCCGATAGGCATTTCAAATATAGGTGCTGATAGGCATTTTAGATGTAGTTTTCGATAGGCATTTCAAAAATAGGTGCCGATAGGCATTTCAGATATAGGTGCCGATAGGCACTTCAGATATAGTTGCCGATTGGCATTTTAAAAATAGTTGCCGATAGGCATTTCAGATATAGAAGCCGATAGGCATTTCAAATATAGGTGCCGATAGGCATTCCAGATATGGTTGTCTATAAGCATTTCAAATATAGGTGCTGATAGGCATTTCAGATGTAGTTTCCGATAGGCATTTCAAAAATAGGTGCCGGTAGGCATTTCAGATATAGGTGCCGATAGGCATTTCAGATATAGTTACCGATTGGCATTTTTTAAATAGGTGCCGATAGGCATTTCAGATATAGAAGCCGATAGGTATTTCAAATATAAGTGCTGATAGGCATTTTAGATGTAGTTTCCGATAGGCATTTCAAATATAGGTACCGATAGGCATTTCAGATATAGAAGCCGATAGGCATTTCAAATATAGGTGCCGATAGGCATTCCAGATATGGTTGCCGATAGGCATTTCAAATATAAGTGCTGATAGGCATTTAAGATGTAGTTTCCGATAGGCATTTCAAAAATAGGTACCGATAGGCATTTTAGATATAGTTGCCGATAGGCATTTCAGATATGGTTGCCGATAGGCATTTCAAATATAGGTGCTGATAGGCATTTCAGATGTAGTTTCCGATAGGCATTTCAAAAATAGGTGCCGATAGGCATTTCAGATATAGGTGCCGATAGGCATTTCAGATATAGTTGCCGATTGGTATTTTATGAATAGGTGCCGATAGGCATTTCAGATATAGAAGCCGATAGGCATTTCAAATATAGGTGCCGATAGGCATTCCAGATATGGTTGCCGATAGGCATTTCAAATATAAGTGCTGATAGGCATTTTAGATGTAGTTTCCGATAGGCATTTCAAAAATAGGTACCGACAGGCATTTTAGATATAGTTGCCGATAGGCATTTCAGATATAGTTGCCAATTGGCATTTTAAACATAGGTGTCGATAGGCATTTCAGATATAGAAGCCGATAGGCATTTCAAATATAGGTGCCGATAGGCATTCCAGATATGGTTGCCGATAGGCATTTCAAATATAGGTGCTGATAGGCATTTCAGATATAGTTTCCGATAGGCATTTCAAAAATAGGTGCCGATAGTCAATTCAAATATAGGTGCCGATAGGCATTTCAGATATAGTTGCAGATTGGCATTTCAAATATAGGTGCCGATAGGCATTCCAGATATGGTTGCCAATAGGCATTTCAAATATAGGTGCTGATAGGCATTTCAGATGTAGTTTCCGATAGGCATTTTAAAAATAGGTGCCGATAGGCATTTCAGATATACGTGCCGGTAGGCATTTCAGATATAGTTGCCGATTGGCAATTTAAAAATAGGTGCCGATAGGCATTTCAGATATAGAAACCGATAGGCATTTCAAATATAGGTGCCGATAGGCATTCCAGATATGGTTGCCGATAGGCATTTCAAATATAGGTGCTGATAGGCATTTCAGATGTAGTTTCCGATAGGCATTTCAAAAATAGGTGCCGATAGGCATTTCAGATATAGGTGCCGATAGGCATTTCAGATATAGTTGCCGATTGGCATTTAAAAAATAGGTGCCGATAGGCATTTCAGATATAGAAGCCGATAGGCATTTCATATATAGGTGCCGATAGGCATTCCAGATATGGTTGCCGATAGGCATTTCAAATATAGTTGCTGATAGGCATTTCAGATGTAGTTTCCGATAGGCATTACAAAAATTATGCCGATAGGCATATCAGATATAGGTGCCGATAGGCATTTCAGATATAGTTGCCGATTGGCATTTTAAAAATAGGTGCCGAAAGGCATTTCAGATATGGTAGCCGATAGGCATTTCAAATATAGGTGCTGATAGGCATTTCAGATGTAGTTTACGATAGGCAATTTAAAAATAGGTGCCGATAGGCATTTCAGATATAGCTGCCAAAAGGCATCTCAGATATAGCTGCCGATAGGCATTTCAGATATAGTTGCCGATTGGCATTTTAAAAATAAGTGTCGATAAGCATTTCAGATATAGAAGTCGATAGGCATTTCAAATATAGGTGCCGATAGGCATTCCAGATATGGTTGCCAATAGGCATTTCAAATATAGGTGCTGATAGGCATTCCAGATGTAGTTTACGATAGGCATTTCAAAAATTGGTGCCGACAGGCATTTCAGATATAGGTGCCGATAGGCATTTCAGATATAGTTACCGATTGGCATTTTAAAAATAGGTGCCGATAGGCATTTCAGATATAGAAGCCGATAGGTATTTCAAATATAGGTGTCGAAAGGCATTTCAGATATGGTTGCCGATAGGCATTTCAAATATAGGTGCTGATAGGCATTTCAGATGTAGTTTCCGATAGGCATTTGAAAAATATGTGCCGATAGGCATTTCAGATATAGGTGCCGATAGGCATTGCAGATATAGTTGCCGATTGGCATTTTAAAAATAGGTGCCGATAGGCATTCCAGATATAGAAGCCGATAGGCATTTCAAATATAGGTGCCGATAGGCATTCAAGATATGGTTGCCGATAGGCATTTCAAATATAAGTGCTGATAGGCATTTCAGATGTAGTTTCCGATAGGCATTTCAAAAATGGGTACCGATAGGCATTTCAGATATAGTTGCCAATTGGCATTTTAAACATAGGTGCCGATAGGCATTCCAGATATGGTTGCCGATAGGCATTTCAAATATAGGTGCTGATAGGCATTTCAGATGTAGTTTCCGATAGGCATTTCAAAAATAGGTGCCGATAGGCATTTCAGATATAGGTGCCGATAGGCATTTCAGATATAGTTGCCGATTGGCATTTAAAAAATAGGTGCCGATAGGCATTTCAGATATAGAAGCCGATAGGCATTTCAAATATAGGTGCCGATAGGCATTCCAGATATGGTTGCCGATAGGCATTTCAAATATAGTTGCTGATAGGCATTTCAGATGTAGTTTCCGATAGGCATTACAAAAATTATGCCGATAGGCATATCAGATATAGGTGCCGATAGGCATTTCAGATATAGTTGCCGATTGGCATTTTAAAAATAGGTGCCGAAAGGCATTTCAGATATAGTAGCCGATAGGCATTTCAAATATAGGTGCTGATAGGCATTTCAGATGTAGTTTACGATAGGCAATTTAAAAATAGGTGCCGATAGGCATTTCAGATATAGCTGCCAAAAGGCATTTCAGATATAGCTGCCGATAGGCATTTCAGATATAGTTGCCGATTGGCATTTTAAAAATAGGTGTCGATAAGCATTTCAGATATAGAAGTCGATAGGCATTTCAAATATAGGTGCCGATAGGCATTCCAGATATGGTTGCCAATAGGCATTTCAAATATAGGTGCTGATAGGCATTCCAGATGTAGTTTACGATAGGCATTTCAAAAATTGGTGCCGACAGGCATTTCAGATATAGGTGCCGATAGGCATTTCAGATATAGTTACCGATTGGCATTTTAAAAATAGGTGCCGATAGGCATTTCAGATATAGAAGCCGATAGGTATTTCAAATATAGGTGTCGAAAGGCATTTCAGATATGGTTGCCGATAGGCATTTCAAATATAGGTGCTGATAGGCATTTCAGATGTAGTTTCCGATAGGCATTTGAAAAATATGTGCCGATAGGCATTTCAGATATAGGTGCCGATAGGCATTGCAGATATAGTTGCCGATTGGCATTTTAAAAATAGGTGCCGATAGGCATTTCAGATATAGAAGCCGATAGGCATTTCAAATATAGGTGCCGATAGGCATTTCAGATATGGTTGCCGATAGGCATTTCAAATATAGTTGCTGATAGGCATTTCAGATGTAGTTTCTGATAGGCATTTCAAAAATAGGTGCCGATAGGCATTTCAGATATAGGTGCCGATAGGCATTACAGATATAGTTGCCGATTGGCATTTTAAAAATAGTTGGCGATAGGCATTTCAGATATAGAAACCGATAGGCATTAAAATATAGGTGCCGATAAGCATTCCAGATATGGTTGCCGATTGGCATTTCAAATATAGGTGCTGACAGGCATTTCAGATGTAGTTTCCGATAGGCATTTCAAAAATTGGTGCCGATAGGCATTTCAGATATAGGTGCCGATAGGCATTTCAGATTTAGAAGCCGATAGGTATTTCAAATATAGGTGTCGATAGGCATTTCAGATATGGTTGCCGATAGGCATTTCAAATATAGGTGCTGATAGGCATTTCAGATGTAGTTTCCGATAGGCATTTCAAAAATAGGTGCCGATAGGCATTTCAGATATAGGTGCCGATAGGCATTTCAGATATAGTTGCCGATTGGCATTAAAAAAAATAGGTGCCGATAGGCATTTTAGATGTAGTTTCCGATAGGCATTTCAAAAATAGGTGCCGGTTGGCATTTCAGATATAGGTGCCCATAGGCATTTCAGATATAGTTGCCGATTGGCATTTTAAAAATAGGTGTCGATAGGCATTTCAGATATAGAAGCCGATAGGCATTTCAAATATAGGTGCCGATAGGCATTCCAGATGTAGTTTCCGATAGGCATTTCAAAAATTGGTGCCAATAGGCATTTCAGATATAGGTGCCGATAGGCATTTCAGATATAGTTACTGATTGGCATTTTAAAAATAGGTGCCGATAGGCATTTCAGATATAGAAGCCGATAGGCATTTTAAATATAGGTGCCGATAGGCATTCCAGATATGGTTGCCGATAGGCATTTCAAATATAGGTGCTGATAGGCATTTCAGATGTAGTTCCCGATAGACATTTCAAAAATAGGTGCCGATAGGCATTTCAGATATAGCTGCCGATAGGCATTTCAGATATAGTTGCCGATTGGCATTTTAAAAATAGGTGCCGATAGGCATTTCAGATATAGAAGCCGATAGGCATTTCAAATATAGGTGCCGATAGGCATTCCGGATATAGTTGCCGATAGGCATTTCAAATATAGGTGCTGATAGGCATTTCAGATGTAGTTCCCGATAGACATTTCAAAAATAGGTGCCGATAGGCATTTCAGATATAGCTGCCGATAGGCATTTCAGATATAGTTGCCGATTGGCATTTTAAAAATAGGTGCCGATAGGCATTTCAGATATAGAAGCCGATAGGCATTTCAAATATAGGTGCCGATAGGCATTCCGGATATGGTTGCCGATAGACATTTCAAATATAGGTGCTGATAGGCATTTCAGATGTAGTTCCCGATAAACATTTCAAAAATAGGTGCCGATAGGCATTTCAGATATAGCTGCCGATAGGCATTTCAGATATAGTTACCGATTGGCATTTTAAAAATAGGTGCCGATAGGCATTTCAGATATAGAAGCCGATAGGCATTTCAAATATAGGTGCCGATAGGCATTCCAGATATGGTTGCCGATAGGCATTTCAAATATAGGTGCTGATAGGCATTTCAGATGTAGTTTCCGATAGGCGTTTTAAAAATTGGTGCCGATAGGCATTTCAGATGTAGGTGCCGATAGGCATTTCAGATATAGAAGCCGATAGGCATTTCAAATATAGGTGCCGATAGGCATTCCAGATATGGTTGCCGATAGGCATTTCAAATATAGGTGCCGATAGGCATTTCAGATATGGTTGCCGATAGGCATTTCAAATATAGGTGCTGATAGGCATTTCAGATGTAGTTTCCGATAGGCATTTCAAAAATAGGTGCCGATAGGCATGTCAGATATAGGTGCTGATAGGCATTTCAGATATAGTTGCCGATTGGCATTTTAAAAATAGGTGTCGATAAGCATTTCAGATATAGAAGTCGATAGGCATTTCAAATATAGGTGCCGATAGGCATTCCAGATATGGTTGCGAATAGGCATTTCAAATATAGGTGCTGATAGGCATTCCAGATGTAGTTTACGATAGGCATGTCAAAAATTGGTGCCGACAGGCATTTCAGATTTAGGTGCCGATAGGCATTTCAGATATAGTTACCGATTGGCATTTTAAAAATAGGTGCCGATAGGCATTTCAGATATAGAAGCTGATAGGTATTTCAAATATAGGTGCCGAAAGGCATTTCAGATATGGTTGCCGATAGGCATTTCAAATATAGGTGCTGATAGGCATTTCAGATGTAGTTTCCGATAGGCATTTGAAAAATATGTGCCGATAGGCATTTCAGATATAGGTGCCGATAGGCATTGCAGATATAGTTGCCGATTGGCATTTTAAAAATAGGTGCCGATAGGCATTTCAGATATAGAAGCCGATAGGCATTTCAAATATAGGTGCCGATAGGCATTCAAGATATGGTTGCCGATAGGCATTTCAAATATAAGTGCTGATAGGCATTTCAGATGTAGTTTCCGATAGGTATTTCAAAAATAGGTACCGATAGGCCTTTCAGATATAGTTGCCAATTGGCATTTTAAACATAGGTGTCGATGGGCATTTCAGATATAGAAGCCGATAGGCATTTTAAATATAGGTGCCGATAGGCATTCCAGATATGGTTGCCGATAGGCATTTCAAATAGATGTGCTGATAGGCATTTCAGATGTAGTTTCCGATAGGCATTTCAAAAATTGGTGCCGATAGGCATTTTAGATATAGGTGCCGATAGGCATTTCAGATATAGTTGCCGATTGGCATTTTAAACATAGGTGTCGATAGGCATTTCAGATATAAAAGCCGATAGGCATTTCAAATATAGGTGCCGATAGGCATTCCAGATATGGTTGCCGATAGGCATTTCAAATAGAGGTGCTGATAGGCATTTCAGATGTAGTTTCCGATAGGCATTTCAAAAATTGGTGCCGATAGGCATTTCAGATATAGGTGCCGATAGGCATTTCAGATATAGTTGCCGATTAGCATTTTAAAAATAGGTGCCGATAGGCATTTCAGATATAGAAGCCGATAGGCATTTCAAATATAGGTGCCGGTAGGCATTCCAGATATGGTTGCCGATAGGCATTTCAAATATAGGTGGTGATAGGCATTTCAGATGTAGTTTCCGATAGGCATTTCAAAAATTGGTGCCGATAGGCATTTCAGATATAGGTGCCGATAGGCATTTTAGATATAGTTGCCTATTGGCATTTTAAAAATAGGTGCCGATAGATATTTCAGATATAGAAGCCGAAAGGTATTTCAAATATAGGTGTCAATAGGCATTTCAGATTTGGTTGCCGATAGGCATTTCAAATATTGGTGCTGATAGGCATTTCAGATGTTGTTTCCGATAGGCATTTCAAAAATAGGTGCCGATAGGCATTTCAGATATAGGTGCCGATAGGCATTACAGATATAGTTGCCGATTGGCATTTTAAAAATAGGTGCCGATAGGCATTTCAGATATAGAAGCCGATAGGCATGTCAAATATAGGTGCCGATAGGCATTTCAGATATAGTTGCCGATAGGCATTTCAAATATAGTTGCTGATAGGCATTTCAGATGTAGTTTCCGTTAGGCATTTCAAAAATAGGTGCCGATAGGCATTTCAGATATAGGTGCCGATAGGCATTTCAGATATAGTTGCCGATTGGCATTTTAAAAATAGGTGCCGATAGGCATTTCAGATATAGAAGCCGATAGGCATTTCAAATATAGGTGCCAATAGGCATTCCAGATATGGTTCCCGATAGGCATTTCAAATATAGGTGCTGATAGGCATTTCAGATGTAGTTTCTGATAGGCATTTCAAAAATAGGTGCCGATAGGCATTTCAGATATAGGTGCCGATAGGCATTTCAGATATAGTTGCCGATTGGCATTTTAAAAGTAGGTGCCGATAGGTATTTCAGATATAGAAACCGATAGGCATTAAAATATAGGTGCCGATAAGCATTCCAGATATGGTTGCCGATTGGCATTTCAAATATAGGTGCTGACAGGCATTTCAGATGTAGTTTCAGATAGGCATTTCAAAAATTGGTGCCGATAGGCATTTCAGATATAGGTGCCGATAGGCATTTCAGATATAGAAGCCGATAGGTATTTCAAATATAGGTGTCGATAGGCATTTCAGATATGGTTGCCGATAGGCATTTCAAATATAGGTGCTGATAGGCATTTCAGATGTTGTTTCCGATAGGCATTTCAAAAATAGGTGCCGATAGGCGTTTCAGATATAGGTGCCGATAGGCATTTCAGATATAGTTGCCGATTGGCATTTTAAAAATAGGTGCCGATAGGCATTTTAGATGTAGTTTCCGATAGGCATTTCAAAAATAGGTGCCGGTTGGCATTTCAGATATAGGTGCCCATAAGCATTTCAGATATAGTTGCCGATTGGCATTTTAAAAATAGGTGTCGATAGGCATTTCAGATATAGAAGCCGATAGGCATTTCAAATATAGGTGCCGATAGGCATTCCAGATGTAGTTTCCGATAGGCATTTCAAAAATTGGTGCCAATAGGCATTTCAGATATAGGTGCCGATAGGCATTTCAGATATAGTTACTGATTGGCATTTTAAAAATAGGTGCCGATAGGCATTTCAGATATATAAGCCGATAGGTATTTCAAATATAGGTGTCGATAGGCATTTCAGATATGGTTGCCGATAGGCATTTTAAATATAGGTGCTGATAGGCATTTCAGATGTAGTTTCCAAAAGGCATTTCAAAAATAGGTGCCGATAGGCATTACAGATATAGGTGCCGATAGGCATTTCAGATATAGTTGCCGATTGGCATTTTAAAAATAGGTGCCGATAGGCATTTTAGATGTAGTTTCCGATAGTCATTTCAAAAATAAGTGCCGGTAGGCATTTCAGATATAGGTGCCGATAGGCATATCAGATATAGTTGCCGATAGGCATTTAAAATATAGGTGCCGATAGGCATTTCAAATATAGGTGTCGATAGGCATTTCAGATATAAATGCCGAAAGGCATTTCAGATATAGGTGCCGATAGGCATTTTTGATGTGGTTGCCGATAGGCATTTCAAATATAGGTGCTGATAGGCATTTCAGATGTAGTTTTCGATAGGCATTTCAAAAATAGGTGCCGATAGGCATTTCAGATATAGGTGCCGATAGGCACTTCAGATATAGTTGCCGATTGGCATTTTAAAAATAGGTGCCGATAGGCATTTCAGATATAGAAGCCGATAGGCATTTTAAATATAGGTGCCGATAGGCATTCCAGATATAATTGCCGATAGGCATTTCAAATATAGGTGCTGATAGGCATTTCAGATGTAGTTTCCGATAGGCATTTCAAAAATAGGTGCCGATAGGCATTTCAGATATAGGTGCCGATAGGCATTTCAGATATAGTTGCCGATTGGCATTTTAAAAATAGGTGCCGATAGGCATTTTAGATGTAGTTTCCGATAGTCATTTCAAAAATAAGTGCCGGTAGGCATTTCAGATATAGGTGCCGATAGGCATGTCAGATATAGGTGCTGATAGGCATTTCAGATATAGTTGCCGATTGGAATTTTAAAAATAGGTGCCGATAGGCATTTCAGATATAGAAGCCGATAGGCATTTCAAATATAGGTGCCGATAGGCATTCCAGATATGGCTGCCGATAGGCATTTCAAATATAGGTGCTGATAGGCATTTCAGATGTAGTTTCCGATAGGCATTTCAAAAATAGGTGCCGATAGGCATTTCAGATATAGGTGCCGATAGGCATTTAGGATAAAGTTGCCAATTGGCATTTTAAAAATAGTTGCCGATAGGCATTTCAGATATAGAAGCCGATAGGCATTTCAAATATAGGTGCTGATAGGCATTTTAGATGTAGTTTTCGATAAGCATTTCAAAAATTGATGTCGATAGGCATTTCAGATATAGGCGCTGATAGGCATTTTAGATATAGTTGCCGATTGGCATTTTAAAAACAGGTGCCGATAGGCATTTCAGATATAGAAGCCGATAGGTATTTCAAATATAGGTGTCGATAGGCATTTCAGATATGGTTGCCGATAGGCATTTCAAATATAGGAGCAGATAGGCATTTCAGATGTAGTTTCCGAAAGGCATTTCAAAAATAGGTGCCGATAGGCATTTCAGATATAGGTGCCGATGGGCATTTCAGATATAGGTGCCGATAGGCATTTCAGATATAGTTGCGGATTGGCATTTTAAAAATAGGTGCCGATAGGCATTTCAGATATAGAAGCCGATAGGCATTTTAAATATAGGTGCCGATAGGCATTCCAGATATGGTTGCCGATAGGCATTTCAAATATTGGTGCTGATAGGCATTTCAGATGTAGTTTCCGATAGGCATTTCAAAAATAGGTGCCGATAGGCATTTCAGATATAGGTGCCGATAGGCATTACAGATATAGTTGCCGATTGGCATTTTAAAAATAGGTGCCGATAGGCATTTCAGATATAGAAGCCGATAGGCATTTTAAATATAGGTGCCGATAGGCATTCCAGATATGGTTGCCGATAGGCATTTCAAATATTGGTGCTGATAGGCATTTCAGATGTAGTTTCCGATAGGCATTTCAAAAATAGGTGCCGATAGGCATTTCAGATATAGGTGCCGATAGGCATTTCAGATATAGTTGACGATTGGCATTTTAAAAATAGGTGTCGATAGGCATTTCAGATATAAAAGCCGATAGGCATTTCAAATATAGGTGCCGATAGGCATTCCAAATATGGTTGCCGATAGGCATTTTAAATATAGGTGCTGATAGGCATTTCAGATATAGAAGCCGATAGGCATTTCAAATATAGGTGCCGATAGACATTCCAGATATGGTTGCCGATAGGCATTTCAAATATAGGTGCTGATAGGCATTTCAGATGTAGTTTCCGATAGGCATTTCAAAAATAGGTGCCGATAGGCATTTCAGATATAGGTGCCGATAGGCATTTCAGATATAGTTGCGGATTGGCATTTTAAAAATAGGTGCCGATAGGCATTTCAGATATAGAAGCCGATAGGCATTTTAAATATAGGTGCCGATAGGCATTCCAGATATGGTTGCCGATAGGCATTTCAAATATAAGTGCTGATAGGCATTTCAGATGTAGTTTCCGATAGGCATTTCAAAAATAGGTACCGATAGGCATTTTAGATATAGGTGCCGATAGTCATTTCATATATAGTTGCCAATTGGCATTTTAAAAATAGGTGTCGATAGGCATTTCAGATATTGTTGCCGATTGGCATTTTGAAAATGGGTGCCGATAGGCATTTCAGATATAGAAGCCGATAGGCATTTCAAATATAGGTGCCGATAGACATTCCAGATATGGTTGCCGATAGGCATTTCAAATATAGGTGCTGATAGGCAGTTCAGATGTAGTTTTCGATAGGCATTTCAAAAATAGGTGCCGATAGTAATTTCAGATATAGAAGCCGATAGGCATTTCAAATATAGGTGCCGATAGGCATTCCAGATATAGTTGCCGATAGGCATTTCAAATATAGGTGCTGATAGGCATTTCAGACCTCGTTTCCGATAGGCATTTCAAAAATTGGTGCCGATAGGCATTTCAGATATAGGTGCCGATAGGCAATTCAGATATAGGAGCCGATAGGCATTTCAGATATGGTTGCCGATTGGCATTTTAAAAATAGGTGCCGATAGGCATTTCAAATATAGAAGCCGATAGGTATTTCAAATATAGGTGTCGATAGGCATTTCAGATATGGTTGCCGATAGGCATTTCAAATATTGGTGCTGATAGGCATTTCAGATGTAGTTTTCGATAGGCATTTCAAAAATAGGTGCCGATAGGCATTTCAGATATAGGTGCCGATAGGCATTACAGATATAGTTGCCGATTGGCATTTTAAAAATAGGTGCCGATAGGCATTTCAGATATAGAAGCCGATAGGCATTTCAAATATAGGTGCCGATAGACATTCCAGATATGGTTGCCGATAGGCATTTCAAATATAGGTGCTGATAGGCATTTCAGATGTAGTTTCCGTTGCGCATTTCAAAAATAGGTGCAGATAGGCATTTCAGATATAGGTGCCGATAGGCATTTCAGATATAGTTGACGATTGGCATTTTAAAAATAGGTGTCGATAGGCATTTCAGATATAAAAGCCGATAGGCATTTCAAATATAGGTGCCGATAGGCATTCCAAATATGGTTGCCGATAGGCATTTTAAATATAGGTGCTGATAGGCATTCCATATGTAGTTTCCGATAGGCATTTCAAAAATTGGTGCCGATAGGCACTTCAGATATAGGTGCCGATAGGCATTTCAGATATAGAAGCCGATAGGTATTTAAAATATAGGTGCCGATAGGCATTTCAGATATAGAAGTTGATAGGCATTTAAAATATAGGTGCCGATAGGCATTCCAGATATGGTTGCCGATAGGCATTTCAAATATAGGTGCTGATAGGCATTTCAGATGTAGTTTCCGATAGGCATTTCAAAAATTGGTGCCGATAGGCATTTCAGATATAGGTGCCGATAGGCATTTCAGATATAGTTGACGATTGGCATTTTAAAAATAGGTGTCGATAGGCATTTCAGATATAGAAGCCGATAGGCATTTCAAATATAGGTGCCGATAGGCATTCCAAATATGGTTGCCGATAGGCATTTTAAATATAGGTGCTGATAGGCATTCCATATGTAGTTTCCGATAGGCATTTCAAAAATAGGTGTCGATAGGCATTTCAGATATAGGTGTCGATAGGCATTTCAGATATAGGTGTCGATAGGCATTTCAGATATAGGTGTCGATAGGCATTTCAGATATAGGTGTCGATAGGCATTTCAGATAGAGGTGTCGATAGGCATTTCAGATATAGGTGTCGATAGGCATTTCAGATATAGGTGTCGATAGGCATTTCAGATATAGGTGTCGATAGGCATTTCAGATATAGGTGCCGATAGGCATTTCAGATATAGTTGCTGATTGGCATTTTAAAAATAGGTGCCGATAGGCATTTCAGATATTGAAGCCGATAGGCATTTCAAATATAGGTGCTGATAGGCATTTCAGATGTAGTTTCCGATAGGCATTTCAAAAATAGGTGTCGATAGGCATTTCAGATATAGGTGTCGATAGGCATTTCAGATATAGGTGTCGATAGGCATTTCAGATATAGGTGTCGATAGGCATTTCAGATATAAGTGTCGATAGGCATTTCAGATATAGGTGTCGATAGGCATTTCAGATATAAGTGTCGATAGGCATTTCAGATATAGGTGTCGATAGGCATTTCAGATATAGGTGCCGATAGGCATTTCAGATATAGTTGCCGATTGGCATTTTAAAAATAGGTGCCGATAGGCATTTCAGATATAGAAGCCGATAGGCATTTCAAATATAGGTGCCGATAGGCATTCCAGATATGGTTGCCGATAGGCATTTCAAATATATATGCTGATAGGCATTTCAGATGTAGTTTCCGATAGGCATTTCAAAAATAGGTGTCGATAGGCATTTCAGATATAGGTGTCGATAGGCATTTCAAATATAGGTGTCGATAGGCATTTCAGATATGATTGCCGATAGGCATTTCAAATATAGGTGCTGATAGGCATTTCAGATGTAGTGTCCGATAGGCATTTCAAAAATAGGTGTCGATAGGCATTTCAGATATAGGTGTCGATAGGCATTTCAGATATAGGTGTCGATAGGCATTTCAGATATAGGTGTCGATAGGCATTTCAGATATAGGTGTCGATAGGCATTTCAGATATAGGTGTCGATAGGCATTTCAGATATTGGTGACGATAGGCATTTCAGATATAGGTGTCGATAGGCATTTCAGATATAGGTGTCGATAGGCATTTCAGATATAGGTGTCGATAGGCATTTCAGATATAGGTGCCGATAGGCATTCCAGATACAGTTGCCGATTGGCATTTTAAAAATAGGTGCCGATAGGCATTTCAGATATAGAAGCCGATAGGCATTTCAAATATAGGTGCCGATAGGCATTCCAGATATGGTTGCCGATAGGCATTTCAAATATAGGTGCTGATAGGCATTTCAGATGTAGTTTCCGATAGTCATTTCAAAAATAGGTGTCGATAGGCATTTCAGATATATGTGTCGATAGGCATTTCAGATATAGGTGTCGATAGGCATTTCAGATATGACTGCCGATAGGCATTTCAAATATAGGTGCTGATAGGCATTTCAGATGTAGTTTCCGATAGGCATTTCAAAAATAGGTGTCGATAGGCATTTCAGATATAGGTGTCGATAGGCATTTCAGATATAGGTGTCGATAGGCATTTCAGATATAGGTGTCGATAGGCATTTCAGATATAGTTTACGATTGGCATTTTGATATAGGTGTCGATAGGCATTTCAGATATAGGTGTCGATAGTCATTTCAGATATAGGTGTCGATAGGCATTTCAGATATAGGTGTCGATAGGCATTTCAGATATAGGTGCCGATAGGCATTTCAGATATATTTGCCGATTGGCATTTTAAAAATAGGTGCCGATAGGCATTTCAGATATAGAAGCCGATAGGCATTTCAAATATAGGTGCCGATAGGCATTCCAGATATGGTTGCCGATAGGCATTTCAAATATAGGTGCTGATAGGCATTTCAAAAATAGGTGTCGATAGGCATTTCAGATATAGGTGTCGATAGGCATTTCAGATATAGGTGTCGATAGGCATTTCAGATATAAGTGTCATTAGGCATTTCAGATATAGGTGTCGATAGGCATTTCAGATATAGGTGTCGATAGGCATTTCAGATATAGGTGTCGATAGGCATTTCAGATATAGGTGTCGATAGGCATTTCAGATATAGGTGCCGATAGGCATTTCAGATATAGTTGCCGATTGGCATTTTAAAAATAGGTGCCGATAGGCATTTCAGATATAGAAGCCGATAGGCATTTCAAATATAGGTGCCGATAGGCATTCCAGATATGGTTGCCGATAGGCATTTCAAATATAGGTGCTGATAGGCATTTCAGATGTAGTTTCCGATCGGCATTTCAAAAATAGGTGTCGATAGGCATTTCAGATATAGGTGTCGATAGGCATTTCAGATATAGGTGTCGATAGGCATTTCAGATATAGGTGCCGATAGCTATTTCAGATATAGTTGCCGATTGGAATTTTAAAAATAGGTGCCGATAGGCATTTCAGATATAGAAGCCGATAGGCATTTTAAATATAGGTGCCGATAGGCATCCCGGTATGGTTGCCGATAGGCATTTCAGATATAGTTGCCGATTAGCATTTTAAAAATAGGTGCCGATAGGCATTTCAGATATAGAAGCCGATAGACATTTCAAATATAGGTGCCGATAGGCATTCCAGATATGGTTGCCGATAGGCATTTCAAATATAGGTGCTGATAGGCATTTCAGATGTAGTTTCCGATAGGCATTTCAAAAATAGGTGTCGATAGGCATTTCAGATATAGGTGTCGATAGGCATTTCAGATATAGGTGTCGATAGGCATTTCAGATATAGGTGTCGATAGGCATTTCAGATATAGGTGTCGATAGGCATTTCAGATATAGGTGTCGATAGGCATTTCAGATATAGGTGTCGATAGGCATTTCAGATATAGGTGTCGATAGGCATTTCAGATATAGGTGCCGATAGGCATTTCAGATATAGGTGCCGATAGGCATTTCAGATATAGAAGCCGATAGGCATTTCAAATATATGTGCCGATAGGCATTCCAGATATGGTTGCCGATAGGCATTTCAAATATAGGTGCTGATAGGCATTTCAGATGTAGTTTCCGATAGGCATTTCAAAAATAGGTGTCGATAGGCATTTCAGATATAGGTGTCGATAGGCATTTCAGATATAGGTGTCGATAGGCATTTCAGATATAGGTGTCGATAGGCATTTCAGATATAGGTGTCGATAGGCATTTCAGATATAGGTGTCGATAGGCATTTCAGATATAGGTGACGATAGGCATTTCAGATATAGGTGTCGATAGGCATTTCAGATATAGGTTCCGATAGGCATTTCAGATATAGTTGCCGATTGGCATTTTAAAAATAGGTGCCGATAGGCATTTCAGATATAGAAGCCGATAGGCATTTCAAATATAGGTGCCGATAGGCATTCCAGATATGGTTGCCGATAGGCATTTCAAATATGGGTGCTGATAGGCATTTCAGATGTAGTTTCCGATAGGCATTTCAAAAATAGGTGTCGATAGGCATTTCAGATATAGGTGTCGACAGGCATTTCGGATATAGGTGTCGATAGGCATTTCAGATATAGGTGTCGATAGGCATTTCAGATATAGGTGTCGATAGGCATTTCAGATATAGGTGACGATAGGCATTTCAGATATAGGTGTCGATAGGCATTTCTGATATAGGTGTCGATAGGCATTTCAGATATAGGTGTCGATAGGCATTTCAGATAATATAGGTGCCGATAGGCATTTCAGATATAGTTGCCGATTGGCATTTTAAAAATAGGTGCCGATAGGCATTTCAGATATAGAAGCCGATAGGCATTTCAAATATAGGTGCCGATAGGCATTCCAGATATGGTTGCCGATAGGCATTTCAAATATAGGTGCTGATAGGCATTTCAGATGTAGTTTCCGATAGGCATTTCAAAAATAGGTGTCGATAGGCATTTCAGATATAGGTGTCGATAGGCATTTCAGATATAGGTGTCGATAGGCATTTCAGATATGATTGCCGATAGGCATTTCAAATATAGGTACTGATAGGCATTTCAGATGTAGTTTCCGATAGGCATTTCAAAAATAGGTGTCGATAGGCATTTCAGATATTGGTGTCGATAGGCATTTCAGATATAGGTGTCGTTAGGCATTTCAGATATAGGTGTCGATAGGCATTTCAGATATAGGTGTCGATAGGCATTTCAGATATAGGTGTCGATAGGCATTTCAGATATAAGTGCCGATAGGCATTTAAGATATAGTTGCCGATTGGCATTTTAAAAATAGGTGCCGATAGGCATTTCAGATATAGAAGCCGAGAGGCATTTCAAATATAGGTGCCGATAGGCATTCCAGATATGGTTGCCGATAGGCATTTCAAATATAGGTGCTGATAGGCATTTCAGATGTAGTTTCCGATAGGCATTTAAAAATAGGTGTCGATAGGCATTTCAGATATAGGTGTCGATAGGCATTTCAGATATAGGTGTCGATAGGCATTTCAGATATAGGTGTCGATAGGCATTTCAGATATAGGTGTCGATAGGCATTTCAGATATAGGTGTCGATAGGCATTTCAGATATAGGTGTCGATAGGCATTTCAGATATAGGTGTCGATAGGCATTTCAGATATAGGTGCCGATAGGCATTTCAGATATAGTTGCCGATTGGCATTTTAAAAATAGGTGCCGATAGGCATTTCAGATATAGAAGCCGATAGGCATTTCAAATATAGGTGCCGATAGGCATTCCAGATATGGTTGCCGATAGGCATTTCAAATATAGGTGCTGATAGGCATTTCAGATGTAGTTTCCGATAGGCATTTAAAAAATAGGTGTCGATAGGCATTTCAGATATAGGTGTCGATAGGCATTTCAGATATAGTTGTCGATAGGCATTTCAGATATGGGTGTCGATAGGCATTTCAGATATAGGTGTCGATAGGCATTTCAGATATAGGTGTCGGTAGGCATTTCAGATATAGGTGTCGATAGGCATTTCAGATATAGGTGTCGATAGGCATTTCAGATATAGGTGTCGATAGGCATTTCAGATATAGGTGCCGATAGGCATTTCAGATATAGTTGCCGATTGGCATTTTAAAAATTGGTGCCGATAGGCATTTCAGATATAGAAGCCGATAGGCATTTCAAATATAGGTGCCGATAGGCATTCCAGATATGGTTGCCGATAGGCATTTCAAATAAAGGTGCTGATAGGCATTTTAGATGTAGTTTCCGATAGGCATTTCAAAAATAGGTGTCGATAGGCATTTCAGATATAGGTGTCGATAGGCATTTCAGATATAGGTGTCGATAGGCATTTCAGATATAGGTGTCGATAGGCATTTCAGATATAGGTGTCGATAGGCATTTCAGATATAGGTGCCGATAGGCATTTCAGATATAGTTGCCGATTGGCATTTTAAAAATAGGTGCCGATAGGCATTTCAGATATAGAAGCCGATAGGCATTTCAAATATAGGTGCCGATAGGCATTCCAGATATGGTTGCCGATAGGCATTTCAAATATAGGTGCTGATAGGCATTTCAGATGTAGTTTCCGATAGGCATTTCAAAAATAGGTGTCGATAGGCATTTCAGATATAGGTGTCTTAGGCATTTCAGATATAGGTGTCGATAGGCATTTCAGATATAGGTGTCGATAGGCATTTCAGATATAGGTGTCGATAGGCATTTCAGATATAGGTGTCGATAGGCTTTTCAGATATAGGTGTCGATAGGCATTTCAGATGTAGGTGCCGATAGGCATTTCAGATATAGTTGCCGATTGGCATTTTAAAAATAGGTGCCGATAGGCATTTCAGATATAGAAGCCGATAGGCATTTCAAATATAGGTGCCGATAGGCATTCCAGATATGGTTGCCGATAGACATTTCAAATATAGGTGCTGATAGGCATTTCAGATGTAGTTTCCGATAGGCATTTCAAAAATAGGTGTCGATAGGCATTTCAGATATAGATGTCGATATGCATTTCAGATATAGGTGTCGATAGGCATTTCAGATATAGGTGTCGATAGGCATTTCAGATATAGGTGTCGATAGGCATTTCAGATATAGGTGTCGATAGGCATTTCAGATATAGGTGTCGATAGGCATTTCAGATATAGGTGTCGATAGGCATTTCAGATATAGGTGCCGATAGGCATTTCAGATATAGTTGCCGATTGGCATTTTAAAAATAGGTGCCGATAGGCATTTCAGATATAGAAGCCGATAGGCATTTCAAATATAGGTGCCGATAGGCATTCCAGATATGGTTGCCGATAGGCATTTCAAATATAGGTGCTGATAGGCATTTCAGATGTAGTTTCCGATAGGCATTTCAAAAATAGGTGTCGATAGGCATTTCAGATATAGGTGTCGATAGGCATTTCAGATATAGGTGTCGATTGGCATTTCAGATATAGGTGTCGATAGGCATTTCAGATATAGGTGTCGATAGGCATTTCAGATATAGGTGTCGATAGGCATTTCAGATATAGGTGTCGATAGGCATTTCAGATATAGGTGTCGATAGGCATTTCAGATATAGGTGTCGATAGGCATTTCAGATATAGGTGCCGATAGGCATTTCAGATATAGTTGCCGATTGGCATTTTAAAAATAGGTGCCGATAGGCATTTCAGATATAGAAGCCGATAGGCATTTCAAATATAGGTGCCGATAGGCATTCCAGATATGGTTGCCGATAGGCATTTCAAATTTGGGTGCTGATAGGCATTTCAGATGTAGTTTCCGATAGGCATTTCAAAAATAGGTGTCGATAGGCATTTCAGATATAGGTGTCGATAGGCATTTCAGATATAGGTGTCGATAGGCATTTCAGATATAAGTGTCGATAGGCATTTCAGATATAGGTGTCGATAGGCATTTCAGATATAGGTGTCGATAGGCATTTCAGATATAAGTGTCGATAGGCATTTCAGATATAGGTGTCGATAGGCATTTCAGATATAGGTGCCGATAGGCATTTCAGATATAGTTGCCGATTGGCATTTTAAAAATAGGTGCCGATAGGCATTTCAGATATAGGTGTCGATAGGCATTTCAGATATAGGTGTCGATAGGCATTTCAGATATAGGTGTCGATAGGCATTTCAGATATAAGTGCCGATAGGCATTTAAGATATAGTTGCCGATTGGCATTTTAAAAATAGGTGCCGATAGGCATTTCAGATATAGAAGCCGAGAGGCATTTCAAATATAGGTGCCGATAGGCATTCCAGATATGGTTGCCGATAGGCATTTCAAATATAGGTGCTGATAGGCATTTCAGATGTAGTTTCCGATAGGCATTTAAAAATAGGTGTCGATAGGCATTTCAGATATAGGTGTCGATAGGCATTTCAGATATAGGTGTCGATAGGCATTTCAGATATAGGTGTCGATAGGCATTTCAGATATAGGTGTCGATAGGCATTTCAGATATAGGTGTCGATAGGCATTTCAGATATAGGTGTCGATAGGCATTTCAGATATAGGTGTCGATAGGCATTTCAGATATAGGTGCCGATAGGCATTTCAGATATAGTTGCCGATTGGCATTTTAAAAATAGGTGCCGATAGGCATTTCAGATATAGAAGCCGATAGGCATTTCAAATATAGGTGCCGATAGGCATTCCAGATATGGTTGCCGATAGGCATTTTCAAATATAGGTGCTGATAGGCATTTCAGATGTAGTTTCCGATAGGCATTTAAAAAATAGTGTCGATAGGCATTTCAGATATAGGTGTCGATAGGCATTTCAGATATAGTTGTCGATAGGCATTCAGATATGGGTGTCGATAGGCATTTCAGATATAGGTGTCGATAGGCATTTCAGATATAGGTGTCGGTAGGCATTTCAGATATAGGTGTCGATAGGCATTTCAGATATAGGTGTCGATAGGCATTTCAGATATAGGTGTCGATAGGCATTTCAGATATAGGTGCCGATAGGCATTTCAGATATAGTTGCCGATTGGCATTTTAAAAATTGGTGCCGATAGGCATTTCAGATATAGAAGCCGATAGGCATTTCAAATATAGGTGCCGATAGGCATTCCAGATATGGTTGCCGATAGGCATTTCAAATAAAGGTGCTGATAGGCATTTTAGATGTAGTTTCCGATAGGCATTTCAAAAATAGGTGTCGATAGGCATTTCAGATATAGGTGTCGATAGGCATTTCAAGGATATAGGTGTCGATAGGCATTTCAGATATAGGTGTCGATAGGCATTTCAGATATAGGTGTCGATAGGCATTTCAGATATAGGTGCCGATAGGCATTTCAGATATAGTTGCCGATTGGCATTTTAAAAATAGGTGCCGATAGGCATTTCAGATATAGAAGCCGATAGGCATTTCAAATATAGGTGCCGATAGGCATTCCAGATATGGTTGCCGATAGGCATTTCAAATATAGGTGCTGATAGGCATTTCAGATGTAGTTTCCGATAGGCATTTCAAAAATAGGTGTCGATAGGCATTTCAGATATAGGTGTCTTAGGCATTTCAGATATAGGTGTCGATAGGCATTTCAGATATAGGTGTCGATAGGCATTTCAGATATAGGTGTCGATAGGCATTTCAGATATAGGTGTCGATAGGCTTTTCAGATATAGGTGTCGATAGGCATTTTCAGATGTAGGTGCCGATAGGCATTTCAGATATAGTTGCCGATTGGCATTTTAAAAATAGGTGCCGATAGGCATTTCAGATATAGAAGCCGATAGGCATTTTCAAATATAGGTGCCGGATAGCATTCCAGATATGGTTGCCGATAGACATTTCAAATATAGGTGCTGATAGGCATTTCAGATGTAGTTTTCCGATAGGCATTTCAAAAATAGGTGTCGATAGGCATTTCAGATATAGATGTCGATATGCATTTCAGATATAGGTGTCGATAGGCATTTCAGATATAGGTGTCGATAGGCATTTCAGATATAGGTGTCGATAGGCATTTCAGATATAGGTGTCGATAGGCATTTCAGATATAGGTGTCGATAGGCATTTCAGATATAGGTGTCGATAGGCATTTCAGATATAGGTGCCGATAGGCATTTCAGATATAGTTGCCGATTGGCATTTTAAAAATAGGTGCCGATAGGCATTTCAGATATAGAAGCCGATAGGCATTTCAAATATAGGTGCCGATAGGCATTCCAGATATGGTTGCCGATAGGCATTTCAAATATAGGTGCTGATAGGCATTTCAGATGTAGTTTCCGATAGGCATTTCAAAAATAGGTGTCGATAGGCATTTCAGATATAGGTGTCGATAGGCATTTCAGATATAGGTGTCGATTGGCATTTCAGATATAGGTGTCGATAGGCATTTCAGATATAGGTGTCGATAGGCATTTCAGATATAGGTGTCGATAGGCATTTCAGATATAGGTGTCGATGGGCATTTCAGATATAGGTGTCGATAGGCATTTCAGATATAGGTGTCGATAGGCATTTCAGATATAGGTGCCGATAGGCATTTCAGATATAGTTGCCGATTGGCATTTTAAAAATAGGTGCCGATAGGCATTTCAGATATAGAAGCCGATAGGCATTTCAAATATAGGTGCCGATAGGCATTCCAGATATGGTTGCCGATAGGCATTTCAAATTTGGGTGCTGATAGGCATTTCAGATGTAGTTTCCGATAGGCATTTCAAAAATAGGTGTCGATAGGCATTTCAGATATAGGTGTCGATAGGCATTTCAGATATAGGTGTCGATAGGCATTTCAGATATAAGTGTCGATAGGCATTTCAGATATAGGTGTCGATAGGCATTTCAGATATAGGTGTCGATAGGCATTTCAGATATAAGTGTCGATAGGCATTTCAGATATAGGTGTCGATAGGCATTTCAGATATAGGTGCCGATAGGCATTTCAGATATAGTTGCCGATTGGCATTTTAAAAATAGGTGCCGATAGGCATTTCAGATATAGAAGCCGATAGGCATTTCAAATATAAGTGCCGATAGGCATTCCAGATATGGTTGCCGATAGGCATTTCAAATATAGGTGCTGATAGGCATTTCAGATGTAGTTTCCGATAGGCATTTCAAAAATAGGTGTCGATAGGCATTTCAGATATAGGTGTCGATAGGCATTTCAGATATAGGTGTCGATAGGCATTTCAGATATAGGTGTCGATAGGCATTTCAGATATAGTTGCCGATTGGCATTTTAAAAATAGGTGCCGATAGGCATTTCAGATATAGAAGCCGATAGGCATTTCAAATATAGGTGCCGATAGGCATTCCAGATATGGTTGCCGATAGGCATTTCAAATATAGGTGCTGATAGGCATTTCAGATGTAGTTTCCGATAGGCATTTCAAAAATAGGTGTCGATAGGCATTTCAGATATAGGTGTCGATAGGCATGTCAGATATAGGTGTGGATAGGCATTTCAGATATAGGTGTCGATAGGCATTTCAGATATAGGTGTCGATAGGCATTTCAGATATAGGTGTCGATAGGCATTTCAGATACAGATGTCGATAGGCATTTCAGATATAGGTGCCGATAGGCATTTCAGATATAGTTGCCGATTGGCATTTTAAAAATAGGTGCCGATAGGCATTTCAGATATAGAAGCCGATAGGCATTTCAAATATAGGTGCCGATAGGCATTCCAGATATGGTTGCCGATAGGCATTTCAAATATAGGTGCTGATAGGCATTTCAGATGTAGTTTCCGATAGGCATTTCAAAAATAGGTGTCGATAGGCATTTCAGATATAGGTGTCGATAGGCATTTCAGATATAGGTGTGGATAGGCATTTCAGATATAGGTGTCGATAGGCATTTCAGATATAGGTGTCGATAGGCATTTCAGATATAGGTGTCGATAGGCATTTCAGATACAGATGTCGATAGGCATTTCAGATATAGGTGCCGATAGGCATTTCAGATATAGTTGCCAATTGGCATTTTAAAAATAGGTGCCGATAGGCATTTCAGATATAGAAGCCGATAGGCATTTCAAATATAGGTGCCGATAGGAATTCCAGATATGGTTGCCGATAGGCATTTCAAATATAGGTGCTGATAGGCATTTCAGATGTAGTTTCCGATAGGCATTTCAAAAATAGGTGTCGATAGGCATTTCAGATATAGGTGTCGATAGGCATTTCAGATATAGGTGTCGATAGGCATTTCAGATATAGGTGTCGATAGGCATTTCAGATATAGGTGTCGATAGGCATTTCAGATATAGGTGTCGATAGGCATTTCAGATATAGGTGTCGATAGGCATTTCAGATATAGGTGCCGATAGGCATTTCAGATATAGTTGCCGATTGGCATTTTAAAAATAGGTGCCGATAGGCATTTCAGATATAGAAGCCGATAGGCATTTCAAATATAGGTGCCGATAGGCATTCCAGATATGGTTGCCGATAGGCATTTCAAATATAGGTGCTGATAGGCATTTCAGATGTAGTTTCCGATAGGCATTTCAAAAATAGGTGTCGATAGGCATTTCAGATATAGGTGTCGATAGGCATTTCAGATATAGGTGTCGATAGGCATTTCATATATAGGTGTCGATAGGCATTTCAGATATAGGTGTCGATAGGCATTTCAGATATAGGTGCCGATAGGCATTTCAGATATAGTTGCCGATTGGCATTTTAAAAATAGGTGCCCATAGGCATTTCAGATATAGAAGCCGATACGCATTTCAAATATAGGTGCCAATAGGCATTCCAGATATGGTTGCCGATAGGCATTTCAAATATAGGTGCTGATAGGCATTTCAGATGTAGTTTCCGATAGGCATTTCAAAAATAGGTGTCGATAGGCATTTCAGATATAGGTGTTGATAGGCATTTCAGATATAGGTGTCGATAGGCATTTCAGATATAGGTGTCGATAGGCATTTCAGATATAGGTGTCGATAGGCATTTCAGATATAGGTGTCGATAGGCATTTCAGATATAGGTGTCGATAGGCATTTCAGATATAGGTGTCGATAGGCATTTCAGATATAGGTGCCGATAGGCATTTCATATATAGTTGCCGATTGGCCTTTTAAAAATAGGTGCCGATAGGCATTTCAGATATAGAAGTTGATAGGCATTTAAAATATAGGTGCCGATAGGCATTCCAGATATGGTTGCCGATAGGCATTTCAAATATAGGTGCTGATAGGCATTTCAGATGTAGTTTCCGATAGGCATTTCAAAAATTGGTGCCGATAGGCATTTCAGATATAGGTGCCGATAGGCATTTCAGATATATTTGCCGATTGGCATTTTAAAAATAGGTGCCGATAGGCATTTCAGATATAGAAGCCGATAGGTATTTCAAATATAGGTGTCGATAGGCATTTCAGATATGGTTGCCGATAGGCATTTCAAATATAGGTGCTGATAGGCATTTCAGATGTAGTTTCCGTTGCGCATTTCAAAAATAGGTGCCGATAGGCATTTAAGATATAGGTGCCGATAGGCATTTCAGATATAGTTGACGATTGGCATTTTAAAAATAGGTGTCGATAGGCATTTCAGATATAGAAGCCGATAGGCATTTCAAATATAGGTGCCGATAGGCATTCCAAATATGGTTGCCGATAGGCATTTTAAATATAGGTGCTGATAGGCATTCCATATGTAGTTTCCGATAGGCATTTCAAAATAGGTGTCGATAGGCATTTCAGATATAGGTGTCGATAGGCATTTCAGATATAGGTGTCGATAGGCATTTCAGATATAGGTGTCGATAGGCATTTCAGATATAGGTGTCGATAGGCATTTCAGATAGAGGTGTCGATAGGCATTTCAGATATAGGTGTCGAGAGGCATTTCAGATATAGGTGTCGATAGGCATTTCAGATATAGGTGTCGATAGGCATTTCAGATATAGGTGCCGATAGGCATTTCAGATACAGTTGCTGATTGGCATTTTAAAAATAGGTGCCGATAGGCATTTCAGATATTGAAGCCGATAGGCATTTCAAATATAGGTGCTGATAGGCATTTCAGATGTAGTTTCCGATAGGCATTTCAAAAATAGGTGTCGATAGGCATTTCAGATATAGGTGTCGATAGGCATTTCAGATATAGGTGTCGATAGGCATTTCAGATATAGGTGTCGATAGGCATTTCGGATATAAGTGTCGATAGGCATTTCAGATATAGGTGTCGATAGGCATTTCAGATATAGGTGTCGATAGGCATTTCAGATATAGGTGTCGATAGGCATTTCAGATATAGGTGCCGATAGGCATTTCAGATATAGTTGCCGATTGGCATTTTAAAAATAGGTGCCGATAGGCATTTCAGATATAGAAGCCGATAGCATTTCAAATATAGGTGCCGATAGGCATTCCAGATATGGTTGCCGATAGGCATTTCAAATATAGGTGCTGATAGGCATTTCAGATGTAGTTTTCGATAGGCATTTCAAAAATAGGTGTCGATAGGCATTTCAGATATAGGTGTCGATAGGCATTTCAATATAGGTGTCGATAGGCATTTCAGATATGATTGCCGATAGGCATTTCAAATATAGGTGCTGATAGGCATTTCAGATGTAGTGTCCGATAGGCATTTCAAAAATAGGTGTCGATAGGCATTTCAGATATAGGTGTCGATAGGCATTTCAGATATAGGTGTCGATAGGCATTTCAGATATAGGTGTCGATAGGCATTTCAGATATAGGTGTCGATAGGCATTTCAGATATAGGTGTCGATAGGCATTTCAGATATAGGTGACGATAGGCATTTCAGATATAGGTGTCGATAGGCATTTCAGAAATAGGTGTCGATAGGCATTTCAGATATAGGTGTCGATAGGCATTTCAGATATAGGTGCCGATAGGCATTTCAGATACAGTTGCCGATTGGCGTTTTAAAAATAGGTGCCGATAGGCATTTCAGATATAGAAGCCGATTGGCCTTTTAAAAATAGGTGCCGATAGGCATTTCAGATATAGAAGTTGATAGGCATTTAAAATATAGGTGCCGATAGGCATTCCAGATATGGTTGCCGATAGGCATTTCAAATATAGGTGCTGATAGGCATTTCAGATGTAGTTTCCGATAGGCATTTCAAAAATTGGTGCCGATAGACATTTCAGATATAAATGCCGATAGGCATTTCAGATATAGTTGCCGATTGGCATTTTAAAAATAGGTGCCGATAGGCATTTCAGATATAGAAGCCGATAGGTATTTCAAATATAGGTGTCGATAGGCATTTCAGATATGGTTGCCGATAGGCATTTCAAATATAGGTGCTGATAGGCATTTCAGATGTAGTTTCCGTTGCGCATTTCAAAAATAGGTGCCGATAGGCATTTAAGATATAGGTGCCGATAGGCATTTCAGATATAGTTGACGATTGGCATTTTAAAAATAAGTGTCGATAGGCATTTCAGATATAGAAGCCGATAGGCATTTCAAATATAGGTGCCGATAGGCATTCCAAATATGGTTGCCGATAGGCATTTTAAATATAGGTGCTGATAGGCATTCCATATGTAGTTTCCGATAGGCATTTCAAAAATAGGTGTCGATAGGCATTTCAGATATAGGTGTCGATAGGCATTTCAGATATAGGTGTCGATAGGCATTTCAGATATAGGTGTCGATAGGCATTTCAGATATAGGTGTCGATAGGCATTTCAGATAGAGGTGTCGATAGGCATTTCAGATATAGGTGTCGATAGGCATTTCAGATATAGGTGTCGATAGGCATTTCAGATATAGGTGTCGATAGGCATTTCAGATATAGGTGCCGATAGGCATTTCAGATATAGTTGCTGATTGGCATTTTAAAAATAGGTGCCGATAGGCATTTCAGATATTGAAGCCGATAGGCATTTCAAATATAGGTGCTGATAGGCATTTCAGATGTAGTTTCCGATAGGCATTTCAAAAATAGGTGTCGATAGGCATTTCAGATATAGGTGTCGATAGGCATTTCAGATATAGGTGTCGATAGGCATTTCAGATATAGGTGTCGATAGGCATTTGAGATATAAGTGTCGATAGGCATTTCAGATATAGGTGTCGATAGGCATTTCAGATATAGGTGTCGATAGGCATTTCAGATATAGGTGTCGATAGGCATTTCAGATATAGGTGCCGATAGGCATTTCAGATATAGTTGCCGATTGGCATTTTAAAAATAGGTGCCGATAGGCATTTCAGATATAGAAGCCGATAGGCATTTCAAATATAGGTGCCGATAGGCATTCCAGATATGGTTGCCGATAGGCATTTCAAATATAGGTGCTGATAGGCATTTCAGATGTAGTTTTCGATAGGCATTTCAAAAATAGGTGTCGATAGGCATTTCAGATATAGGTGTCGATAGGCATTTCAAATATAGGTGTCGATAGGCATTTCAGATATGATTGCCGATAGGCATTTCAAATATAGGTGCTGATAGGCATTTCAGATGTAGTGTCCGATAGGCATTTCAAAAATAGGTGTCGATAGGCATTTCAGATATAGGTGTCGATAGGCATTTCAGATATAGGTGTCGATAGGCATTTCAGATATAGGTGTCGATAGGCATTTCAGATATAGGTGTCGATAGGCATTTCAGATATAGGTGTCGATAGGCATTTCAGATATAGGTGACGATAGGCATTTCAGATATAGGTGTCGATAGGCATTTCAGAAATAGGTGTCGATAGGCATTTCAGATATAGGTGTCGATAGGCATTTCAGATATAGGTGCCGATAGGCATTTCAGATACAGTTGCCGATTGGCATTTTAAAAATAGGTGCCGATAGGCATTTCAGATATAGAAGCCGATAGGCATTTCAAATATAGGTGCCGATAGGCATTCCAGATATGGTTGCCGATAGGCATTTTAAATATAGGTGCTGATAGGCATTTCAGATGTAGTTTCCGATAGGCATTTCAAAAATAGGTGTCGATAGGCATTTCAGATATAGGTGTCGATAGGCATTTCAGATATAGGTGTCGATAGGCATTTCAGATATGACTGCCGATAGGCATTTCAAATATAGGTGCTGATAGGCATTTCAGATGTAGTTTCCGATAGGCATTTCAAAAATAGGTGTCGATAGGCATTTCAGATATAGGTGTCGATAGGCATTTCAGATATAGGTGTCGATAGGCATTTCAGATATAGGTGTCGATAGGCATTTCAGATATAGGTGTCGATAGGCATTTCAGATATAGGTGTCGATAGGCATTTCAGATATAGGTGTCGATAGTCATTTCAGATATAGGTGTCGATAGGCATTTCAGATATAGGTGTCGATAGGCATTTCAGATATAGGTGCCGATAGGCATTTCAGATATATTTGCCGATTGGCATTTTAAAAATAGGTGCCGATAGGCATTTCAGATATAGAAGCCGATAGGCATTTCAAATATAGGTGCCAATAGGCATTCCAGATATGGTTGCCGATAGGCATTTCAAATATAGGTGCTGATAGGCATTTCAGATGTAGTTTCCGATAGGCATTTCAAAAATAGGTGTCGAAAGGCATTTCAGATATAGGTGTCGATAGGCATTTCAGATATAGGTGTCGATAGGCATTTCAGATATAGGTGTCATTAGGCATTTCAGATATAGGTGTCGATAGGCATTTCAGATATAGGTGTCGATAGGCATTTCAGATATAGGTGTCGATAGGCATTTCAGATATAGGTGTCGATAGGCATTTCAGATATAGGTGCCGATAGGCATTTCAGATATAGTTTACGATTGGCATTTTAAAAATAGGTGCCGATAGGCATTTCAGATATAGAAGCCGATAGGCATTTCAAATATAGGTGCCGATAGGCATTCCAGATATGGTTGCCGATAGGCATTTCAAATATAGGTGCTGATAGGCATTTGAGATGTAGTTTCCGATAGGCATTTCAAAAATAGATGTCGATAGGCATTTCAGATATAGGTGTCGATAGGCATTTCAGATATAGGTGTCGATAGGCATTTCAGATATAGGTGTCGATAGGCATTTCAGATATAGGTGTCGATAGGCATTTCAGATATAGGTGTCGATAGGCATTTCAGATATAGGTGTCGATAGGCATTTCAGATATAGGTGTCGATAGGCATTTCGGATATAGGTGCCGATAGGCATTTCAGATATAGTTGCCGATTGGCATTTTAAAAATAGGTGCCGATAGGCATTTCAGATATAGAAGCCGATAGGCATTTCAAATATAGGTGCCGATAGGCATTCCAGATATGGTTGCCGATAGGCATTTCAAATATAGGTGCTGATAGGCATTTCAGATGTAGTTTCCGATCGGCATTTCAAAAATAGGTGTCGATAGGCATTTCAGATATAGGTGTCGATAGGCATTTCAGATATAGGTGTCGATAGGCATTTCAGATATAGGTGCCGATAGCTATTTCAGATATAGTTGCCGATTGGCATTTTAAAAATAGGTGCCGATAGGCATTTCAGATATAGAAGCCGATAGGCATTTCAAATATAGGTGCCGATAGGCATTCCAGATATGGTTGCCGATAGGCATTTCAGATATAGTTGCCGATTGGCATTTTAAAAATAGGTGCCGATAGGCATTTCAGATATAGAAGCCGATAGGCATTTCAAATATAGGTGCCGAAAGGCATTCCAGATATGGTTGCCGATAGGCATTTCAAATATAGGTGCTGATAGGCATTTCAGATGTAGTTTCCGATAGGCATTTCAAAAATAGGTGTCGTTTGGCATTTCAGATATAGGTGTCGATAGGCATTTCAGATATAGGTGTCGATAGGCATTTCAGATATAGGTGTCGATAGGCATTTCAGATATAGGTGTCGATAGGCATTTCAGATAGAGGTGTCGATAGGCATTTCAGATATAGGTGTCGATAGGCATTTCAGATATAGGTGTCGATAGGCATTTCAGATATAGGTGTCGATAGGCATTTCAGATATAGGTGTCGATAGGCATTTCAGATATAGAAGCCGATAGGTATTTCAAATATAGGTGTCGATAGGCATTTCAGATATGGTTGCCGATAGGCATTTCAAATATAGGTGCTGATAGGCATTTCAGATGTAGTTTCCGTTGCGCATTTCAAAAATAGGTGCCGATAGGCATTTAAGATATAGGTGCCGATAGGCATTTCAGATATAGTTGACGATTGGCATTTTAAAAATAGGTGTCGATAGGCATTTCAGATATAGAAGCCGATAGGCATTTCAAATATAGGTGCCGATAGGCATTCCAAATATGGTTGCCGATAGGCATTTTAAATATAGGTGCTGATAGGCATTCCATATGTAGTTTCCGATAGGCATTTCAAAAATAGGTGTCGATAGGCATTTCAGATATAGGTGTCGATAGGCATTTCAGATATAGGTGTCGATAGGCATTTCAGATATAGGTGCCGATAGGCATTTCAGATACAGTTGCTGATTGGCATTTTAAAAATAGGTGCCGATAGGCATTTCAGATATTGAAGCCGATAGGCATTTCAAATATAGGTGCTGATAGGCATTTCAGATGTAGTTTCCGATAGGCATTTCAAAAATAGGTGTCGATAGGCATTTCAGATATAGGTGTCGATAGGCATTTCAGATATAGGTGTCGATAGGCATTTCAGATATAGGTGTCGATAGGCATTTCGGATATAAGTGTCGATAGGCATTTCAGATATAGGTGTCGATAGGCATTTCAGATATAGGTGTCGATAGGCATTTCAGATATAGGTGTCGATAGGCATTTCAGATATAGGTGCCGATAGGCATTTCAGATATAGTTGCCGATTGGCATTTTAAAAATAGGTGCCGATAGGCATTTCAGATATAGAAGCCGATAGGCATTTCAAATATAGGTGCCGATAGGCATTCCAGATATGGTTGCCGATAGGCATTTCAAATATAGGTGCTGATAGGCATTTCAGATGTAGTTTTCGATAGGCATTTCAAAAATAGGTGTCGATAGGCATTTCAGATATAGGTGTCGATAGGCATTTCAAATATAGGTGTCGATAGGCATTTCAGATATGATTGCCGATAGGCATTTCAAATATAGGTGCTGATAGGCATTTCAGATGTAGTGTCCGATAGGCATTTCAAAAATAGGTGTCGATAGGCATTTCAGATATAGGTGTCGATAGGCATTTCAGATATAGGTGTCGATAGGCATTTCAGATATAGGTGTCGATAGGCATTTCAGATATAGGTGTCGATAGGCATTTCAGATATAGGTGTCGATAGGCATTTCAGATATAGGTGACGATAGGCATTTCAGATATAGGTGTCGATAGGCATTTCAGAAATAGGTGTCGATAGGCATTTCAGATATAGGTGTCGATAGGCATTTCAGATATAGGTGCCGATAGGCATTTCAGATACAGTTGCCGATTGGCGTTTTAAAAATAGGTGCCGATAGGCATTTCAGATATAGAAGCCGATTGGCCTTTTAAAAATAGGTGCCGATAGGCATTTCAGATATAGAAGTTGATAGGCATTTAAAATATAGGTGCCGATAGGCATTCCAGATATGGTTGCCGATAGGCATTTCAAATATAGGTGCTGATAGGCATTTCAGATGTAGTTTCCGATAGGCATTTCAAAAATTGGTGCCGATAGGCATTTCAGATATAAATGCCGATAGGCATTTCAGATATAGTTGCCGATTGGCATTTTAAAAATAGGTGCCGATAGGCATTTCAGATATAGAAGCCGATAGGTATTTCAAATATAGGTGTCGATAGGCATTTCAGATATGGTTGCCGATAGGCATTTCAAATATAGGTGCTGATAGGCATTTCAGATGTAGTTTCCGTTGCGCATTTCAAAAATAGGTGCCGATAGGCATTTAAGATATAGGTGCCGATAGGCATTTCAGATATAGTTGACGATTGGCATTTTAAAAATAGGTGTCGATAGGCATTTCAGATATAGAAGCCGATAGGCATTTCAAATATAGGTGCCGATAGGCATTCCAAATATGGTTGCCGATAGGCATTTTAAATATAGGTGCTGATAGGCATTCCATATGTAGTTTCCGATAGGCATTTCAAAAATAGGTGTCGATAGGCATTTCAGATATAGGTGTCGATAGGCATTTCAGATATAGGTGTCGATAGGCATTTCAGATATAGGTGTCGATAGGCATTTCAGATATAGGTGTCGATAGGCATTTCAGATAGAGGTGTCGATAGGCATTTCAGATATAGGTGTCGATAGGTATTTCAGATATAGGTGTCGATAGGCATTTCAGATATAGGTGTCGATAGGCATTTCAGATATAGGTGCCGATAGGCATTTCAGATATAGTTGCTGATTGTCATTTTAAAAATAGGTGCCGATAGGCATTTCAGATATTGAAGCCGATAGGCATTTCAAATATAGGTGCTGATAGGCATTTCAGATGTAGTTTCCGATAGGCATTTCAAAAATAGGTGTCGATAGACATTTCAGATATAGGTGTCGATAGGCATTTCAGATATAGGTGTCGATAGGCATTTCAGATATAAGTGTCGATAGGCATTTGAGATATAAGTGTCGATAGGCATTTCAGATATAGGTGTCGATAGGCATTTCAGATATAGGTGTCGATAGGCATTTCAGATATAGGTGTCGATAGGCATTTCAGATATAGGTGCCGATAGGCATTTCAGATATAGTTGCCGATTGGCATTTTAAAAATAGGTGCCGATAGGCATTTCAGATATAGAAGCCGATAGGCATTTCAAATATAGGTGCCGATAGGCATTCCAGATATGGTTGCCGATAGGCATTTCAAATATAGGTGCTGATAGGCATTTCAGATGTAGTTTTCGATAGGCATTTCAAAAATAGGTGTCGATAGGCATTTCAGATATAGGTGTCGATAGGCATTTCAAATATAGGTGTCGATAGGCATTTCAGATATGATTGCCGATAGGCATTTCAAATATAGGTGCTGATAGGCATTTCAGATGTAGTGTCCGATAGGCATTTCAAAAATAGGTGTCGATAGGCATTTCAGATATAGGTGTCGATAGGCATTTCAGATATAGGTGTCGATAGGCATTTCAGATATAGGTGTCGATAGGCATTTCAGATATAGGTGTCGATAGGCATTTCAGATATAGGTGTCGATAGGCATTTCAGATATAGGTGACGATAGGCATTTCAGATATAGGTGTCGATAGGCATTTCAGAAATAGGTGTCGATAGGCATTTCAGATATAGGTGTCGATAGGCATTTCAGATATAGGTGCCGATAGGCATTTCAGATACAGTTGCCGATTGGCATTTTAAAAATAGGTGCCGATAGGCATTTTAGATATAGAAGCCGATAGGCATTTCAAATATAGGTGCCGAAAGGCATTCCAGATATGGTTGCCGAAAGGCATTTCAAATATAGGTGCTGATAGGCATTTCAGATGTAGTTTCCGATAGGCATTTCAAAAATAGGTGTCGATAGGCATTTCAGATATAGGTGTCGATAGGCATTTCAGATATAGGTGTCGATAGGCATTTCAGATATGACTGCCGATAGGCATTTCAAATATAGGTGCTGATAGGCATTTCAGATGTAGTTTCCGATAGGCATTTCAAAAATAGGTGTCGATAGGCATTTTAGATATAGGTGTCGATAGGCATTTGAGATATAGGTGTCGATAGGCATTTCAGATATAGGTGTCGATAGGCATTTCAGATATAGGTGTCGATAGGCATTTCAGATATAGGTGTCGATAGTCATTTCAGATATAGGTGTCGATAGGCATTTCAGATATAGGTGTCGATAGGCATTTCAGATATAGGTGCCGATAGGCATTTCAGATATATTTGCCGATTGGCATTTTAAAAATAGGTGCCGATAGGCATTTCAGATATAGAAGCCGATAGGCATTTCAAATATAGGTGCCAATAGGCATTCCAGATATGGTTGCCGATAGGCATTTCAAATATAGGTGCTGATAGGCATTTCAGATGTAGTTTCCGATAGGCATTTCAAAAATAGGTGTCGAAAGGCATTTCAGATATAGGTGTCGATAGGCATTTCAGATATAGGTGTCGATAGGCATTTCAGATATAGGTGTCATTAGGCATTTCAGATATAGGTGTCGATAGGCATTTCAGATATAGGTGTCGATAGGCATTTCAGATATAGGTGTCGATAGGCATTTCAGATATAGGTGTCGATAGGCATTTCAGATATAGGTGCCGATAGGCATTTCAGATATAGTTTACGATTGGCATTTTAAAAATAGGTGCCGATAGGCATTTCAGATATAGAAGCCGATAGGCATTTCAAATATAGGTGCCGATAGGCATTCCAGATATGGTTGCCGATAGGCATTTCAAATATAGGTGCTGATAGGCATTTGAGATGTAGTTTCCGATAGGCATTTCAAAAATAGATGTCGATAGGCATTTCAGATATAGGTGTCGATAGGCATTCAGATATAGGTGTCGATAGGCATTTCAGATATAGGTGTCGATAGGCATTTCAGATATAGGTGTCGATAGGCATTTCAGATATAGGTGTCGATAGGCATTTCAGATATAGGTGTCGATAGGCATTTCAGATATAGGTGTCGATAGGCATTTCAGATATAGGTGCCGATAGGCATTTCAGATATAGTTGCCGATTGGCATTTTAAAAATAGGTGCCGATAGGCATTTCAGATATAGAAGCCGATAGGCATTTCAAATATAGGTGCCGATAGGCATTCCAGATATGGTTGCCGATAGGCATTTCAAATATAGGTGCTGATAGGCATTTCAGATGTAGTTTCCGATCGGCATTTCAAAAATAGGTGTCGATAGGCATTTCAGATATAGGTGTCGATAGGCATTTCAGATATAGGTGTCGATAGGCATTTCAGATATAGGTGCCGATAGCTATTTCAGATATAGTTGCCGATTGGCATTTTAAAAATAGGTGCCGATAGGCATTTCAGATATAGAAGCCGATAGGCATTTCAAATATAGGTGCCGATAGGCATTCCAGATATGGTTGCCGATAGGCATTTCAGATATAGTTGCCGATTGGCATTTTAAAAATAGGTGCCGATAGGCATTTCAGATATAGAAGCCGATAGGCATTTCAAATATAGGTGCCGAAAGGCATTCCAGATATGGTTGCCGATAGGCATTTCAAATATAGGTGCTGATAGGCATTTCAGATGTAGTTTCCGATAGGCATTTCAAAAATAGGTGTCGTTTGGCATTTCAGATATAGGTGTCGATAGGCATTTCAGATATAGGTGTCGATAGGCATTTCAGATATAGGTGTCGATAGGCATTTCAGATATAGGTGTCGATAGGCATTTCAGATATAGGTGTCGATAGGCATTTCAGATATAGGTGTCGATAGGCATTTCAGATATAGGTGTCGATAGGCATTTCAGATATAGGTGCCGATAGGCATTTCAGATATAGGTGCCGATAGGCATTTCATATATAGAAGCCGATAGGCATTTCAAATATAGGTGCCGATAGGCATTCCAGATATGGTTGCCGATAGGCATTTCAAATATAGGTGCTGATAGGCATTTCAGATGTAGTTTCCGATAGGCATTTCAAAAATAGGTGTCGATAGGCATTTAAGATATAGGTGTCGATAGGCATTTCAGATATAGGTGTCGATAGGCATTTCAGATATAGGTGTCGATAGGCATTTCAGATATAGGTGTCGATAGGCATTTCAGATATAGGTGTCGATAGGCATTTCAGATATAGGTGTCGATAGGCATTTCAGATATAGGTGTCGATAGGCATTTCAGATATAGGTTCCGATAGGCATTTCAGATATAGTTGCCGATTGGCATTTTAAAAATAGGTGCCGATAGGCATTTCAGATATAGAAGCCGATAGGCATTTCAAATATAGGTGCCGATAGGCATTCCAGATATGGTTGCCGATAGGCATTTCAAATATGGGTGCTGATAGGCATTTCAGATGTAGTTTCCGATAGGCATTTCAAAAATAGGTGTCGATAGGCATTTCAGATATAGGTGTCGATAGGCATTTCGGATATAGGTGTCGATAGGCATTTCAGATATAGGTGTCGATAGGCATTTCAGATATAGGTGTCGATAGGCATTTCAGATATAGGTGACGATAGGCATTTCAGATATAGGTGTCGATAGGCATTTCAGATATAGGTGTCGATAGGCATTTCAGATATAGGTGTCGATAGGCATTTCAGATATAGGTGCCGATAGGCATTTCAGATATAGTTGCCGATTGGCATTTTAAAAATAGGTGCCGATAGGCATTTCAGATATTGGTGTCGATAGGCATTTCAGATATAGGTGTCGTTAGGCATTTCAGATATAGGTGTCGATAGGCATTTCAGATATAGGTGTCGATAGGCATTTCAGATATAGGTGTCGATAGGCATTTCAGATATGATTGCCGATAGGCATTTCAAATATAGGTGCTGATAGGCATTTCAGATGTAGTTTCCGACAGGCATTTCAAAAATAGGTGTCGATAGGCATTTCAGATATTGGTGTCGATAGGCATTTCAGATATAGGTGTCGATAGGCATTTCAGATATAGGTGTCGATAGGCATTTCAGATATAGGTGTCGATAGGCATTTCAGATATAGGTGTCGATAGGCATTTCAGATATAGGTGTCGATAGGCATTTCAGATATAGGTGTCGATAGGCATTTCAGATATAGGTTCCGATAGGCATTTCAGATATAGTTGCCGATTGGCATTTTAAAAATAGGTGCCGATAGGCATTTCAGATATAGAAGCCGATAGGCATTTCAAATATAGGTGCCGATAGGCATTCCAGATATGGTTGCCGATAGGCATTTCAAATATGGGTGCTGATAGGCATTTCAGATGTAGTTTCCGATAGGCATTTCAAAAATAGGTGTCGATAGGCATTTCAGATATAGGTGTCGATAGGCATTTCGGATATAGGTGTCGATAGGCATTTCAGATATAGGTGTCGATAGGCATTTCAGATATAGGTGTCGATAGGCATTTCAGATATAGGTGACGATAGGCATTTCAGATATAGGTGTCGATAGGCATTTCAGATATAGGTGTCGATAGGCATTTCAGATATAGGTGTCGATAGGCATTTCAGATATAGGTGCCGATAGGCATTTCAGATATAGTTGCCGATTGGCATTTTAAAAATAGGTGCCGATAGGCATTTCAGATATTGGTGTCGATAGGCATTTCAGATATAGGTGTCGTTAGGCATTTCAGATATAGGTGTCGATAGGCATTTCAGATATAGGTGTCGATAGGCATTTCAGATATAGGTGTCGATAGGCATTTCAGATATGATTGCCGATAGGCATTTCAAATATAGGTGCTGATAGGCATTTCAGATGTAGATTCCGACAGGCATTTCAAAAATAGGTGTCGATAGGCATTTCAGATATTGGTGTCGATAGGCATTTCAGATATAGGTGTCGTTAGGCATTTCAGATATAGGTGTCGATAGGCATTTCAGATATAGGTGTCGATAGGCATTTCAGATATAGGTGTCGATAGGCATTTCAGATATAAGTACGATAGGCATTTCAGATATAGGTGTCGATAGGCATTTCAGATATAGGTTTCGATAGGCATTTCAAATATAGGTGTCGATAGACATTTCAGATATAGGTGCCGATAGGCATTTCAGATATAGTTGCCGATTGGCATTTTAAAAATAGGTGCCGATAGGCATTTCAGATATAGAAGCCGAGAGGCATTTCAAATATAGGTGCCGATAGGCATTCCAGATATGGTTGCCGATAGGCATTTCAAATATAGGTGCTGATAGGCATTTCAGATGTAGTTTCCGATAGGCATTTCAAAAATAGGTGTCGATAGGCATTTCAGATATAGGTGTCGATAGGCATTTCAGATATAGGTGTCGATAGGCATTTCAGATATGATTGCCGATAGGCATTTCAAATATAGGTGCTGATAGGCATTTCAGATGTAGTTTCCGACAGGCATTTCAAAAATAGGTGTCGATAGGCATTTCAGATATTGGTGTCGATAGGCATTTCAGATATAGGTGTCGTTAGGCATTTCAGATATAGGTGTCGATAGGCATTTCAGATATAGGTGTCGATAGTCATTTCAGATATAAGTGTCGATAGGCATTTCAGATATAGGTGTCGATAGGCATTTCAGATATAGGTTTCGATAGGCATTTCAAATATAGGTGTCGATAGACATTTCAGATATAGGTGCCGATAGGCATTTCAGATATAGTTGCCGATTGGCATTTTAAAAATAGGTGCCGATAGGCATTTCAGATATAGAAGCCGAGAGGCATTTCAAATATAGGTGCCGATAGGCATTCCAGATATGGTGCCGATAGGCATTTCAAATATAGGTGCTGATAGGCATTTCAGATGTAGTTTCCGATAGGCATTTCAAAAATAGGTGTCGATAGGCATTTCAGATATAGGTGTCGATAGGCATTTCAGATATAGGTGTCGATAGGCATTTCAGATATAGGTATCGATAGGCATTTCAGATATAGGTGTCGATAGGCATTTCAGATATAGGTGTCGATAGGCATTTCAGATATAAGTGCCGATAGGCATTTTAGATATAGTTGCCGATTGGCATTTTAAAAATAGGTGCCGATAGGCATTTCAGATATAGAAGCCGAGAGGCATTTCAAATATAGGTGCCGATAGGCATTCCAGATATGGTTGCCGATAGGCATTTCAAATATAGGTGCTGATAGGCATTTCAGATGTAGTTTCCGATAGGCATTTCAAAAATAGGTGTCGATAGGCATTTCAGATATAGGTGTCGATAGGCATTTCAGATATAGGTGTCGATAGGCATTTCAGATATAGGTGTCGATAGGCATTTCAGATACAGGTGTCGATAGGCATTTCAGATATAGGTGTCGATAGGCATTTCAGATATAGGTGTCGATAGGCATTTCAGATATAGGTGTCGATAGGCATTTCAGATATAGGTGCTGATAGGCATTTCAGATATAGTTGCCGATTGGCATTTTAAAAATAGGTGCCGATAGGCATTTCAGATATAGAAGCCGATAGGCATTTCAAATATAGGTGCCGATAGGCATTCCAGATATGGTTGCCGATAGGCATTACAAATATAGGTGCTGATAGGCATTTCAGATGTAGTTTCCGATAGGCATTTCAAAAATAGGTGTCGATAGGCATTTCAGATATAGGTGTCGATAGGCATTTCAGATATAGTTGTCGATAGGCATTTCAGATATGGGTGTCGATAGGCATTTCAGATATAGGTGTCGATAGGCATTTCAGATATAGGTGTCGGTAGGCATTTCAGATATAGGTGTCGATAGGCATTTCAGATATAGGTGTCGATAGGCATTTCAGATATAAGTGTCGATAGGCATTTCAGATATAGGTGCCGATAGGCATTTCAGATATAGTTGCCGATTGGCATTTTAAAAATTGGTGCCGATAGGCATTTCAGATATAGAAGCCGATAGGCATTTCAAATATAGGTGCCGATAGGCATTCCAGATATGGTTGCCGATAGGCATTTCAAATATAGGTGCTGATACGCATTTTAGATGTAGTTTCCGATAGGCATTTCAAAAATAGGTGTCGATAGGCATTTCAGATATAGGTGTCGATAGGCATTTCAGATATAGGTGTCGATAGGCATTTCAGATATAGGTGTCGATAGGCATTTCAGATATAGGTGTCGATAGGCATTTCAGATATAGGTGCCGATAGGCATTTCAGATATAGTTGCCGATTGGCATTTTAAAAATAGGTGCCGATAGGCATTTCAGATATAGAAGCCGATAGGCATTTCAAATATAGGTGCCGATAGGCATTTCAGATATGGTTGCCGATAGGCATTTCAAATATAGGTGCTGATAGGCATTTCAGATGTAGTTTCCGATAGGCATTTCAAAAATAGGTGTCGATAGGCATTTCAGATATAGGTGTCGATAGGCATTTCAGATATAGGTGTCGATAGGCATTTCAGATATAGGTGTCGATAGGCATTTCAGATATAGGTGTCGATAGGCATTTCAGATATAGGTGTCGATAGGCATTTCAGATATAGGTGTCGATAGGCATTTCAGATATAGGTGTCGATAGGCATTTCAGATATAGGTGCCGATAGGCATTTCAGATATAGGTGCCGATAGGCATTTCAGATATAGAAGCCGATAGGCATTTCAAATATAGGTGCCGATAGGCATTCCAGATATGGTTGCCGATAGGCATTTCAAATATAGGTGCTGATAGGCATTTCAGATGTAGTTTCCGATAGGCATTTCAAAAATAGGTGTCGATAGGCATTTCAGATATAGATGTCGATAGGCATTTCAGATATAGGTGTCGATAGGCATTTCAGATATAGGTGTCGATAGGCATTTCAGATATAGGTGTCGATAGGCATTTCAGATATAGGTGTCGATAGGCATTTCAGATATAGGTGTCGATAGGCATTTCAGATATAGGTGTCGATAGGCATTTCAGATATAGGTGCCGATAGGCATTTCAGATATAGTTGCCGATTAGCATTTTAAAAATAGGTGCCGATAGGCATTTCAGATATAGAAGCCGATAGGCATTTCAAATATAGGTGCCGATAGGCATTCCAGATATGGTTGCCGATAGGCATTTCAAATATAGGTGCTGATAGGCATTTCAGATGTAGTTTCCGATAGGCATTTCAAAAATAGGTGTCGATAGGCATTTCAGATATAGGTGTCGATAGGCATTTCAGATATAGGTGTCGATTGGCATTTCAGATATAGGTGTCGATAGGCATTTCAGATATAGGTGTCGATAGGCATTTCAGATATAGGTGTCGATAGGCATTTCAGATATAGGTGTCGATAGGCATTTCAGATATAGGTGTCGATAGGCATTTCAGATATAGGTGTCGATAGGCATTTCAGATATAGGTGCCGATAGGCATTTCAGATATAGTTGCCGATTGGCATTTTAAAAATAGGTGCCGATAGGCATTTCAGATATAGAAGCCGATAGGCATTTCAAATATAGGTGCCGATAGGCATTCCAGATATGGTTGCCGATAGGCATTTCAAATTTGGGTGCTGATAGGCATTTCAGATGTAGTTTCCGATAGGCATTTCAAAAATAGGTGTCGATAGGCATTTCAGATATAGGTGTCGATAGGCATTTCAGATATAGGTGTCGATAGGCAGTTCAGATATAAGTGTCGATAGGCATTTCAGATATAGGTGTCGATAGGCATTTCAGATATAGGTGTCGATAGGCATTTCAGATATAAGTGTCGATAGGCATTTCAGATATAGGTGTCGATAGGCATTTCAGATATAGGTGCCGATAGGCATTTCAGATATAGTTGCCGATTGGCATTTTAAAAATAGGTGCCGATAGGCATTTCAGATATAGAAGCCGATAGGCATTTCAAATATAGGTGCCGATAGGCATTCCAGATATGGTTGCCGATAGGCATTTCAAATATAGGTGCTGATAGGCATTTCAGATGTAGTTTCCGATAGGCATTTCAAAAATAGGTGTCGATAGGCATTTCAGATATAGGTGTCGATAGGCATTTCAGATATAGGTGTCGATAGGCATTTCAGATATAGGTGTCGATAGGCATTTTAGATATAGGTGTCGATAGGCATTTCAGATATAGGTGTCGATAGGCATTTCAGATATAGGTGTCGATAGGCCTTTCAGATATAGGTGTCGATAGGCATTTCAGATATAGGTGCCGATAGGCATTTCAGATATAGTTGCCGATTGGCATTTTAAAAATAGGTGCCGATAGGCATTTCAGATATAGAAGCCGATAGGCATTTCAAATATAGGTGCCGATAGGCATTCCAGATATGGTTGCCGATAGGCATTTCAAATATAGGTGCTGATAGGCATTTCAGATGTAGTTTCCGATAGGCATTTCAAAAATAGGTGTCGATAGGCATTTCAGATATAGGTGTCGATAGGCATTTCAGATATAGGTGTGGATAGGCATTTCAGATATAGGTGTCGATAGGCATTTCAGATATAGGTGTCGATAGGCATTTCAGATATAGGTGTCGATAGGCATTTCAGATATAGATGTCGATAGGCATTTCAGATATAGGTGCCGATAGGCATTTCAGATATAGTTGCCGATTGGCATTTTAAAAATAGGTGCCGATAGGCATTTTAGATATAGAAGCCGATAGGCATTTCAAATATAGGTGCCGATAGGCATTCCAGATATGGTTGCCGATAGGCATTTCAAATATAGGTGCTGATAGGCATTTCAGATGTAGTTTCCGATAGGCATTTCAAAAATAGGTGTCGATAGGCATTTCAGATATAGGTGTCGATAGGCATTTCAGATATAGGTGTCGATAGGCATTTCAGATATAGGTGTCGATAGGCATTTCAGATATAGGTGTCGATAGGCATTTCAGATATAGGTGTCGATAGGCATTTCAGATATAGGTGTCGATAGGCATTTCAGATATAGGTGTCGATAGGCATTTCAGATATAGGTGTCGATAGGCATTTCAGATATAGGTGTCGATAGGCATTTCAGATATAGGTGCCGATAGGCATTTCAGATATAGTTGCCGATTGGCATTTTAAAAATAGGTGCCGATAGGCATTTCAGATATAGAAGCCGATACGCATTTCAAATATAGGTGCCGATAGGCATTCCAGATATGGTTGCCGATAGGCATTTCAAATATAGGTGCTGATAGGCATTTCAGATGTAGTTTCCGATAGGCATTTCAAAAATAGGTGTCGATAGGCATTTCAGATATAGGTGTCGATAGGCATTTCAGATATAGGTGTCGATAGGCATTTCAGATATAGGTGTCGATAGGCATTTCAGATATAGGTGTCGAATGGCATTTCAGATATAGGTGTCGATAGGCATTTCAGATATAGGTGTCGATAGGCATTTCAGATATAGGTGTCGATAGGCATTTCAGATATAGGTGCCGATAGGCATTTCAGATATAGTTGCCGATTGGCCTTATAAAAATAGGTGCCGATAGGCATTTCAGATATAGAAGCCGTTAGGCATTTCAAATATAGGTGCCGATAGGCATTCCAGATATGGTTGCCGATAGGCATTTCAAATATAGGTGCTGATAGGCATTTCAGATGTAGTTTCCGATAGGCATTTCAAAAATAGGTGTCGATAGGCATTTCAGATATAGGTGTCGATAGGCATTTCAGATATAGGTGTCGATAGGCATTTCAGATATAGGTGTCGATAGGCATTTCAGATATAGGTGTCGATAGGCATTTCAGATATAGGTGTCGATAGGCATTTCAGATATAGGTGTCGATAGGCATTTTAGATATAGGTGTCGATAGGCATTTCAGATATAGGTGCCGATAGGCATTTCAGATATAGTTGCCGATTGGCATTTTAAGAATAGGTGCCGATAGGCATTTCAGATATAGAAGCCGATAGGCTTTTCAAATATAGGTGCCGATAGGCATTCCAAATATGGTTGCCGATAGGCATTTCAAATATAGGTGCTGATAGGCATTTCAGATGTAGTTTCCGATAGGCATTTCAAAAATAGGTGTCGATAGGCATTTCAGATATAGGTGTCGATAGGCATTTCAGATATAGGTGTCGATAGGCATTTCAGATATAAGTGTCGATAGGCATTTCAGATATAAGTGTCGATAGGCATTTCAGATATAGGTGTCGATAGGCATTTCAGATATAGGTGTCGATAGGCATTTCAGACATAGGTGTCGATAGGCATTTCAGATATAGGTGCCGATAGGCATTTCAGATATAGTTGCCGATTGGCATTTTTAAAATAGGTGCCGATAGGCATTTCAGATATAGAAGCCGATAGGCATTTCAAATTTAGGTGCCGATAGGCGTTCCAGATATGGTTGCCGATAGGCATTTCAAATATAGGTGCTGATAGGCATTTCAGATGTAGTTTCCGATAGGCATTTCAAAAATAAGTGTCGATAGGCATTTCAGATATAGGTGTCGATAGGCATTTCAGATATAGGTGTCGATAGGCATTTCAGATATAGGTGTCGATAGGCATTTCAGATATAGGTGTCGATAGGCATTTCAGATATAGGTGTCGATAGGCATTTCAGATATAGGTGTCGATAGGCATTTCAGATATAGGTGTCGATAGGCATTTCAGATATAGGTGCCGATAGGCATTTCAGATATAGTTGCCGATTGGCATTTTAAAAATAGGTGCCGATAGGCATTTCAGGTATAGAAGCCGATACGCATTTCAAATATAGGTGCCAATAGGCATTCCAGATATGGTTGCCGATAGGCATTTCAAATATAGGTGTCGATAGGCATTTCAGATGTAGTTTCCGATAGGCATTTCAAAAATAGGTGTCGATAGGCATTTCAGATATAGGTGTCGATAGGCATTTCAGATATAGGTGTCGATAGGCATTTCAGATATAGGTGTCGATAGGCATTTCAGATATAGGTGTCGATAGGCATTTCAGATATAGGTGTCGATAGGCATTTCAGATATAGGGGTCGATAGGCATTTCAGATATAGGTGTCGATAGGCATTTCAGATATAGGTGCCGATAGGCATTTCAGATATAGTTGCCGATTGGCATTTTAAAAATAGGTGCCGATAGGCATTTTAGATATAGAAGCCGATAGGCATTTCAAATATAGGTGCCGATAGGCATTCCAGATATAGTTGCCGATAGGCATTTCAAATATAGGTGCTGATAAGCATTTCAGATGTAGTTTCCGATAGGCGTTTCAAAAATAGGTGTCGATAGGCATTTCAGATATAGGTGTCGATAGGCATTTCAGATATAGGTGTCGATAGGCATTTCAGATATAGGTGTCGATAGGCATTTCAGATATAGGTGCCGATAGGCATTTCAGATATAGTTGCCGATTGGCATTAAAAACATAGGTGCCGGTAGGCATTTCAGATATAGAAGCCGATAGGCATTTCAAATATAGGTGCCGATAGGCATTCCAGATATGGTTGCCGATAGGCATTTCAAATATAGGTGCTGATAGGCATTTCAGATGTAGTTTCCGATAGGCATTTCAAAAATAGTTGTCGATAGGCATTTCAAATATAGGTGTCGATAGGCATTTCAGATATAGGTGTCGATAGGCATTTCAGATATAGGTGTCGATAGGCATTTCAGATATAGGTGTCGATAAGCATTTCAGATATAGGTGTCGATAGGCATTTCAGATATAGGTGTCGATAGGCATTTCAGATATAGGTGTCGATAGGCATTTCAGATATAGGTGTCGATAGGCATTTCAGATATAGGTGCCGATAGGCATTTCAGATATAGTTGCCGATTGGCATTTTAAAAATAGGTGCCGATAGGCATTTCAGATATAGAAGCCGATAGGCATTCCAAATATAGGTGCCGATAGGCATTCCAGATATGGTTGCCGATAGGCATTTCAAATATAGGTGCTCATAGGCATTTCAGATGTAGTTTCCGATAGGCATTTCAAAAATAGGTGTCGATAGGCATTTCAGATATAGGTGTCGATAGGCATTTCAGATATAGGTGTCGATAGGCATTTCAGATATAGGTGTCGATAGGCATTTCAGATATAGGTGTCGATAGGCATTTCAGATATAGGTGTCGATAGGCATTTCAGATATAGGTGTCGGTAGGCATTTCAGATATAGGTGTCGATAGGCATTTCAGATATAGGTGTCGATAGGCATTTCAGATATAGGTGCCGATAGGCATTTCAGATATAGTTGCCGATTGGCATTTTAAAAATAGGTGCCGATAGGCATTTCAGATATAGGTGTCGATAGGCATTTCAGATATAGGTGTCGATAGGCATTTCAGATATAGGTGTCGATAGGCATTTCAGATATAGGTGCCGATAGGCATTTCAGATATAGTTGCCGATTGGCATTTTAAAAATAGGTGCCGATAGGCATTTCAGATATAGAAGCCGATAGGCATTTCAAATATAGGTGCCGATAGGCATTCCAGATATGGTTGCCGATAGGCATTTCAAATATAGGTGCTGATAGGCATTTCAGATGTAGTTTCCGATAGGCATTTCAAAAATAGGTGTCGATAGGCATTTCAGATATAGGTGTCGATAGGCATTTCAGATATAGGTGTCGATAGGCATTTCAGATATAGGTGTCGATAGGCATTTCAGATATAGGTGTCGATAGGCATTTCAGATATAGGTGCCGATAGGCATTTCAGATATAGTTGCCGATTGGCATTTTAAAAATAGGTGCCGATAGGCATTTCAGATATAGAAGCCGATAGGCATTTCAAATATAGGTGCCGATAGGCATTCCAGATATGGTTGCCGATAGGCATTTCAAATATAGGTGCTGATAGGCATTTCAGATGTAGTTTCCGATAGGCATTTCAAAAATAGGTGTCGATAGGCATTTCAGATATAGGTGTCGATAGGCATTTCAGATATAGGTGTTGATAGGCATTTCAGATATAGGTGTCGATAGGCATTTCAGATATAGGTGTCGATAGGCATTTCAGATATAGGTGTCGATAGGCATTTCAGATATAGGTGTCGATAGGTATTTCAGATATAGGTGTCGAAAGGCATTTCAGATATAGGTGCCGATAGGCATTTCAGATATAGTTGCCGATTGGCATTTTAAAAATAGGTGCCGATAGGCATTTCAGGTATAGAAGCCGATACGCATTTCAAATATAGGTGCCAATAGGCATTCCAGATATGGTTGCCGATAGGCATTTCAAATATAGGTGTCGATAGGCATTTCAGATGTAGTTTCCGATAGGCATTTCAAAAATAGGTGTCGATAGGCATTTCAGATATAGGTGTCGATAGGCATTTCAGATATAGGTGTCGATAGGCATTTCAGATATAGGTGTCGATAGGCATTTCAGATATAGGTGTCGATAGGCATTTCAGATATAGGTGTCGATAGGCATTTCAGATATAGGGGTCGATAGGCATTTCAGATATAGGTGTCGATAGGCATTTCAGATATAGGTGCCGATAGGCATTTCAGATATAGTTGCCGATTGGCATTTTAAAAATAGGTGCCGATAGGCATTTTAGATATAGAAGCCGATAGGCATTTCAAATATAGGTGCCGATAGGCATTCCAGATATAGTTGCCGATAGGCATTTCAAATATAGGTGCTGATAAGCATTTCAGATGTAGTTTCCGATAGGCGTTTCAAAAATAGGTGTCGATAGGCATTTCAGATATAGGTGTCGATAGGCATTTCAGATATAGGTGTCGATAGGCATTTCAGATATAGGTGTCGATAGGCATTTCAGATATAGGTGCCGATAGGCATTTCAGATATAGTTGCCGATTGGCATTAAAAACATAGGTGCCGGTAGGCATTTCAGATATAGAAGCCGATAGGCATTTCAAATATAGGTGCCGATAGGCATTCCAGATATGGTTGCCGATAGGCATTTCAAATATAGGTGCTGATAGGCATTTCAGATGTAGTTTCCGATAGGCATTTCAAAAATAGTTGTCGATAGGCATTTCAAATATAGGTGTCGATAGGCATTTCAGATATAGGTGTCGATAGGCATTTCAGATATAGGTGTCGATAGGCATTTCAGATATAGGTGTCGATAAGCATTTCAGATATAGGTGTCGATAGGCATTTCAGATATAGGTGTCGATAGGCATTTCAGATATAGGTGTCGATAGGCATTTCAGATATAGGTGTCGATAGGCATTTCAGATATAGGTGCCGATAGGCATTTCAGATATAGTTGCCGATTGGCATTTTAAAAATAGGTGCCGATAGGCATTTCAGATATAGAAGCCGATAGGCATTCCAAATATAGGTGCCGATAGGCATTCCAGATATGGTTGCCGATAGGCATTTCAAATATAGGTGCTCATAGGCATTTCAGATGTAGTTTCCGATAGGCATTTCAAAAATAGGTGTCGATAGGCATTTCAGATATAGGTGTCGATAGGCATTTCAGATATAGGTGTCGATAGGCATTTCAGATATAGGTGTCGATAGGCATTTCAGATATAGGTGTCGATAGGCATTTCAGATATAGGTGTCGATAGGCATTTCAGATATAGGTGTCGGTAGGCATTTCAGATATAGGTGTCGATAGGCATTTCAGATATAGGTGTCGATAGGCATTTCAGATATAGGTGCCGATAGGCATTTCAGATATAGTTGCCGATTGGCATTTTAAAAATAGGTGCCGATAGGCATTTCAGATATAGGTGTCGATAGGCATTTCAGATATAGGTGTCGATAGGCATTTCAGATATAGGTGTCGATAGGCATTTCAGATATAGGTGCCGATAGGCATTTCAGATATAGTTGCCGATTGGCATTTTAAAAATAGGTGCCGATAGGCATTTCAGATATAGAAGCCGATAGGCATTTCAAATATAGGTGCCGATAGGCATTCCAGATATGGTTGCCGATAGGCATTTCAAATATAGGTGCTGATAGGCATTTCAGATGTAGTTTCCGATAGGCATTTCAAAAATAGGTGTCGATAGGCATTTCAGATATAGGTGTCGATCGGCATTTTAGATATATGTGTCGATAGGCATTTCAGATATAGGTGTCGATAGGCATTTCAGATATAGGTGTCGATAGGCATTTCAGATATAGGTGTCGATAGGCATTTCAGATATAGGTGTCGATAGGCATTTCAGATATAGGTGTCGATAGGCATTTCAGATATAGGTGTCGATAGGCATTTCAGATATAGGTGCCGATAGGCATTTCAGATATAGTTGCCGATTGGCATTTTAAAAATAGGTGCCGATAGGCATTTCAGATATAGAAGCCGATAGGCATTTCAAATATAGGTGCCGATAGGCATTCCAGATATGGTTGCCGATAGGCATTTCAAATATAGGTGCTGATAGGCATTTCAGATGTAGTTTCCGATAGGCATTTCAAAAATAGGTGTCGATAGGCATTTCAGATATAGGTGTCGATAGGCATTTCAGATATAGGTGTTGATAGGCATTTCAGATATAGGTGTCGATAGGCATTTCAGATATAGGTGTCGATAGGCATTTCAGATATAGGTGTCGATAGGCATTTCAGATATAGGTGTCGATAGGTATTTCAGATATAGGTGTCGAAAGGCATTTCAGATATAGGTGCCGATAGGCATTTCAGATATAGTTGCCGATTGGCATTTTAAAAATAGGTGCCGATAGGCATTTCAGATATAGAAGCCGATAGGCATTTCAAATATAGGTGCCGATAGGCATTCCAGATATGGTTGCCGATAGGCATTTCAAATATATGTGCTGATAGGCATTTCAGATGTAGTTTCCGATAGTCATTTCAAAAATAGGTGTCGATAGGCATTTCAGATATAGGTGTCGATAGGCATTTCAGATATAGATGTCGATAGGCATTTCAGTTATAGGTGTCGATAGGCATTTCAGATATAGGTGTCGATAGGCATTCCAGATATAGGTGTCGATAGGCATTTCAGATATAGGTGTCGATAGGCATTTCAGATATAGGTGCCGATAGGCATTTCAGATATAGTTGCCGATTGGCATTTTAAAAATAGGTGCCGATAGGCATTTCAGATATAGAAGCCGATAGGCATTTCAAATATAGGTGCCGATAGGCATTTCAGATATGGTTGCCGATAGGCATTTCAAATATAGGTGCTGATAGGCATTTCAGATGTAGTTTCCGATAGGCATTTCAATAATAGGGGTCGATAGGCATTTCAGATATTTGTGTCGATAGGCATTTCAGATATAGGTGTCGATAGGCATTTCAGATATAGGTGTCGATAGGTATTTCAGATATAGGTGCCGATAGGCATTTCAGATATAGGTGTCGATAGGCATTTCAGATATAGGTGTCGATAGGCATTTCAGATATAGGTGTCGATAGGCATTTCAGATATAGGTGTCGATAGGCATTTCAGATATAGGTGTCGATAAGCATTTCAGATATAGGTGCCGATAGGCATTTCAGATATAGGTGCCGATAGGCATTTCAGATATAGTTGCCGATTGGCATTTCTAAAATAGGTGTCGATAGGCATTTCAGATATAGGTGCCGATAGGCATTTCAAATATAGGTGCCGATAGGCATTCCAGATATGGTTGCCGATTGGCATTTCAAATATAGGTGCTGATAGGCATTTCAGATGTAGTTTCCGATAGGCATTTCAAAAATAGGTGTCGATAGGCATTTCAGATATAGGTGTCGATAGGCATTTCAGATATAGGTGTCGATAGGCATTTCAGATATAGGTGTCATTAGGCATTTCAGATATAGGTGTCGATAGGCATTTCAGATATAGGTGTCGATAGGCATTTCAGATATAGGTGTCGATAGGCATTTCAGATATAGGTGTCGATAGGCATTTCAGATATAGGTGCCGATAGGCATTTCAGATATAGTTGCCGATTGGCATTTTAAAAATAGGTGCCGATAGGCATTTCAGATATAGAAGCCGATAGGCATTTCAAATATAGGTGCCGATAGGCATTCCAGATATGGTTGCCGATAGGCATTTCAAATATAGGTGCTGATAGGCATTTCAGATGTAGTTTCCGATAGGCATTTCAAAAATCGGTGTCGATAGGCATTTCAGATATAGGTGTCGATAGGCATTTCAGATATAGGTGTCGATAGGCATTTCAGATATAGGTGTCGATAGGCATTTCAGATATAGGTGCCGATAGGCATTCCAGATATGGTTGCCGATAGGCATTTCAAATATAGGTGCTGATAGGCATTTCAGATGTAGTTTCCGATAGGCATTTCAAAAATAGGTGTCGATAGGCATTTCAGATATAGGTGTCGATAGGCATTTCAGATATAGGTGTCGATAGGCATTTCAGATATAGGTGTCGATAGGCATTTTTGATATAGGTGTCGATAGGCATTTCATATATAGGTGTCGATAGGCATTTCAGATATAGGTGTCGATAGGCATTTCAGATATAGGTGTCGATAGGCATTTCAGATATAGGTGTCGATAGGCATTTCAGATATAGGTGCCGATAGGCATTTCAGATATAGTTGCAGATTGGCATTTTAAAAATAGGTGCCGATAGGCATTTCAGATATAGAAGCCGATAGGCATTTCAAATATAGGTGCCGATAGGCATTCCAGATATGGTTGCCGATAGGCATTTCAAATATAGGTGCTGATAGGCATTTCAGATGTAGTTTCCGATAGGCATTTCAAAAATAGGTGTCGATAGGCATTTCAGATATAGGTGTCGATAGGCATTTCAGATATAGGTGTCGATAGGCATTTCCGATATAGGTGTCGATAGGCATTTCAGATATAGGTGTCGATAAGCATTTCAGATATAGGTGTCGATAGGCATTTCAGATATAGGTGTCGATAGGCATTTCAGATATAGGTGTCGATAGGCATTTCAGATATAGGTGTCGATAGGCATTTTAGATATAGGTGTCGATAGGCATTTCAGATATAGGTGTCGATAGGCCTTTCAGATATAGGTGCCGATAGGCATTTCAGATATAGTTGCCGATTGGCATTTTAAAAATAGGTGCCGATAGGCATTTCAGATATAGAAGCCGATAGGCATTTCAAAAATATAGGTGCCGATAGGCATTCCAGATATAGTTGCCGATAGGCATTTCAAATATAGGTGCTGATAGGCATTTCAGATGTAGTTTCCGATAGGCATTTCAAAAATAGGTGTCGATAGGCATTTCAGATATAGGTGTCGATAGGCATTTCAGATATAGGTGTCGATAGGCATTTCAGATATAGGTGTCGATAGGTATTTCAGATATAGGTGTCGATAGGCATTTCAGATATAGGTGTCGATAGGCATTTCAGATATAGGTGTCGATAGGCATTTCAGATATAGGTGTCGATAGGCATTTCAGATATAGGTGCTGATAGGCATTTCAGATATAGTTGCCGATTGGCATTTTAAAAATAGGTGCCGATAGGCATTTCAGATATAGAAGCCGATATGCATTTCAAATATAGGTGCCGATAGGCATTCCAGATATGGTTGCCGATAGGCATTTCAAATATAGGTGCTGATAGGCATTTCAGATGTAGTTTCCGTTAGGCATTTCAAAAATAGGTGTCGATAGGCATTTCAGATATAGTTGTCGATAGGCATTTTAGATATAGGTGTCGATAGGCATTACAGATATAGGTGTCGATAGGCATTTCAGATATAGGTGTCGATAGGCATTTCAGATATAGGTGTCGATAGGCATTTCAGATATAGGTGTCGATAGGCATTTCAGATATAGGTGCCGATAGGCATTCCAGATATGGTTGCCGATAGGCATTTCAAATATAGGTGCTGATAGGCATTTCAGATGTAGTTTCCGATAGGCATTTCAAAAATAGGTGTCGATAGGCATTTCAGATATAGATGTCGATAGGCATTTCAGATATAGGTGTCGATAGGCATTTCAGATATAGGTGTCGATAGGCATTTCAGATATAGGTGTCGATAGGCATTTCAGATATAGGTGTCGATAGGCATTTCAGATATAGGTGTCGATAGGCATTTCAGATATAGGTGTCGATAGGCATTTCAGATATAGGTGCCGATAGGCATTTCAGATATAGTTGCCGATTGGCATTTTAAAAATAAGTGCCGATAGGCATTTCAGATATAAAAGCCGATAGGCATTTCAAATATAGGTGCCGATAGGCATTCCAGATATGGTTGCCGATAGGCATTTCAAATATAGGTGCTGATAGGCATTTCAGATGTAGTTTCCGATAGGCATTTCAAAAATAGGTGTCGATAGGCATTTCAGATATAGATGTCGATAGGCATTTCAGATATAGGTGTCGATAGGCATTTCAGATATAGGTGTCGATAGGCATTTCAGATATAGGTGTCGATAGGCATTTCAGATATAGGTGTCGATAGGCATTTCAGATATAGGTGTCGATAGGCATTTCAGATATAGGTGTCGATAGGCATTTCAGATATAGGTGCCGATAGGCATTTCAGATATAGTTGCCGATTGGCATTTTAAAAATAGGTGCCGATAGGCATTTCAGATATAGAAGCCGATAGGCATTTCAAATATAGGTGCCGATAGGCATTCCAGATATGGTTGCCGATAGGCATTTCAAATATAGGTGCTGATAGGCATTTCAGATGTAGTTTCCGATAGGCATTTCAAAAATAGGTGTCGATAGGCATTTCAGATATAGGTGTCGATAGGCATTTCAGATTTAGGTGTCGATAGGCATTTCAGATTTAGGTGTCGATAGGCATTTCAGATATAAGTGTCGATAGGCATTTCAGATATAGGTGTCGATAGGCATTTCAGATATAGGTGTCGATAGGCATTTCAGATATAGGTGTCGATAGGCATTTCAGATATAGGTGTCGATAGGCATTTCAGATATAGGTGTCGATAGGCATTTCAGATATAGGTGTCGATAGGCATTTCAGATATAGGTGTCGATAGGCATTTCAGATATAGGTGCCGATAGGCATTTCAGATATAGTTGCCGATTGGCATTTTAAAAATAGGTGCCGATAGGCATTTCAGATATAGAAGCCGATAGGCATTTCAAATATAAGTGCCGATAGGCATTCCAGATATGGTTGCCGATAGGCATTTCAAATATAGGTGCTGATAGGCATTTCAGATGTAGTTTCCGATAGGCATTTCAAAAATAGGTGTCGATAGGCATTTCAGATATAGGTGTCGATAGGCATTTAAGATATAGGTGTCGATAGGCATTTCAGATATAGGTGTCGATAGGCATTTCAGATATAGGTGTCGATAGGCATTTCAGATATAGGTGTCGATAGGCATTTCAGATATAGGTGCCTATAGGCATTTCAGATATAGTTGCCGATTGGCATTTTAAAAATAGGTGCCGATAGGCATTTCAGATATAGAAGCCGATAGGCATTTCAAATATAGGTGCCGATAGGCATTCCAGATATGGTTGCCGATAGGCATTTCAAATATAGGTGCTGATAGGCATTTCAGATGTAGTTTCCGATAGGCATTTCAAAAATATGTGTCGATAGGCATTTCAGATATAGGTGTCGATAGGCATTTCAGATATAGGTGTCGATAGGCATTTCAGATATAGGTGTCGATAGGCATTTCAGATATAGGTGTCGATAGGCATTTCAGATATAGGTGCCGATAGGCATTTCAGATATAGTTGCCGATTAGCATTTTAAAAATAGGTGCCGATAGGCATTTCAGATATAGAAGCCGATAGGCATTTCAAATATAGGTGCCGATAGGCATTCCAGATATGGTTGCCGATAGGCATTTCAAATATAGGTGCTGATAGGCATTTCAGATGTAGTTTCCGATAGGCATTTCAAAAATAGGTGTCGATGGGCATTTCAGATATAGGTGTCGATAGGCATTTCAGATATAGGTGTCGATAGGCATTTCAGATATAGGTGTCGATAGGCATTTCAGATATAGGTGTCGATAGGCATTTCAGATATAGGTGTCGACAGGCATTTTAGATATAGGTGTCGATAGGCATTTCAGATATAGGTGTCGATAGGCATTTCAGATATAGGTGCCGATAGGCATTTCAGATATAGTTGCCGATTGGCCTTTTAAAAATAGGTGCCGATAGGCATTTCAGATATAGAAGCCGTTAGGCATTTCAAATATAGGTGCCGATAGGCATTCCAGATATGGTTGCCGATAGGCATTTCAAATATAGGTGCTGATAGGCATTTCAGATGTAGTTTGAGATAGGCATTTCAAAAATAGGTGTCGATAGGCATTTCAGATATAGGTGTCGATAGGCATTTCAGATATAGGTGTCGATAGGCATTTCAGATATAGGTGTCGATAGGCATTTCAGATATAGGTGTCGATAGGCATTTCAGATGTAGGTGTCGATAGGCATTTCAGATATAGGTGTCGATAGGCATTTTAGATATAGGTGTCGATAGGCATTTCAGATATAGGTGCCGATAGGCATTTCAGATATAGTTGCCGATTGGCATTTTAAGAATAGGTGCCGATAGGCATTTCAGATATAGAAGCCGATAGGCATTTCAAATATAGGTGCCGATAGGCATTCCAGATATGGTTGCCGATAGGTATTTCAAATATAGGTGCTGATAGGCATTTCAGATGTAGTTTCCGATAGGCATTTCAAAAATAGGTGTCGATAGGCATTTCAGATATTGGTGTCGATAGGCATTTCAGATATAGGTGTCGATAGGCATTTCAGATATAAGTGTCGATAGGCATTTCAGATATAGGTGTCGATAGGCATTTCAGATATAGGTGTCGATAGGCATTTCAGATATAGGTGTCGATAGGCATTTCAGATATAGGTGTCGATAGGCATTTCAGATATAGGTGTCGATAGGCATTTCAGATATAGGTGCCAATAGGCATTTCAGATATAGTTGCCGAATGGCATTTTAAAAATAGGTGCCGATAGGCATTTCAGATATAGAAGCCGATAGGCATTTCAAATATAGGTGCCGATAGGCATTCCAGATATGGTTGCCGATAGGCATTTCAAATATAGGTGCTGATAGGCATTTCAGATGTAGTTTCCGATAGGCATTTCAAAAATAGGTGTCGATAGGCATTTCACATATAGGTGTCGATAGGCATTTCAGATATAGGTGTCGATAGGCATTTCAGATATAGGTGTCGATAGGCATTTCAGATATAGGTGTCGATAGGCATTTCAGATATAGGTGTCGATAGGCATTTCAGATATAGGGGTCGATAGGCATTTCAGATATAGGTGTCGATAGGCATTTCAGATATAGGTGCCGATAGGCATTTCAGATATAGTTGCCGATTGGCATTTTAAAAATAGGTGCCGATAGGCATTTCAGATATAGAAGCCGATAGGCATTTCAAATATAGGTGCCGATAGGCATTCCAGATATGGTTGCCGATAGGTATTTCAAATATAGGTGCTGATAGGCATTTCAGATGTAGTTTCCGATAGGCATTTCAAAAATAGGTGTCGATAGGCATTTCAGATATAGGTGTCGATAGGCATTTCAGATATAGGTGTCGATAGGCATTTCAGATATAGGTGTCGATAGGCATTTCAGATATAGGTGTCGATAGGCATTTCAGATATAGGTGCCGATAGGCATTTCAGATATAGTTGCCAATTGGCATTTTAAAAATAGGTGCCGATAGGCATTTCAGATATAGTTGCCGATTGGCATTTTAAAAATAGGTGCCGATAGGCATTTCAGATATAGATGCCGATAGGCATTCCAAATATAGGTGCCGATAGGCATTCCAGATATGGTTGCCGATAGGCATTTTAAATATAGGTGCTGATAGGCATTTCAGATGTAGTTTCCGATAGGCATTTCAAAAATAGGTGTCGATAGGCATTTCAGATATAGGTGTCGATAGGCATTTCAGATATAGGTGTCGATAGGCATTTCAGATGTAGGTGTCGATGGGCATTTCAGATATAGGTGTCGATAGGCATTTCAGATATAGGTGTCGATAGGCATTTCAGATATAGGTGTCGGTAGGCATTTCAGATATAGGTGTCGATAGGCATTTCAGATATAGGTGTCGATAGGCATTTCAGATATAGGTGCCGATAGGCATTTCAGATATAGTTGCCGATTGGCATTTCAAAAATAGGTGCCGATAGGCATTTCAGATATAGGTGTCGATAGGCATTTCAGATATAGGTGTCGATAGGCATTTCAGATATAGGTGTCGATAGGCATTTCAGATATAGGTGTCGATAGGCATTTCAGATATAGGTGTCGATAGGCATTTCAGATATAGATGTCGATAGGCATTTCAGATATAGGTGTCGATAGGCATTTCAGATATAGGTGCCGATAGGCATTTCAGATATAGTTGCCGATTGGCATTTTAAAAATAGGTGCCGATAGGCATTTCAGATATAGAAGCCGATAGGCATTTCAAATATAGGTGCCGATAGGCATTCCAGATATGGTTGCCGATAGGCATTTCAAATATAGGTGCTGATAGGCATTTTAGATGTAGTTTCCGATAGGCATTTCAAAAATAGGTGTCGATAGGCTTTTCAGATATAGGTGTCGATAGGCATTTCAGATATAGGTGTCGATAGGCATTTCAGATATAGGTGTCGATAGGCATTTCAGATATAGGTGTCGATAGGCATTTCAGATATAGGTGTCGATAGGCATTTCAGATATAGGTGTCGATAGGCATTTCAGATATAGGTGCCGATAGGCATTTCAGATATAGTTTGCCGATTGGCATTTTAAAAATTGGTGCCGATAGGCATTTCAGATATAGAAGCCGATAGGCATTTCAAATATAGGTGCCGATAGGCATTCCAGATATGGTTGCCGATAGGCATTTCAAATATAGGTGCTGATAGGCATTTCAGATGTAATTTCCGATAGGCATTTCAAAAATAGGTGTGGATAGGCATTTCAGATATAGGTGTTGATAGGCATTTCAGATATAGGTGTTGATAGGCATTTCAGATATAGGTGTCGATAGGCATTTCAGATATAGGTGTCGATAGGCATTTCAGATATAGGTGTCGATAGGCATTTCAGATATAAGTGTCGATAGGCATTTCAGATATAGGTGTCGATAGGCATTTCAGATATAGGTGTCGATAGGCATTTCAGATATAGGTGCCGATAGGCATTTTAAAAATAGGTGCCGATAGGCATTTCAGATATAGAAGCCGATAGGCATTTCAAATATAGGTGCCGATAGGCATTCCAGATATGGTTGCCGATAGGCATTTCAAATATAGGTGCTGATAGGCATTTCAGATGTAGTTTCCGATAGGCATTTCAAAAATAGGTGTCGATAGGCATTTCAGATATATGTGTCGATAGGCATTTCAGATATAGGTGTTGATAGGCATTTCAGATATAGGTGTCGATAGGCATTTCAGATATAGGTGTCGATAGGCATTTCAGATATGGGTGTCGATAGGCATTTCAGATATAGGTGTCGATAGGCATTTCAGATATAGGTGTCGAAAGGCATTTCAGATATAGGTGCCGATAGGCATTTCAGATATAGTTGCCGATTGGCATTTTAAAAATAGGTGCCGATAGGCATTTCAGATATAGAAGCCGATAGGCATTTCAAATATAGGTGCCGATAGGCATTCCAGATATGGTTGCCGATAGGCATTTCAAATATAGGTGCTGATAGGCATTTCAGATGTAGTTTCCGATATTCATTTCAAAAATAGGTGTCGATAGGCATTTCAGATATAGGTGTCGATAGGCATTTCAGATATAGATGTCGATAGGCATTTCAGATATAGGTGTCGATAGGCATTTCAGATATAGGTGTCGATAGGCATTTCAGATATTGGTGTCGATAGGCATTTCAGATATAGGTGTCGATAGGCATTTCAGATATAGGTGCCGATAGGCATTTCAGATATAGTTGCCGATTGGCATTCTAAAAATAGGTGCCGATAGGCATTTCAGATATAGAAGCCGATAGGCATTTCAAATATAGGTGCCGATAGGCATTCCAGATATGGTTGCCGATAGGCATTTCAAATATAGGTGCTGATAGGCATTTCAGATGTAGTTTCCGATAGGCATTTCAATAATAGGTGTCGATAGGCATTTCAGATATTTGTGTCGATAGGCATTTCAGATATAGGTGTCGATAGGCATTTCAGATATAGGTGTCGATAGGCATTTCAGATATAGGTGTCGATAGGCATTTCCGATATAGGTGTCGATAGGCATTTCAGATATAGGTGTCGATAGGCATTTCAGATATAGGTGTCGATAGGCATTTCAGATATAGGTGTCGATAGGCATTTCAGATATAGGTGCCGATAGGCATTTCAGATATAGGTGTCGATAGGCATTTCAGATATAGGTGTCGATAGGCATTTCAGATATAGGTGTCGATAGGCATTTCAGATATAGGTGTCGATAGGCATTTCAGATATAGGTGTCGATAGGCATTTCAGATATAGGTGCCGATAGGCATTTCAGATATAGGTAGGTGCCGATAGGCATTTCAGATATAGTTGCCGATTGGCATTTCAAAAATAGGTGTCGATAGGCATTTCAGATATAGGTGCCGATAGGCATTTCAAATATAGGTGCCGATAGGCATTCCAGATATGGTTGCCGATTGGCATTTCAAATATAGGTGCTGATAGGCATTTCAGATGTAGTTTCCGATAGGCATTTCAAAAATAGGTGTCGATAGGCATTTCAGATATAGGTGTCGATAGGCATTTCAGATATAGGTGTCGATAGGCATTTCAGATATAGGTGTCGATAGGCATTTCAGATATAGGTGTCGATAGGCATTTCAGATATATGTGTCGATAGGCATTTCAGATATAGGTGTCGATAGGCATTTCAGATATAGGTGTCGATAGGCATTTCAGATATAGGTGCCGATAGGCATTTCAGACATAGTTGCCGATTGGCATTTTAAAAATAGGTGCCGATAGGCATTTCAGATATAGAAGCCGATAGGCATTTCAAATATAGGTGCCGATAGGCATTCCAGATATGGTTGCCGATAGGCATTTCAAATATAGGTGCTGATAGGCATTTCAGATGTAGTTTCCGATAGGCATTTCAAAAATCGGTGTCGATAGGCATTTCAGATATAGGTGTCGATAGGCATTTCAGATATAGGTGTCGATAGGCATTTCAGATATAGGTGTCGATAGGCATTTCAGATATAGGTGTCGATAGGCATTTCAGATATAGGTGTCGATAGGCATTTCAGAAATAGGTGTCGATAGGCATTTCAGATATAGGTGTCGATAGGCCTTTCAGATATAGGTGCCGATAGGCATTTCAGATATAGTTGCCGATTGGCATTTTAAAAATAGGTGCCGATAGGCATTTTAGATATAGAAGCCGTTAGGCATTTCAAATATAGGTGCCGATAGGCATTCCAGATATGGTTGCCGATAGGCATTTCAAATATAGGTGCTGATAGGCATTTCAGATGTAGTTTCCGATAGGCATTTCAAAAATAGGTGTCGATAGGCATTTCAGATATAGGTGTCGATAGGCATTTCAGATATAGGTGTCGATAGGCATTTCAGATATAGGTGTCGATAGGCATTTTTGATATAGGTGTCGATAGGCATTTCATATATAGGTGTCGAAAGGCATTTCAGATATAGGTGTCGATAGGCATTTCAGATATAGGTGTCGATAGGCATTTCAGATATAGGTGTCGATAGGCATTTCAGATATAGGTGTCGATAGGCATTTCAGATATAGGTGCCGATAGGCATTTCAGATATAGAAGCCGATAGGCATTTCAAATATAGGTGCTGATAGGCATTCCAGATATGGTTGCCGATAGGCATTTCAAATATAGGTGCTGATAGGCATTTCAGATGTAGTTTCCGATAGGCATTTCAAAAATAGGTGTCGATAGGCATTTCAGATATAGGTGTCGATAGGCATTTTAGATATAGGTGTCGATAGGCATTTCAGATATAGGTGTCGATAGGCATTTCAGATATAGGTGTCGATAGGCATTTCAGATATAGGTGTCGATAGGCATTTCAGATATAGGTGTCGATAGGCATTTTAGATATAGGTGTCGATAGGCATTTCAGATATAGGTGCCGATAGGCATTTCAGATATAGTTGCCGATTGGCATTTTAAAAATAGGTGCCGATAGGCATTTCAGATATAGAAGCCGATAGGCATTTCAAATATAGGTGCCGATAGGCATTCCAGATATGGTTGCCGATAGGCATTTCAAATATAGGTGCTAATAGGCATTTCAGATGTAGTTTCCGATAGGCATTTCAAAAATAGGTGTCGATAGGCATTTCAGATATAGGTGTCGATAGGCATTTCAGATATAGGTGTCGATAGGCATTTCAGATATAGGTGTCGATAGGCATTTCAGATATAGGTGTCGATAAGCATTTCAGATATAGGTGTCGATAGGCATTTCAGATATAGGTGTCGATAGGCATTTCAGATATAGGTGTCGATAGGCATTTCAGATATAGGTGTCGATAGGCATTTCAGATATAGGTGTCGATAGGCATTTCAGATATAGGTGTCGATAGGCATTTCATATATAGGTGTCGATAGGCATTTCAGATATAGGTGCCGATAGGCATTTCAGATATAGGTGCCGATAGGCATTTCAGATATAGTTGCCGATTGGCATTTTAAAAATAGGTGCCTATAGGCATTTCAGATATAGAAGCCGATAGGCATTTCAAATATAGGTGCCGATAGGCATTCCAGATATGGTTGCCGATAGGCATTTCAAATATAGGTGCTGATAGGCATTTCAGATGTAGTTTCCGATAGGCATTTCAAAAATAGGTGTCGATAGGCATTTCAGATATAGGTGTCGATAGGCATTTCAGATATAGGTGTCGATAGGCATTTCAGATATAGGTGTCGATAGGCATTTCAGATATAGGTGTCGATAGCATTTCAGATATAGGTGTCGATAGGCATTTTAGATATAGGTGTCGATAGGCATTTCAGATATAGGTGTCGATAGGCCTTTCAGATATAGGTGCCGATAGGCATTTCAGATATAGTTGCCGATTGGCATTTTAAAAATAGGTGCCGATAGGCATTTCAGATATAGAAGCCGATAGGCATTTCAAATATAGGTGCCGATAGGCATTCCAGATATGGTTGCCGATAGGCATTTCAAATATAGGTGCTGATAGGCATTTCAGATGTAGTTTCCGATAGGCATTTCAAAAATCGGTGTCGATAGGCATTTTAGATATAGGTGTCGATAGGCATTTCAGATATAGGTGTCGATAGGCATTTCAGATATAGGTGTCGATAGGCATTTCAGATATAGGTGTCGATAGGCATTTCAGATATAGGTGTCGATAGGCATTTCAGATATAGGTGTCGATAGGCATTTCAGATATAGGTGTCGATAGGCCTTTCAGATATAGGTGCCGATAGGCATTTCAGATATAGTTGCCGATTGGCATTTTAAAAATAGGTGCCGATAGGCATTTTAGATATAGAAGCCGATAGGCATTTCAAATATAGGTGCCGATAGGCATTCCAGATATGGTTGCCGATAGGCATTTCAAATATAGGTGCTGATAGGCATTTCAGATATAGAAGCCGATAGGCATTTCAAATATAGGTGCCGATAGGCATTCCAGATATGGTTGCCGATAGGCATTTCAAATATAGGTGCTGATAGGCATTTCAGATGTAGTTTCCGATAGGCATTTCAAAAATAGGTGTCGATAGGCATTTCAGATATAGGTGTCGATAGGCATTTCAGATATAGGTGTCGATAGGCATTTCAGATATAGGTGCCGATAGGCATTCCAGATATGGTTGCCGATAGGCATTTCAAATATAGGTGCTGATAGGCATTTCAGATGAAGTTTCCGATAGGCATTTCAAAAATAGGTGTCGATAGGCATTTCAGATATAGGTGTCGATAGGCATTTCAGATATAGGTGTCGATAGGCATTTCAGATATAGTTGCCGATTGGCATTTTAAAAATAGGTGCCGATAGGCATTTCAGATATAGAAGCCGATAGGCATTTCAAATATAGGTGCCGATAGGTATTCCAGATATGGTTGCCGATAGGCATTTCAAATATAGGTGCTGATAGGCATTTCAGATGTAGTTTCCGATAGGCATTACAAAAATAGGTGTCGATAGGCATTTCAGATATAGGTGTCGATAGGCATTTCAGATATAGGTGTCGATAGGCATTTCAGATATAGGTGTCGATAGGCATTTCAGATATAGGTGTCGATAGGCATTTCAGATATAGGTGTCGATAGGCATTTCAGATATAGGTGTCGATAGGCATTTCAGATATAGGTGTCGATAGGCATTTCAGATATAGGTGCCGATAGGCATTTCAGATATAGTTGCCGATTGGCATTTTAAAAATAGGTGCCGATAGGCATTTCAGATATAGAAGCCGATAGGCATTTCAAATATAGGTGCCGATAGGCATTCCAGATATGGTTGCCGATAGGCATTTCAAATATAGGTGCTGATAGGCATTTCAGATGTAGTTTCCGATAGGCATTTAAAAAATCGGTGTCGATAGGCATTTCAGATATAGGTGTCGATAGGCATTTCAGATATAGGTATCGATAGGCATTTCAGATATAGGTGTCGATAGGCATTTCAGATATAGGTGTCGATAGGCATTTCAGATATAGGTGTCGATAGGCATTTCAGATATAGGTGTCGATAGGCCTTTCAGATATAGGTGCCGATAGGCATTTCAGATATAGTTGCCGATTGGCATTTTAAAAATAGGTGCCGATAGGCATTTCAGATATAGAAGCCGATAGGCATTTCAAATATAGGTGCCGATAGGCATTCCAGATATGGTTGCCGATAGGCATTTCAAATATAGGTGCTGATAGGCATTTCAGATGTAGTTTCCGATAGGCATTTCAAAAATAGGTGTCGATAGGCATATCAGATATAGGTGTCGATAGGCATTTCAGATATAGGTGTCGATAGGCATTTCAGATATAGGTGTCGATAGGCATTTCAGATATAGGTGTCGATAGGCATTTCAGATATAGGTGTCGATAGGCATTTCAGATATAGGTGTCGATAGGCATTTCAGATATAGGTGTCGATAGGCATTTCAGATATAGGTGTCGATAGGCATTTCAGATATAGGTGTCGATAGGCATTTCAGATATAGGTGCCGATAGGCATTTCAGATATAGGTGTCGATAGGCATTTCAGATATAGGTGTCGATAGGCATTTCAGATATAGGTGTCAATAGGCATTTCAGATATAGGTGTCGATAGGCATTTCAGATATAGGTGTCGATAGGCATTTCAGATATAGGTGCCGATAGGCATTTCAGACATAGTTGCCGATTGGCATTTTAAAAATAGGTGCCGATAGGCATTTCAGATATAGAAGCCGATAGGCATTTCAAATATAGGTGCCGATAGGCATTTCAGATATAGGTGTCGATAGGCATTTCAGATATAGGTGTCGATAGGCATTTCAGATATAGGTGTCGATAGGCATTTCAGATATAGGTGTCGATAGGCATTTCAGATATAGGTGTCGATAGGCATTTCAGATATAGGTGTCGATAGGCATTTCAGATATAGGTGTCGATAGGCATTTCAGATATAGGTGTCAATAGGCATTTCAGATATAGGTGTCGATAGGCATTTCAGATATAGGTGTCGATAGGCATTTCAGATATAGGTGCCGATAGGCATTTCAGACATAGTTGCCGATTGGCATTTTAAAAATAGGTGCCGATAGGCATTTCAGATATAGAAGCCGATAGGCATTTCAAATATAGGTGCCGATAGGCATTCCAGATATGTTTGCCGGTAGGCATTTCAAATATAGGTGCTGATAGGCATTTCAGATGTAGTTTCCGATAGGCATTTCAAAAATCGGTGTCGATAGGCATTTCAGATATAGGTGTCGATAGGCATTTCAGATATAGGTGTCGATAGGCATTTCAGATATAGGTGTCGATAGGCATTTCAGATATAGGTGTCGATAGGCATTTCAGATATAGGTGTCGATAGGCATTTCAGATATAGGTGTCGATAGGCATTTCAGATATAGGTGTCGATAGGCCTTTCAGATATAGGTGCCGATAGGCATTTCAGATATAGTTGCCGATTAGCATTTTAAAAATAGGTGCCGATAGGCATTTTAGATATAGAAGCCGATAGGCATTTCAAATATAGGTGCCGATAGGCATTCCAGATATGGTTGCCGATAGGCATTTCAAATATAGGTGCTGATAGGCATTTCAGATGTAGTTTCCGATAGGCATTTCTAAAATAGGTGTCGATAGGCATTTCAGATATAGGTGTCGATAGGCATTTCAGATATAGGTGTCGATAGGCATTTCAGATATAGGTGTCGATAGGCATTTTAGATATAGGTGTCGATAGGCATTTCAGATAAAGGTGTCGATAGGCATTTCAGATATAGGTGTCGATAGGCATTTCAGATATAGGTGTCGATAGGCATTTCAGATATAGGTGTCGATAGGCATTTCAGATATAGGTGCCGATAGGCATTTCAGATATAGTTGCCGATTAACATTTTAAAAATAGGTGCCGATAGGCATTTCAGATATAGAAGCCGATAGGCATTTCAAATATAGGTGCCGATAGGCATTCCAGATATGGTTGCCGATAGGCATTTCAAATATAGGTGCTGATAGGCATTTCAGATGTAGTTTCCGATAGGCATTTCAAAAATAGGTGTCGATAGGCATTTCAGATATAGGTGTCGATAGGCATTTCAGATATAGGTGTCGATAGGCATTTCAGATATAGGTGCCAATAGGCATTCCAGATATGGTTGCCGATAGGCATTTCAAATATAGGTGCTGATAGGCATTTCAGATGAAGTTTCCGATAGGCATTTCAAAAATAGGTGTCGATAGGCATTTCAGATATAGGTGTCGATAGGCATTTCAGATATAGGTGTCGATAGGCATTTCAGATATAGGTGCCGATAGGCATTTCAGATATAGTTGCCGATTGGCATTTTAAAAATAGGTGCCGATAGGCATTTCAGATATAGAAGCCGATAGGCATTTCAAATATAGGTGCCGATAGGTATTCCAGATATGGTTGCCGATAGGCATTTCAAATATAGGTGCTGATAGGCATTTCAGATGTAGTTTCCGATAGGCATTACAAAAATAGGTGTCGATAGGCATTTCAGATATAGGTGTCGATAGGCATTTCAGATATAGGTGTCGATAGGCATTTCAGATATAGGTGTCGATAGGCATTTCAGATATAGGTGTCGATAGGCATTTCAGATATAGGTGTCGATAGGCATTTCAGATATAGGTGCCGATAGGCATTTCAGATATAGTTGCCGATTGGCATTTTAAAAATAGGTGCCGATAGGCATTTCAGATATAGAAGCCGATAGGCATTTTAAATATAGGTGCCGATAGGCATTCCAGATATGGTTGCCGACAGGCATTTCAAATATAGGTGCTGATAGGCATTTCAGATGTAGTTTCTGATAGGCATTTCAAAAAAAGGTGTCGATAGGCATTTCAGATATAGGTGTCGATAGGCATTTCAGATATAATTGTCGATAGGCATTTCAGATATAGGTGTCGATAGGCATTTCAGATATAGGTGTCGATAGGCATTTCAGATATAGGTGTCGATAGGCATTTCAGATATAGGTGTCGATAGGCATATCAGATATAGGTGTCGATAGGCATTTCAGATATAGGTGCCGATAGGCATTTCAGACATAGTTGCCGATTGGCATTTTAAAAATAGGTGCCGATAGGCATTTCAGATATAGAAGCCGATAGGCATTTCAAATATAGGTGCCGATAGGCATTCCAGATATGGTTGCCGATAGGCATTTCAAATATAGGTGCTAATAGGCATTTCAGATGTAGTGTCCGATAGGCATATCAAAAATAGGTGTCGATAGGCATTTCAGATATAGGTGTCGATAGGCATTTCAGATATAGGTGTCGATAGGCATTTCAGATATAGGTGTCGATAGGCATTTCAGATATAGGTGTCGATAGGCATTTCAGATATAGGTGTCGATAGGCATTTCAGATATAGGTGCCGATAGGCATTTCAGATATAGTTGCCGATTGGCATTTTAAAAATAGGTGCCGATAGGCACTTCAGATATAGAAGCCGATAGGCATTTCAAATATAGGTGCCGATAGGCATTCCAGATATGGTTGCCGATTGGCATTTCAAATATAGGTGCTGATAGGCATTTCAGATGTAGTTTCCGATAGGCATTTCAAAAATAGGTGTCGATAGGCATTTCAGATATAGGTGTCGATAGGCATTTCAGATATAGGTGTCGATAGGCATTTCAGATATAGGTGTCGATAGGCATTTCAGATATAGGTGTCGATAGGCATTTCAGATATAGGTGTCGATAGGCATTTCAGATATAGGTGTCGATAGGCATTTCAGATATAGGTGTCGATAGGCATTTCAGATATAGGTGTCGATAGGCATTTCAGATATAGGTGCCGATAGGCATTTCAGATATAGGTGTCGATAGGCATTTCAGATTTAGGTGTCGATAGGCATTTCAGATATAGGTGTCGATAGGCATTTCAGATATAGGTGTCGATAGGCATTTCAGATAAAGGTGCCGATAGGCATTTCAGATATAGGTGCCGATAGGCATTTCAGATATAGTTGCCGATTGGCATTTTGAAAATAGGTGCCGATAGGCATTTGAGATATAGAAGCCGATAGGCATTTCAAATATAGGTGCCGAAAGGCATTCCAGATATGGTTGCCGATAGGCATTTCAAATATAGGTGCTGATAGGCATTTCAGATGTAGTTTCCGATAGGCATTTCAAAAATATGTGTCGATAGGCATTTCAGATATAGGTGTCGATAGGCATTTCAGATATAGGTGTCGATAGGCATTTCAGATATAGATGTCGATAGGCATTTCAGATATAGGTGTCGATAGGCATTTCAGATATAGGTGCCGATAGGCATTTCAGATATAGTTGCCGATTGGCATTTTAAAAATAGGTGCCGATAGGCATTTCAGATATAGAAGCCGATAGGCATTTCAAATATAGGTGCCGATAGGCATTCCAGATATGGTTGCCGATAGGCATTTCAAATATAGGTGCTGATAGGCATTTCAGATGTAGTTTCCGATAGGCATTTCAAAAATCGGTGTCGATAGGCATTTCAGATATAGGTGTCGATAGGCATTTCAGATATAGGTATCGATAGGCATTTCAGATATAGGTGTCGATAGGCATTTCAGATATGGGTGTCGATAGGCATTTCAGATATAGGTGTCGATAGGCATTTCAGATATAGGTGTCGATAGGCCTTTCAGATATAGGTGCCGATAGGCATTTCAGATATAGTTGCCGATTGGCATTTTCAAAATAGGTGCCGATAGGCATTTCAGATATAGAAGCCGATAGGCATTTCAAATATAGGTGCCGATAGGCATTCCAGATATGGTTGCCGATAGGCATTTCAAATATAGGTGCTGATAGGCATTTCAGATGTAGTTTCCGATAGGCATTTCAAAAATAGGTGTCGATAGGCATTTCAGATATAGGTGTCGATAGGCATTTCAGATATAGGTGTCGATAGGCATTTCAGATATAGGTGTCGATAGGCATTTCAGATATAGGTGCCGATAGGCATTCCAGATATGGTTGCCGATAGGCATTTCAAATATAGGTGCTGATAGGCATTTCAGATGTAGTGTCCGATAGGCATATCAAAAATAGGTGTCGATAGGCATTTCAGATATAGGTGTCGATAGGCATTTCAGATATAGGTGTCGATAGGCATTTCGGATATAGGTGTCGATAGGCATTTCAGATATAGGTGTCGATAGGCATTTCAGTTATAGGTGTCGATAGGCATTTCAGATATAGGTGTCGATAGGCATTTTAGATATAGGTGTCGATAGGCATTTCAGATATAGGTGTCGATAGGCATTTCAGATATAGGTGCCGATAGGGATTTCAGATATAAGTGTCGATAGGCATTTCAGATATAGGTGTCGATAGGCATTTCAGATATAGGTTTCGATAGGCATTTCAGATATAGGTGTCGATAGGCATTTCAGATATAGGTGTCGATAGGCATTTCAGATATAGGTGTCGATAGGCATTTCAGATATAGGTGTCGATAGGCATTTCAGATATAGGTGCCGATAGGCATTCCAGATATGGTTGCCGATAGGCATTTCAAATATAGGTGCTGATAGGCATTTCAGATGTAGTGTCCGATAGGCATATCAAAAATAGGTGTCGATAGGCATTTCAGATATAGGTGTCGATAGGCATTTCAGATATAGGTGTCGATAGGCATTTCAGATATAGGTGTCGATAGGCATTTCAGATATAGGTGTCGATAGGCATTTCAGATATAGGTGTCGATAGGCATTTCAGATATAGGTGTCGATTGGCATTTCAGATATAGGTGCCGATAGGCATTTCAGATATAGTTGCCGATTGGCATTTTAAAAATAGGTGCCGATAGGCATTTCAGATATAGAAGCCGATAGGCATTTCAAATATAGGTGCCGATAGGCATTCTAGATATGGTTGCCGATAGGCATTTCAAATATAGGTGCTGATAGGCATTTCAGATGTAGTTTCCGATAGGCATTTCAAAAATCGGTGTCGATAGGCATTTCAGATATAGGTGTCGATAGGCATTTCAGATATAGGTATCGATAGGCATTTCAGATATAGGTGTCGATAGGCATTTCAGATATAGGTGTCGATAGGCATTTCAGATATAGGTGTCGATAGGCATTTCAGATATAGGTGTCGATAGGCATTTCAGATATAGGTGCCGATAGGCATTTCAGACATAGTTGCCGATTGGCATTTTAAAAATAGGTGCCGATAGGCATTTCAGATATAGAAGCCGATAGGCATTTCAAATATAGGTGCCGATAGGCATTCCAGATATGGTTGCCGATAGGCATTTCAAATATAGGTGCTGATAGGCATTTCAGATGTAGTTTCCGATAGGCATATCAAAAATAGGTGTCGATAGGCATTTCAGATATAGGTGTCGATAGGCATTTCAGATATAGGTGTCGATAGGCATTTCGGATATAGTAGTCGATAGGCATTTCAGATATAGGTGTCGATAGGCATTTCAGATATAGGTGTCGATAGGCATTTCAGATATAGGTGTCGATAGGCATTTCAGATATAGGTGTCGATAGGCATTTCAGATATAGGTGTCGATAGGCATTTCAGATATAGGTGCCGATAGGCATTTCAGATATAGTTGCCGATTGGCATTTTAAAAATAGGTGCCGATAGGCATTTCAGATATAGAAGCCGATAGGCATTTCAAATATAGGTGCCGATAGGCATTCCAGATATGGTTGCCGATTGGCATTTCAAATATAGGTGCTGATAGGCATTTCAGATGTAGTTTCCGATAGGCATTTCAAAAATAGGTGTCGATAGGCATTTCAGATATAGGTGTCGATAGGCATTTCAGATATAGGTGTCAATAGGCATTTCAGATATAGGTGTCGATAGGCATTTCAGATATAGGTGTCGATAGGCATTTCAGATATAGGTGTCGATAGGCATTTCAGATATAGGTGTCGATAGGCATTTCAGATATAGGTGTCGATAGGCATTTCAGATATAGGTGCCGATAGGCATTTCAGATATAGGTGTCGATAGGCATTTCAGATATAGGTGTCGATAGGCATTTCAGATATAGGTGTCGATAGGCATTTCAGATATAGGTGTCGATAGGCATTTCAGATATAGGTGCCGATAGGCATTTCAGATATAGGTGCCGATAGGCATTTCAGATATAGTTGCCGATTGGCATTTTGAAAATAGGTGCCGATAGGCATTTTAGATATAGAAGCCGATAGGCATTTCAAATATAGGTGCCGAAAGGCATTCCAGATATGGTTGCCGATAGGCATTTCAAATATAGGTGCTGATAGGCATTTCAGATGTAGTTTCCGATAGGCATTTCAAAAATATGAGTCGATAGGCATTTCAGATATAGGTGTCGATAGGCATTTCAGATATAGGTGTCGATAGGCATTTCAGATATAGGTGTCGATAGGCATTTCAGATATAGGTGTCGATAGGCATTTCAGATATAGGTGTCGATAGGCATTTCAGATATAGGTGTCGATAGGCATTTCAGATATAGGTGTCGATTGGCATTTCAGATATAGGTGCCGATAGGCATTTCAGATATAGTTGCCGATTGGCATTTTAAAAATAGGTGCCGATAGGCATTTCAGATATAGAAGCCGATAGGCATTTCAAATATAGGTGCTGATAGGCATTCCAGATATGGTTGCCGATAGGCATTTCAAATATAGGTGCTGATAGGCATTTCAGATGTAGTTTCCGATAGGCATTTCAAAAATAGGTGTCGATAGGCATTTCAGATATAGGTGTCGATAGGCATTTCAGATATAGGTGTCGATAGGCATTTCAGATATAGGTGTCGATAGGCATTTCAGATATAGGTGTCGATAGGCATTTCAGATATAGGTGTCGATAGGCATTTCAGATATAGGTGTCGATAGGCATTTCAGATATAGGTGTCGATAGGCATTTCAGATATAGGTGTCGATAGGCATTTCAGATATAGGTGCCGATAGGCATTTCAGATATAGTTGCCGATTGGCATTTTAAAAATAGGTGCCGATAGGCATTTCAGATATAGAAGCCGATAGGCATTTCAAATATAGGTGCCGATAGGCATTTCAGATATAGGTGTCGATAGGCATTTCAGATATAGGTGTCGATAGGCATTTCAGATATAGGTGTCGATAGGCATTTCAGATATAGGTGTCGATAGGCATTTCAGATATAGGTGTCGATAGGCATTTCAGATATAGGTGTCGATAGGCATTTCAGATATAGGTGTCGATAGGCATTTCAGATATAGGTGTCGATAGGCATTTCAGATATAGGTGTCGATAGGCATTTCAGATATAGGTGTCGATAGGCATTTCAGATATAGGTGCCGATAGGCATTTCAGACATAGTTGCCGATTGGCATTTTAAAAATAGGTGCCGATAGGCATTTCAGATATAGAAGCCGATAGGCATTTCAAATATAGGTGCCGATAGGCATTCCAGATATGTTTGCCGATAGGCATTTCAAATATAGGTGCTGATAGGCATTTCAGATGTAGTTTCCGATAGGCATTTCAAAAATCGGTGTCGATAGGCATTTCAGATATAGGTGTCGATAGGCATTTCAGATATAGGTGTCGATAGGCATTTCAGATATAGGTGTCGATAGGCATTTCAGATATAGGTGTCGATAGGCATTTCAGATATAGGTGTCGATAGGCATTTCAGATATAGGTGTCGATAGGCATTTCAGATATAGGTGTCGATAGGCCTTTCAGATATAGGTGCCGATAGGCATTTCAGATATAGTTGCCGATTGGCATTTTAAAAATAGGTGCCGATAGGCATTTTAGATATAGAAGCCGATAGGCATTTCAAATATAGGTGCCGATAGGCATTCCAGATATGGTTGCCGATAGGCATTTCAAATATAGGTGCTGATAGGCATTTCAGATGTAGTTTCCGATAGGCATTTCTAAAATAGGTGTCGATAGGCATTTCAGATATAGGTGTCGATAGGCATTTCAGATATAGGTGCCGATAGGCATTTCAGATATAGTTGCCGATTAACATTTTAAAAATAGGTGCCGATAGGCATTTCAGATATAGAAGCCGATAGGCATTTCAAATATAGGTGCCGATAGGCATTCCAGATATGGTTGCCGATAGGCATTTCAAATATAGGTGCTGATAGGCATTTCAGATGTAGTTTCCGATAGGCATTTCAAAAATAGGTGTCGATAGGCATTTCAGATATAGGTGTCGATAGGCATTTCAGATATAGGTGTCGATAGGCATTTCAGATATAGGTGCCGATAGGCATTCCATATATGGTTGCCGATAGGCATTTCAAATATAGGTGCTGATAGGCATTTCAGATGAAGTTTCCGATAGGCATTTCAAAAATAGGTGTCGATAGGCATTTAAGATATAGGTGTCGATAGGCATTTCAGATATAGGTGTCGATAGGCATTTCAGATATAGGTGCCGATAGGCATTTCAGATATAGTTGCTGATTGGCATTTTAAAAATAGGTGCCGATAGGCATTTCAGATATAGAAGCCGATAGGCATTTCAAATATAGGTGCCGATAGGTATTCCAGATATGGTTGCCGATAGGCATTTCAAATATAGGTGCTGATAGGCATTTCAGATGTAGTTTCCGATAGGCATTACAAAAATAGGTGTCGATAGGCATTTCAGATATAGGTGTCGATAGGCATTTCAGATATAGGTGTCGATAGGCATTTCAGATATAGGTGTCGATAGGCATTTCAGATATAGGTGTCGATAGGCATTTCAGATATAGGTGCCGATAGGCATTTCAGATATAGTTGCCGATTGGCATTTTAAAAATAGGTGCCGATAGGCATTTCAGATATAGAAGCCGATAGGCATTTTAAATATAGGTGCCGATAGGCATTCCAGATATGGTTGCCGACAGGCATTTCAAATATAGGTGCTGATAGGCATTTCAGATGTAGTTTCTGATAGGCATTTCAAAAAAAGGTGTCGATAGGCATTTCAGATATAGGTGTCGATAGGCATTTCAGATATAGGTGTCGATAGGCATTTCAGATATAGGTGTCGATAGGCATTTCAGATATAGGTGTCGATAGGCATTTCAGATATAGGTGTCGATAGGCATTTCAGATATAGGTGTCGATAGGCATTTCAGATATAGGTGTCGATAGGCATTTCAGATATAGGTGCCGATAGGCATTTCAGACATAGTTGCCGATTGGCATTTTTAAAATAGGTGCCGATAGGCATTTCAGATATAGAAGCCGATAGGCATTTCAAATATAGGTGCCGATAGGCATTCCAGATATGGTTGCCGATAGGCATTTCAAATATAGGTGCTGATAGGCATTTCAGATGTAGTGTCCGATAGGCATATCAAAAATAGGTGTCGATAGGCATTTCAGATATAGGTGTCGATAGGCATTTCAGATATAGGTGTCGATAGGCATTTCGGATATAGGTGTCGATAGGCATTTCAGATATAGGTGTCGATAGGCATTTCAGATATAGGTGTCGATAGGCATTTCAGATATAGGTGTCGATAGGCATTTCAGATATAGGTGTCGATAGGCATTTCAGATATAGTTGTCGATAGGCATTTCAGATATAGGTGCCGATAGGCATTTCAGATATAGTTGCCGATTGGCATTTTAAAAATAGGTGCCGATAGGCATTTCAGATATAGAAGCCGATAGGCATTTCAAATATAGGTGCCGATAGGCATTCCAGATATGGTTGCCGATTGGCATTTCAAATATAGGTGCTGATAGGCATTTCAGATGTAGTTTCCGATAGGCATTTCAAAAATAGGTGTCGATAGGCATTTCAGATATAGGTGTCGATAGGCATTTCAGATATACGTGTCGATAGGCATTTCAGATATAGGTGTCGATAGGCATTTCAGATATAGGTGTCGATAGGCATTTCAGATATAGGTGTCGATAGGCATTTCAGATATAGGTGTCGATAGGCATTTCAGATATAGGTGTCGATAGGCATTTCAGATATAGGTGTCGATAGGCATTTCAGATATAGGTGCCGATAGGCATTTCAGATTTAGGTGTCGATAGGCATTTCAGATATAGGTGTCGATAGGCATTTCAGATATAGGTGTCGATAGGCATTTCAGATATAGGTGCCGATAGGCATTTCAGATATAGTTGCCGATAGGCATTTCAGATATAGTTGCCGATTGGCATTTTGAAAATAGGTGCCGATAGGCATTTTAGATATAGAAGCCGATAGGCATTTCAAATATAGGTGCCGAAAGGCATTCCAGATATGGTTGCCGATAGGCATTTCAAATATAGGTGCTGATAGGCATTTCAGATGTAGTTTCCGATAGGCATTTCAAAAATATGTGTCGATAGGCATTTCAGATATAGGTGTCGATAGGCATTTCAGATATAGGTGTCGATAGGCATTTCAGATATAGGTGTCGATTGGCATTTCAGATATAGGTGCCGATAGGCATTTCAGATATAGTTGCCGATTGGCATTTTAAAAATAGGTGCCGATAGGCATTTCAGATATAGAAGCCGATAGGCATTTCAAATATAGGTGCCGATAGGCATTCCAGATATGGTTGCCGATAGGCATTTCAAATATAGGTGCTGATAGGCATTTCAGATGTAGTTTCCGATAGGCATTTCAAAAATCGGTGTCGATAGGCATTTCAGATATAGGTGTCGATAGGCATTTCAGATATAGGTGTCGATAGGCATTTCAGATATAGGTGTCGATAGGCATTTCAGATATAGGTGTCGATAGGCATTTCAGATATAGGTGTCGATAGGCATTTCAGAAATAGGTGTCGATAGGCATTTCAGATATAGGTGTCGATAGGCCTTTCAGATATAGGTGCCGATAGGCATTTCAGATATAGTTGCCGATTGGCATTTTAAAAATAGGTGCCGATAGGCATTTTAGATATAGAAGCCGTTAGGCATTTCAAATATAGGTGCCGATAGGCATTCCAGATATGGTTGCCGATAGGCATTTCAAATATAGGTGCTGATAGGCATTTCAGATGTAGTTTCCGATAGGCATTTCAAAAATAGGTGTCGATAGGCATTTCAGATATAGGTGTCGATAGGCATTTCAGATATAGGTGTCGATAGGCATTTCAGATATAGGTGTCGATAGGCATTTTTGATATAGGTGTCGATAGGCATTTCATATATAGGTGTCGAAAGGCATTTCAGATATAGGTGTCGATAGGCATTTCAGATATAGGTGTCGATAGGCATTTCAGATATAGGTGTCGATAGGCATTTCAGATATAGGTGTCGATAGGCATTTCAGATATAGGTGCCGATAGGCATTTCAGATATAGAAGCCGATAGGCATTTCAAATATAGGTGCTGATAGGCATTCCAGATATGGTTGCCGATAGGCATTTCAAATATAGGTGCTGATAGGCATTTCAGATGTAGTTTCCGATAGGCATTTCAAAAATAGGTGTCGATAGGCATTTCAGATATAGGTGTCGATAGGCATTTTAGATATAGGTGTCGATAGGCATTTCAGATATAGGTGTCGATAGGCATTTCAGATATAGGTGTCGATAGGCATTTCAGATATAGGTGTCGATAGGCATTTCAGATATAGGTGTCGATAGGCATTTTAGATATAGGTGTCGATAGGCATTTCAGATATAGGTGCCGATAGGCATTTCAGATATAGTTGCCGATTGGCATTTTAAAAATAGGTGCCGATAGGCATTTCAGATATAGAAGCCGATAGGCATTTCAAATATAGGTGCCGATAGGCATTCCAGATATGGTTGCCGATAGGCATTTCAAATATAGGTGCTAATAGGCATTTCAGATGTAGTTTCCGATAGGCATTTCAAAAATAGGTGTCGATAGGCATTTCAGATATAGGTGTCGATAGGCATTTCAGATATAGGTGTCGATAGGCATTTCAGATATAGGTGTCGATAGGCATTTCAGATATAGGTGTCGATAAGCATTTCAGATATAGGTGTCGATAGGCATTTCAGATATAGGTGTCGATAGGCATTTCAGATATAGGTGTCGATAGGCATTTCAGATATAGGTGTCGATAGGCATTTCAGATATAGGTGTCGATAGGCATTTCAGATATAGGTGTCGATAGGCATTTCATATATAGGTGTCGATAGGCATTTCAGATATAGGTGCCGATAGGCATTTCAGATATAGGTGCCGATAGGCATTTCAGATATAGTTGCCGATTGGCATTTTAAAAATAGGTGCCTATAGGCATTTCAGATATAGAAGCCGATAGGCATTTCAAATATAGGTGCCGATAGGCATTCCAGATATGGTTGCCGATAGGCATTTCAAATATAGGTGCTGATAGGCATTTCAGATGTAGTTTCCGATAGGCATTTCAAAAATAGGTGTCGATAGGCATTTCAGATATAGGTGTCGATAGGCATTTCAGATATAGGTGTCGATAGGCATTTCAGATATAGGTGTCGATAGGCATTTCAGATATAGGTGTCGATAGCATTTCAGATATAGGTGTCGATAGGCATTTTAGATATAGGTGTCGATAGGCATTTCAGATATAGGTGTCGATAGGCCTTTCAGATATAGGTGCCGATAGGCATTTCAGATATAGTTGCCGATTGGCATTTTAAAAATAGGTGCCGATAGGCATTTCAGATATAGAAGCCGATAGGCATTTCAAATATAGGTGCCGATAGGCATTCCAGATATGGTTGCCGATAGGCATTTCAAATATAGGTGCTGATAGGCATTTCAGATGTAGTTTCCGATAGGCATTTCAAAAATCGGTGTCGATAGGCATTTTAGATATAGGTGTCGATAGGCATTTCAGATATAGGTGTCGATAGGCATTTCAGATATAGGTGTCGATAGGCATTTCAGATATAGGTGTCGATAGGCATTTCAGATATAGGTGTCGATAGGCATTTCAGATATAGGTGTCGATAGGCATTTCAGATATAGGTGTCGATAGGCCTTTCAGATATAGGTGCCGATAGGCATTTCAGATATAGTTGCCGATTGGCATTTTAAAAATAGGTGCCGATAGGCATTTTAGATATAGAAGCCGATAGGCATTTCAAATATAGGTGCCGATAGGCATTCCAGATATGGTTGCCGATAGGCATTTCAAATATAGGTGCTGATAGGCATTTCAGATATAGAAGCCGATAGGCATTTCAAATATAGGTGCCGATAGGCATTCCAGATATGGTTGCCGATAGGCATTTCAAATATAGGTGCTGATAGGCATTTCAGATGTAGTTTCCGATAGGCATTTCAAAAATAGGTGTCGATAGGCATTTCAGATATAGGTGTCGATAGGCATTTCAGATATAGGTGTCGATAGGCATTTCAGATATAGGTGCCGATAGGCATTCCAGATATGGTTGCCGATAGGCATTTCAAATATAGGTGCTGATAGGCATTTCAGATGAAGTTTCCGATAGGCATTTCAAAAATAGGTGTCGATAGGCATTTCAGATATAGGTGTCGATAGGCATTTCAGATATAGGTGTCGATAGGCATTTCAGATATAGTTGCCGATTGGCATTTTAAAAATAGGTGCCGATAGGCATTTCAGATATAGAAGCCGATAGGCATTTCAAATATAGGTGCCGATAGGTATTCCAGATATGGTTGCCGATAGGCATTTCAAATATAGGTGCTGATAGGCATTTCAGATGTAGTTTCCGATAGGCATTACAAAAATAGGTGTCGATAGGCATTTCAGATATAGGTGTCGATAGGCATTTCAGATATAGGTGTCGATAGGCATTTCAGATATAGGTGTCGATAGGCATTTCAGATATAGGTGTCGATAGGCATTTCAGATATAGGTGTCGATAGGCATTTCAGATATAGGTGTCGATAGGCATTTCAGATATAGGTGTCGATAGGCATTTCAGATATAGGTGCCGATAGGCATTTCAGATATAGTTGCCGATTGGCATTTTAAAAATAGGTGCCGATAGGCATTTCAGATATAGAAGCCGATAGGCATTTCAAATATAGGTGCCGATAGGCATTCCAGATATGGTTGCCGATAGGCATTTCAAATATAGGTGCTGATAGGCATTTCAGATGTAGTTTCCGATAGGCATTTAAAAAATCGGTGTCGATAGGCATTTCAGATATAGGTGTCGATAGGCATTTCAGATATAGGTATCGATAGGCATTTCAGATATAGGTGTCGATAGGCATTTCAGATATAGGTGTCGATAGGCATTTCAGATATAGGTGTCGATAGGCATTTCAGATATAGGTGTCGATAGGCCTTTCAGATATAGGTGCCGATAGGCATTTCAGATATAGTTGCCGATTGGCATTTTAAAAATAGGTGCCGATAGGCATTTCAGATATAGAAGCCGATAGGCATTTCAAATATAGGTGCCGATAGGCATTCCAGATATGGTTGCCGATAGGCATTTCAAATATAGGTGCTGATAGGCATTTCAGATGTAGTTTCCGATAGGCATTTCAAAAATAGGTGTCGATAGGCATATCAGATATAGGTGTCGATAGGCATTTCAGATATAGGTGTCGATAGGCATTTCAGATATAGGTGTCGATAGGCATTTCAGATATAGGTGTCGATAGGCATTTCAGATATAGGTGTCGATAGGCATTTCAGATATAGGTGTCGATAGGCATTTCAGATATAGGTGTCGATAGGCATTTCAGATATAGGTGTCGATAGGCATTTCAGATATAGGTGTCGATAGGCATTTCAGATATAGGTGCCGATAGGCATTTCAGATATAGGTGTCGATAGGCATTTCAGATATAGGTGTCGATAGGCATTTCAGATATAGGTGTCAATAGGCATTTCAGATATAGGTGTCGATAGGCATTTCAGATATAGGTGCCGATAGGCATTTCAGACATAGTTGCCGATTGGCATTTTAAAAATAGGTGCCGATAGGCATTTCAGATATAGAAGCCGATAGGCATTTCAAATATAGGTGCCGATAGGCATTTCAGATATAGGTGTCGATAGGCATTTCAGATATAGGTGTCGATAGGCATTTCAGATATAGGTGTCGATAGGCATTTCAGATATAGGTGTCGATAGGCATTTCAGATATAGGTGTCGATAGGCATTTCAGATATAGGTGTCGATAGGCATTTCAGATATAGGTGTCGATAGGCATTTCAGATATAGGTGTCAATAGGCATTTCAGATATAGGTGTCGATAGGCATTTCAGATATAGGTGTCGATAGGCATTTCAGATATAGGTGCCGATAGGCATTTTCAGACATAGTTGCCGATTGGCATTTTAAAAATAGGTGCCGATAGGCATTTCAGATATAGAAGCCGATAGGCATTTTCAAATATAGGTGCCGATAGGCATTCCAGATATGTTTGCCGATAGGCATTTCAAATATAGGTGCTGATAGGCATTTCAGATGTAGTTTCCGATAGGCATTTCAAAAATCGGTGTCGATAGGCATTTCAGATATAGGTGTCGATAGGCATTTCAGATATAGGTGTCGATAGGCATTTCAGTATAGGTGTCGATAGGCATTTCAGATATAGGTGTCGATAGGCATTTCAGATATAGGTGTCGATAGGCATTTCAGATATAGGTGTCGATAGGCATTTCAGATATAGGGTCGATAGGCCTTTCAGATATAGGTGCCGATAGGCATTTCAGATATAGTTGCCGATTAGCATTTAAAAATAGGTGCCGATAGGCATTTTAGATATAGAAGCCGATAGGCATTTCAAATATAGGTGCCGATAGGCATTCCAGATATGGTTGCCGATAGGCATTTCAAATATAGGTGCTGATAGGCATTTCAGATGTAGTTTCCGATAGGCATTTCTAAAATAGGTGTCGATAGGCATTTCAGATATAGGTGTCGATAGGCATTTCAGATATAGGTGTCGATAGGCATTTCAGATATAGGTGTCGATAGGCATTTTAGATATAGGTGTCGATAGGCATTTCAGATAAAGGTGTCGATAGGCATTTCAGATATAGGTGTCGATAGGCATTTCAGATATAGGTGTCGATAGGCATTTCAGATATAGGTGTCGATAGGCATTTCAGATATAGGTGCCGATAGGCATTTCAGATATAGTTGCCGATTAACATTTTAAAAATAGGTGCCGATAGGCATTTCAGATATAGAAGCCGATAGGCATTTCAAATATAGGTGCCGATAGGCATTCCAGATATGGTTGCCGATAGGCATTTCAAATATAGGTGCTGATAGGCATTTCAGATGTAGTTTCCGATAGGCATTTCAAAAATAGGTGTCGATAGGCATTTCAGATATAGGTGTCGATAGGCATTTCAGATATAGGTGTCGATAGGCATTTCAGATATAGGTGCCAATAGGCATTCCAGATATGGTTGCCGATAGGCATTTCAAATATAGGTGCTGATAGGCATTTCAGATGAAGTTTCCGATAGGCATTTCAAAAATAGGTGTCGATAGGCATTTCAGATATAGGTGTCGATAGGCATTTCAGATATAGGTGTCGATAGGCATTTCAGATATAGGTGCCGATAGGCATTTCAGATATAGTTGCCGATTGGCATTTTAAAAATAGGTGCCGATAGGCATTTCAGATATAGAAGCCGATAGGCATTTCAAATATAGGTGCCGATAGGTATTCCAGATATGGTTGCCGATAGGCATTTCAAATATAGGTGCTGATAGGCATTTCAGATGTAGTTTCCGATAGGCATTACAAAAATAGGTGTCGATAGGCATTTCAGATATAGGTGTCGATAGGCATTTCAGATATAGGTGTCGATAGCATTTCAGATATAGGTGTCGATAGGCATTTCAGATATAGGTGTCGATAGGCATTTCAGATATAGGTGTCGATAGGCATTTCAGATATAGGTGCCGATAGGCATTTCAGATATAGTTGCCGATTGGCATTTTAAAAATAGGTGCCGATAGGCATTTCAGATATAGAAGCCGATAGGCATTTTAAATATAGGTGCCGATAGGCATTCCAGATATGGTTGCCGACAGGCATTTCAAATATAGGTGCTGATAGCATTTCAGATGTAGTTTCTGATAGGCATTTCAAAAAAAGGTGTCGATAGGCATTTCAGATATAGGTGTCGATAGGCATTTCAGATATAATTGTCGATAGGCATTTCAGATATAGGTGTCGATAGGCATTTCAGATATAGGTGTCGATAGGCATTTCAGATATAGGTGTCGATAGGCATTTCAGATATAGGTGTCGATAGGCATATCAGATATAGGTGTCGATAGGCATTTCAGATATAGGTGCCGATAGGCATTTCAGACATAGTTGCCGATTGGCATTTTAAAAATAGGTGCCGATAGGCATTTCAGATATAGAAGCCGATAGGCATTTCAAATATAGGTGCCGATAGGCATTCCAGATATGGTTGCCGATAGGCATTTCAAATATAGGTGCTAATAGGCATTTCAGATGTAGTGTCCGATAGGCATATCAAAAATAGGTGTCGATAGGCATTTCAGATATAGGTGTCGATAGGCATTTCAGATATAGGTGTCGATAGGCATTTCAGATATAGGTGTCGATAGGCATTTCAGATATAGGTGTCGATAGGCATTTCAGATATAGGTGTCGATAGGCATTTCAGATATAGGTGCCGATAGGCATTTCAGATATAGTTGCCGATTGGCATTTTAAAAATAGGTGCCGATAGGCACTTCAGATATAGAAGCCGATAGGCATTTCAAATATAGGTGCCGATAGGCATTCCAGATATGGTTGCCGATTGGCATTTCAAATATAGGTGCTGATAGGCATTTCAGATGTAGTTTCCGATAGGCATTTCAAAAATAGGTGTCGATAGGCATTTCAGATATAGGTGTCGATAGGCATTTCAGATATAGGTGTCGATAGGCATTTCAGATATAGGTGTCGATAGGCATTTCAGATATAGGTGTCGATAGGCATTTCAGATATAGGTGTCGATAGGCATTTCAGATATAGGTGTCGATAGGCATTTCAGATATAGGTGTCGATAGGCATTTCAGATATAGGTGTCGATAGGCATTTCAGATATAGGTGCCGATAGGCATTTCAGATATAGGTGTCGATAGGCATTTCAGATTTAGGTGTCGATAGGCATTTCAGATATTAGGTGTCGATAGGCATTTCAGATATAGGTGTCGATAGGCATTTCAGATAAAGGTGCCGATAGGCATTTCAGATATAGGTGCCGATAGGCATTTCAGATATAGTTGCCGATTGGCATTTTGAAAATAGGTGCCGATAGGCATTTGAGATATAGAAGCCGATAGGCATTTCAAATATAGGTGCCGAAAGGCATTCCAGATATGGTTGCCGATAGGCATTTCAAATATAGGTGCTGATAGGCATTTCAGATGTAGTTTCCGATAGGCATTTCAAAAATATGTGTTGATAGGCATTTCAGATATAGGTGTCGATAGGCATTTCAGATATAGGTGTCGATAGGCATTTCAGATATAGATGTCGATAGGCATTTCAGATATAGGTGTCGATAGGCATTTCAGATATAGGTGCCGATAGGCATTTCAGATATAGTTGCCGATTGGCATTTTAAAAATAGGTGCCGATAGGCATTTCAGGTATAGAAGCCGATAGGCATTTCAAATATAGGTGCCGATAGGCATTCCAGATATGGTTGCCGATAGGCATTTTCAATATAGGTGCTGATAGGCATTTCAGATGTAGTTTCCGATAGGCATTTCAAAAATCGGTGTCGATAGGCATTTCAGATATAGGTGTCGATAGGCATTTCAGATATAGGTATCGATAGGCATTTCAGATATAGGTGTCGATAGGCATTTCAGATATGGGTGTCGATAGGCATTTCAGATATAGGTGTCGATAGGCATTTCAGATATAGGTGTCGATAGGCCTTTCAGATATAGGTGCCGATAGGCATTTCAGATATAGTTGCCGATTGGCATTTTCAAAATAGGTGCCGATAGGCATTTCAGATATAGAAGCCGATAGGCATTTCAAATATAGGTGCCGATAGGCATTCCAGATATGGTTGCCGATAGGCATTTCAAATATAGGTGCTGATAGGCATTTCAGATGTAGTTTCCGATAGGCATTTCAAAAATAGGTGTCGATAGGCATTTCAGATATAGGTGTCGATAGGCATTTCAGATATAGGTGTCGATAGGCATTTCAGATATAGGTGTCGATAGGCATTTCAGATATAGGTGCCGATAGGCATTCCAGATATGGTTGCCGATAGGCATTTCAAATATAGGTGCTGATAGGCATTTCAGATGTAGTGTCCGATAGGCATATCAAAAATAGGTGTCGATAGGCATTTCAGATATAGGTGTCGATAGGCATTTCAGATATAGGTGTCGATAGGCATTTCGGATATAGGTGTCGATAGGCATTTCAGATATAGGTGTCGATAGGCATTTCAGTTATAGGTGTCGATAGGCATTTCAGATATAGGTGTCGATAGGCATTTTAGATATAGGTGTCGATAGGCATTTCAGATATAGGTGTCGATAGGCATTTCAGATATAGGTGCCGATAGGGATTTCAGATATAAGTGTCGATAGGCATTTCAGATATAGGTGTCGATAGGCATTTCAGATATAGGTTTCGATAGGCATTTCAGATATAGGTGTCGATAGGCATTTCAGATATAGGTGTCGATAGGCATTTCAGATATAGGTGTCGATAGGCATTTCAGATATAGGTGTCGATAGGCATTTCAGATATAGGTGCCGATAGGCATTCCAGATATGGTTGCCGATAGGCATTTCAAATATAGGTGCTGATAGGCATTTCAGATGTAGTGTCCGATAGGCATATCAAAAATAGGTGTCGATAGGCATTTCAGATATAGGTGTCGATAGGCATTTCAGATATAGGTGTCGATAGGCATTTCAGATATAGGTGTCGATAGGCATTTCAGATATAGGTGTCGATAGGCATTTCAGATATAGGTGTCGATAGGCATTTCAGATATAGGTGTCGATTGGCATTTCAGATATAGGTGCCGATAGGCATTTCAGATATAGTTGCCGATTGGCATTTTAAAAATAGGTGCCGATAGGCATTTCAGATATAGAAGCCGATAGGCATTTCAAATATAGGTGCCGATAGGCATTCTAGATATGGTTGCCGATAGGCATTTCAAATATAGGTGCTGATAGGCATTTCAGATGTAGTTTCCGATAGGCATTTCAAAAATCGGTGTCGATAGGCATTTCAGATATAGGTGTCGATAGGCATTTCAGATATAGGTATCGATAGGCATTTCAGATATAGGTGTCGATAGGCATTTCAGATATAGGTGTCGATAGGCATTTCAGATATAGGTGTCGATAGGCATTTCAGATATAGGTGTCGATAGGCATTTCAGATATAGGTGCCGATAGGCATTTCAGACATAGTTGCCGATTGGCATTTTAAAAATAGGTGCCGATAGGCATTTCAGATATAGAAGCCGATAGGCATTTCAAATATAGGTGCCGATAGGCATTCCAGATATGGTTGCCGATAGGCATTTCAAATATAGGTGCTGATAGGCATTTCAGATGTAGTTTCCGATAGGCATATCAAAAATAGGTGTCGATAGGCATTTCAGATATAGGTGTCGATAGGCATTTCAGATATAGGTGTCGATAGGCATTTCAGATATAGGTAGTCGATAGGCATTTCAGATATAGGTGTCGATAGGCATTTCAGTATAGGTGTCGATAGGCATTTCAGATATAGGTGTCGATAGGCATTTCAGATATAGGTGTCGATAGGCATTTCAGATATAGGTGTCGATAGGCATTTCAGATATAGGTGCCGATAGGCATTTCAGATATAGTTGCCGATTGGCATTTTAAAAATAGGTGCCGATAGGCATTTCAGATATAGAAGCCGATAGGCATTTCAAATATAGGTGCCGATAGGCATTCCAGATATGGTTGCCGATTGGCATTTCAAATATAGGTGCTGATAGGCATTTCAGATGTAGTTTCCGATAGGCATTTCAAAAATAGGTGTCGATAGGCATTTCAGATATAGGTGTCGATAGGCATTTCAGATATAGGTGTCAATAGGCATTTCAGATATAGGTGTCGATAGGCATTTCAGATATAGGTGTCGATAGGCATTTCAGATATAGGTGTCGATAGGCATTTCAGATATAGGTGTCGATAGGCATTTCAGATATAGGTGTCGATAGGCATTTCAGATATAGGTGCCGATAGGCATTTCAGATATAGGTGTCGATAGGCATTTCAGATATAGGTGTCGATAGGCATTTCAGATATAGGTGTCGATAGGCATTTCAGATATAGGTGTCGATAGGCATTTCAGATATAGGTGCCGATAGGCATTTCAGATATAGGTGCCGATAGGCATTTCAGATATAGTTGCCGATTGGCATTTTGAAAATAGGTGCCGATAGGCATTTTAGATATAGAAGCCGATAGGCATTTCAAATATAGGTGCCGAAAGGCATTCCAGATATGGTTGCCGATAGGCATTTCAAATATAGGTGCTGATAGGCATTTCAGATGTAGTTTCCGATAGGCATTTCAAAAATATGAGTCGATAGGCATTTCAGATATAGGTGTCGATAGGCATTTCAGATATAGGTGTCGATAGGCATTTCAGATATAGGTGTCGATAGGCATTTCAGATATAGGTGTCGATAGGCATTTCAGATATAGGTGTCGATAGGCATTTCAGATATAGGTGTCGATAGGCATTTCAGATATAGGTGTCGATTGGCATTTCAGATATAGGTGCCGATAGGCATTTCAGATATAGTTGCCGATTGGCATTTTAAAAATAGGTGCCGATAGGCATTTCAGATATAGAAGCCGATAGGCATTTCAAATATAGGTGCTGATAGGCATTCCAGATATGGTTGCCGATAGGCATTTCAAATATAGGTGCTGATAGGCATTTCAGATGTAGTTTCCGATAGGCATTTCAAAAATAGGTGTCGATAGGCATTTCAGATATAGGTGTCGATAGGCATTTCAGATATAGGTGTCGATAGGCATTTCAGATATAGGTGTCGATAGGCATTTCAGATATAGGTGTCGATAGGCATTTCAGATATAGGTGTCGATAGGCATTTCAGATATAGGTGTCGATAGGCATTTCAGATATAGGTGTCGATAGGCATTTCAGATATAGGTGTCGATAGGCATTTCAGATATAGGTGCCGATAGGCATTTCAGATATAGTTGCCGATTGGCATTTTAAAAATAGGTGCCGATAGGCATTTCAGATATAGAAGCCGATAGGCATTTCAAATATAGGTGCCGATAGGCATTTCAGATATAGGTGTCGATAGGCATTTCAGATATAGGTGTCGATAGGCATTTCAGATATAGGTGTCGATAGGCATTTCAGATATAGGTGTCGATAGGCATTTCAGATATAGGTGTCGATAGGCATTTCAGATATAGGTGTCGATAGGCATTTCAGATATAGGTGTCGATAGGCATTTCAGATATAGGTGTCGATAGGCATTTCAGATATAGGTGTCGATAGGCATTTCAGATATAGGTGTCGATAGGCATTTCAGATATAGGTGCCGATAGGCATTTCAGACATAGTTGCCGATTGGCATTTTAAAAATAGGTGCCGATAGGCATTTCAGATATAGAAGCCGATAGGCATTTCAAATATAGGTGCCGATAGGCATTCCAGATATGTTTGCCGATAGGCATTTCAAATATAGGTGCTGATAGGCATTTCAGATGTAGTTTCCGATAGGCATTTCAAAAATCGGTGTCGATAGGCATTTCAGATATAGGTGTCGATAGGCATTTCAGATATAGGTGTCGATAGGCATTTCAGATATAGGTGTCGATAGGCATTTCAGATATAGGTGTCGATAGGCATTTCAGATATAGGTGTCGATAGGCATTTCAGATATAGGTGTCGATAGGCATTTCAGATATAGGTGTCGATAGGCCTTTCAGATATAGGTGCCGATAGGCATTTCAGATATAGTTGCCGATTGGCATTTTAAAAATAGGTGCCGATAGGCATTTTAGATATAGAAGCCGATAGGCATTTCAAATATAGGTGCCGATAGGCATTCCAGATATGGTTGCCGATAGGCATTTCAAATATAGGTGCTGATAGGCATTTCAGATGTAGTTTCCGATAGGCATTTCTAAAATAGGTGTCGATAGGCATTTCAGATATAGGTGTCGATAGGCATTTCAGATATAGGTGCCGATAGGCATTTCAGATATAGTTGCCGATTAACATTTTAAAAATAGGTGCCGATAGGCATTTCAGATATAGAAGCCGATAGGCATTTCAAATATAGGTGCCGATAGGCATTCCAGATATGGTTGCCGATAGGCATTTCAAATATAGGTGCTGATAGGCATTTCAGATGTAGTTTCCGATAGGCATTTCAAAAATAGGTGTCGATAGGCATTTCAGATATAGGTGTCGATAGGCATTTCAGATATAGGTGTCGATAGGCATTTCAGATATAGGTGCCGATAGGCATTCCATATATGGTTGCCGATAGGCATTTCAAATATAGGTGCTGATAGGCATTTCAGATGAAGTTTCCGATAGGCATTTCAAAAATAGGTGTCGATAGGCATTTAAGATATAGGTGTCGATAGGCATTTCAGATATAGGTGTCGATAGGCATTTCAGATATAGGTGCCGATAGGCATTTCAGATATAGTTGCTGATTGGCATTTTAAAAATAGGTGCCGATAGGCATTTCAGATATAGAAGCCGATAGGCATTTCAAATATAGGTGCCGATAGGTATTCCAGATATGGTTGCCGATAGGCATTTCAAATATAGGTGCTGATAGGCATTTCAGATGTAGTTTCCGATAGGCATTACAAAAATAGGTGTCGATAGGCATTTCAGATATAGGTGTCGATAGGCATTTCAGATATAGGTGTCGATAGGCATTTCAGATATAGGTGTCGATAGGCATTTCAGATATAGGTGTCGATAGGCATTTCAGATATAGGTGCCGATAGGCATTTCAGATATAGTTGCCGATTGGCATTTTAAAAATAGGTGCCGATAGGCATTTCAGATATAGAAGCCGATAGGCATTTTAAATATAGGTGCCGATAGGCATTCCAGATATGGTTGCCGACAGGCATTTCAAATATAGGTGCTGATAGGCATTTCAGATGTAGTTTCTGATAGGCATTTCAAAAAAAGGTGTCGATAGGCATTTCAGATATAGGTGTCGATAGGCATTTCAGATATAGGTGTCGATAGGCATTTCAGATATAGGTGTCGATAGGCATTTCAGATATAGGTGTCGATAGGCATTTCAGATATAGGTGTCGATAGGCATTTCAGATATAGGTGTCGATAGGCATTTCAGATATAGGTGTCGATAGGCATTTCAGATATAGGTGCCGATAGGCATTTCAGACATAGTTGCCGATTGGCATTTTTAAAATAGGTGCCGATAGGCATTTCAGATATAGAAGCCGATAGGCATTTCAAATATAGGTGCCGATAGGCATTCCAGATATGGTTGCCGATAGGCATTTCAAATATAGGTGCTGATAGGCATTTCAGATGTAGTGTCCGATAGGCATATCAAAAATAGGTGTCGATAGGCATTTCAGATATAGGTGTCGATAGGCATTTCAGATATAGGTGTCGATAGGCATTTCGGATATAGGTGTCGATAGGCATTTCAGATATAGGTGTCGATAGGCATTTCAGATATAGGTGTCGATAGGCATTTCAGATATAGGTGTCGATAGGCATTTCAGATATAGGTGTCGATAGGCATTTCAGATATAGTTGTCGATAGGCATTTCAGATATAGGTGCCGATAGGCATTTCAGATATAGTTGCCGATTGGCATTTTAAAAATAGGTGCCGATAGGCATTTCAGATATAGAAGCCGATAGGCATTTCAAATATAGGTGCCGATAGGCATTCCAGATATGGTTGCCGATTGGCATTTCAAATATAGGTGCTGATAGGCATTTCAGATGTAGTTTCCGATAGGCATTTCAAAAATAGGTGTCGATAGGCATTTCAGATATAGGTGTCGATAGGCATTTCAGATATACGTGTCGATAGGCATTTCAGATATAGGTGTCGATAGGCATTTCAGATATAGGTGTCGATAGGCATTTCAGATATAGGTGTCGATAGGCATTTCAGATATAGGTGTCGATAGGCATTTCAGATATAGGTGTCGATAGGCATTTCAGATATAGGTGTCGATAGGCATTTCAGATATAGGTGCCGATAGGCATTTCAGATTTAGGTGTCGATAGGCATTTCAGATATAGGTGTCGATAGGCATTTCAGATATAGGTGTCGATAGGCATTTCAGATATAGGTGCCGATAGGCATTTCAGATATAGTTGCCGATAGGCATTTCAGATATAGTTGCCGATTGGCATTTTGAAAATAGGTGCCGATAGGCATTTTAGATATAGAAGCCGATAGGCATTTCAAATATAGGTGCCGAAAGGCATTCCAGATATGGTTGCCGATAGGCATTTCAAATATAGGTGCTGATAGGCATTTCAGATGTAGTTTCCGATAGGCATTTCAAAAATATGTGTCGATAGGCATTTCAGATATAGGTGTCGATAGGCATTTCAGATATAGGTGTCGATAGGCATTTCAGATATAGGTGTCGATTGGCATTTCAGATATAGGTGCCGATAGGCATTTCAGATATAGTTGCCGATTGGCATTTTAAAAATAGGTGCCGATAGGCATTTCAGATATAGAAGCCGATAGGCATTTCAAATATAGGTGCCGATAGGCATTCCAGATATGGTTGCCGATAGGCATTTCAAATATAGGTGCTGATAGGCATTTCAGATGTAGTTTCCGATAGGCATTTCAAAAATCGGTGTCGATAGGCATTTCAGATATAGGTGTCGATAGGCATTTCAGATATAGGTATCGATAGGCATTTCAGATATAGGTGTCGATAGGCATTTCAGATATAGGTGTCGATAGGCATTTCAGATATAGGTGTCGATAGGCATTTCAGATATAGGTGTCGATAGGCCTTTCAGATATAGGTGCCGATAGGCATTTCAGATATAGTTGCCGATTGGCATTTTCAAAATAGGTGCCGATAGGCATTTCAGATATAGAAGCCGATAGGCATTTCAAATATAGGTGCCGATAGGCATTCCAGATATGGTTGCCGATAGGCATTTCAAATATAGGTGCTGATAGGCATTTCAGATGTAGTTTCCGATAGGCATTTCAAAAATAGGTGTCGATAGGCATTTCAGATATAGGTGTCGATAGGCATTTCAGATATAGGTGTCGATAGGCATTTCAGATATAGGTGTCGATAGGCATTTCAGATATAGGTGCCGATAGGCATTCCAGATATGTTTGCCGATAGGCATTTCAAATATAGGTGCTGATAGGCATTTCAGATGTAGTGTCCGATAGGCATATCAAAAATAGGTGTCGATAGGCATTTCAGATATAGGTGTCGATAGGCATTTCAGATATAGGTGTCGATAGGCATTTCGGATATAGGTGTCGATAGGCATTTCAGATATAGGTGTCGATAGGCATTTCAGATATAGGTGTCGATAGGCATTTCAGATATAGGTGTCGATAGGCATTTCAGATATAGGTGTCGATAGGCATTTCAGATATAGGTGTCGATAGGCATTTCAGATATAGGTGCCGATAGGCATTTCAGATATAGGTGTCGATAGGCATTTCAGATATAGGTGTCGATAGGCATTTCAGATATAGGTTTCGATTAGCATTTCAGATATAGGTGTCGATAGGCATTTCAGATATAGGTGTCGATAGGCATTTCAGATATAGGTGTCGATAGGCATTTCAGATATAGGTGTCGATAGGCATTTCAGATATAGGTGCCGATAGGCATTCCAGATATGGTTGCCGATAGGCATTTCAAATATAGGTGCTGATAGGCATTTCAGATGTAGTGTCCGATAGGCATATCAAAAATAGGTGTCGATAGGCATTTCAGATATAGGTGTCGATAGGCATTTCAGATATAGGTGTCGATAGGCATTTCAGATATAGGTGTCGATAGGCATTTCAGATATAGGTGTCGATAGGCATTTCAGATATAGGTGTCGATAGGCATTTCAGATATAGGTGTCGATTGGCATTTCAGATATAGGTGCCGATAGGCATTTCAGATATAGTTGCCGATTGGCATTTTAAAAATAGGTGCCGATAGGCATTTCAGATATAAAAGCCGATAGGCATTTCAAATATAGGTGCCGATAGGCATTCCAGATATGGTTGCCGATAGGCATTTCAAATATAGGTGCTGATAGGCATTTCAGATGTAGTTTCCGATAGGCATTTCAAAAATCGGTGTCGATAGGCATTTCAGATATAGGTGTCGATAGGCATTTCAGATATAGGTATCGATAGGCATTTCAGATATAGGTGTCGATAGGCATTTCAGATATAGGTGTCGATAGGCATTTCAGATATAGGTGTCGATAGGCATTTCAGATATAGGTGTCGATAGGCCTTTCAGATATAGGTGCCGATAGGCATTTCAGATATAGTTGCCGATTGGCATTTTCAAAATAGGTGCCGATAGGCATTTCAGATATAGAAGCCGATAGGCATTTCAAATATAGGTGCCGATAGGCATTCCAGATATGGTTGCCGATAGGCATTTCAAATATAGGTGCTGATAGGCATTTCAGATGTAGTTTCCGATAGGCATTTCAAAAATAGGTGTCGATAGGCATTTCAGATATAGGTGTCGATAGGCATTTCAGATATAGGTGTCGATAGGCATTTCAGATATAGGTGTCGATAGGCATTTCAGATATAGGTGCCGATAGGCATTCCAGATATGGTTGCCGATAGGCATTTCAAATATAGGTGCTGATAGGCATTTCAGATGTAGTGTCCGATAGGCATATCAAAAATAGGTGTCGATAGGCATTTCAGATATAGGTGTCGATAGGCATTTCAGATATAGGTGTCGATAGGCATTTCGGATATAGGTGTCGATAGGCATTTCAGATATAGGTGTCGATAGGCATTTCAGATATAGGTGTCGATAGGCATTTCAGATATAGGTGTCGATAGGCATTTCAGATATAGGTGTCGATAGGCATTTCAGATATAGGTGTCGATAGGCATTTCAGATATAGGTGCCGATAGGCATTCCAGATATGGTTGCCGATAGGCATTTCAAATATAGGTGCTGATAGGCATTTCAGATGTAGTGTCCGATAGGCATATCAAAAATAGGTGTCGATAGGCATTTCAGATATAGGTGCCGATAGGCATTTCAGATATAGTTGCCGATTAACATTTTAAAAATAGGTGCCGATAGGCATTTCAGATATAGAAGCCGATAGGCATTTCAAATATAGGTGCCGATAGGCATTCCAGATATGGTTGCCGATAGGCATTTCAAATATAGGTGCTGATAGGCATTTCAGATGTAGTTTCCGATAGGCATTTCAAAAATAGGTGTCGATAGGCATTTCAGATATAGGTGTCGATAGGCATTTCAGATATAGGTGTCGATAGGCATTTCAGATATAGGTGCCGATAGGCATTCCAGATATGGTTGCCGATAGGCATTTCAAATATAGGTGCTGATAGGCATTTCAGATGAAGTTTCCGATAGGCATTTCAAAAATAGGTGTCGATAGGCATTTCAGATATAGGTGTCGATAGGCATTTCAGATATAGGTGTCGATAGGCATTTCAGATATAGGTGCCGATAGGCATTTCAGATATAGTTGCCGATTGGCATTTTAAAAATAGGTGCCGATAGGCATTTCAGATATAGAAGCCGATAGGCATTTCAAATATAGGTGCCGATAGGTATTCCAGATATGGTTGCCGATAGGCATTTCAAATATAGGTGCTGATAGGCATTTCAGATGTAGTTTCCGATAGGCATTACAAAAATAGGTGTCGATAGGCATTTCAGATATAGGTGTCGATAGGCATTTCAGATATAGGTGTCGATAGGCATTTCAGATATACGTGTCGATAGGCATTTCAGATATAGGTGTCGATAGGCATTTCAGATATAGGTGTCGATAGGCATTTCAGATATAGGTGCCGATAGGCATTTCAGATATAGTTGCCGATTGGCATTTTAAAAATAGGTGCCGATAGGCATTTCAGATATAGAAGCCGATAGGCATTTTAAATATAGGTGCCGATAGGCATTCCAGATATGGTTGCCGACAGGCATTTCAAATATAGGTGCTGATAGGCATTTCAGATGTAGTTTCTGATAGGCATTTCAAAAAAAGGTGTCGATAGGCATTTCAGATATAGGTGTCGATAGGCATTTCAGATATAGGTGTCGATAGGCATTTCAGATATAGGTGTCGATAGGCATTTCAGATATAGGTGTCGATAGGCATTTCAGATATAGGTGTCGATAGGCATTTCAGATATAGGTGTCGATAGGCATTTCAGATATAGGTGTCGATAGGCATTTCAGATATAGGTGCCGATAGGCATTTCAGACATAGTTGCCGATTGGCATTTTAAAAATAGGTGCCGATAGGCATTTCAGATATAGAAGCCGATAGGCATTTCAAATATAGGTGCCGATAGGCATTCCAGATATGGTTGCCGATAGGCATTTCAAATATAGGTGCTGATAGGCATTTCAGATGTAGTGTCCGATAGGCATATCAAAAATAGGTGTCGATAGGCATTTCAGATATAGGTGTCGATAGGCATTTCAGATATAGGTGTCGATAGGCATTTCGGATATAGGTGTCGATAGGCATTTCAGATATAGTCGTCGATAGGCATTTCAGATATAGGTGTCGATAGGCATTTCAGATATAGGTGTCGATAGGCATTTCAGATATAGGTGTCGATAGGCATTTCAGATATAGGTGTCGATAGGCATTTCAGATATAGGTGCCGATAGGCATTTCAGATATAGTTGCCGATTGGCATTTTAAAAATAGGTGCCGATAGGCATTTCAGATATAGAAGCCGATAGGCATTTCAAATATAGGTGCCGATAGGCATTCCAGATATGGTTGCCGATTGGCATTTCAAATATAGGTGCTGATAGGCATTTCAGATGTAGTTTCCGATAGGCATTTCAAAAATAGGTGTCGATAGGCATTTCAGATATAGGTGTCGATAGGCATTTCAGATATAGGTGTCGATAGGCATTTCAGATATAGGTGTCGATAGGCATTTCAGATATAGGTGTCGATAGGCATTTCAGATATAGGTGTCGATAGGCATTTCAGATATAGGTGTCGATAGGCATTTCAGATATAGGTGTCGATAGGCATTTCAGATATAGGTGTCGATAGGCATTTCAGATATAGGTGCCGATAGGCATTTCAGATATAGGTGTCGATAGGCATTTTAGATTTAGGTGTCGATAGGCATTTCAGATATAGGTGTCGATAGGCATTTCAGATATAGGTGTCGATAGGCATTTCAGATATAGGTGCCGATAGGCATTTCAGATATAGGTGCCGATAGGCATTTCAGATATAGTTGCCGATTGGCATTTTGAAAATAGGTGCCGATAGGCATTTTAGATATAGAAGCCGATAGGCATTTCAAATATAGGTGCCGAAAGGCATTCCAGATATGGTTGCCGATAGGCATTTCAAATATAGGTGCTGATAGGCATTTCAGATGTAGTTTCCGATAGGCATTTCAAAAATATGTGTCGATAGGCATTTCAGATATAGGTGTCGATAGGCATTTCAGATATAGGTGTCGATAGGCATTTCAGATATAGGTGTCGATAGGCATTTCAGATATAGGTGTCGATAGGCATTTCAGATATAGGTGTCGATAGGCATTTCAGATATAGGTGTCGATAGGCATTTCAGATATAGGTGTCGATTGGCATTTCAGATATAGGTGCCGATAGGCATTTCAGATATAGTTGCCGATTGGCATTTTAAAAATAGGTGCCGATAGGCATTTCAGATATAGAAGCCGATAGGCATTTCAAATATAGGTGCCGATAGGCATTCCAGATATGGTTGCCGATAGGCATTTCAAATATAGGTGCTGATAGGCATTTCAGATGTAGTTTCCGATAGGCATTTCAAAAATCGGTGTCGATAGGCATTTCAGATATAGGTGTCGATAGGCATTTCAGATATAGGTATCGATAGGCATTTCAGATATAGGTGTCGATAGGCATTTCAGATATAGGTGTCGATAGGCATTTCAGATATAGGTGTCGATAGGCATTTCAGATATAGGTGTCGATAGGCCTTTCAGATATAGGTGCCGATAGGCATTTCAGATATAGTTGCCGATTGGCATTTTCAAAATAGGTGCCGATAGGCATTTCAGATATAGAAGCCGATAGGCATTTCAAATATAGGTGCCGATAGGCATTCCAGATATGGTTGCCGATAGGCATTTCAAATATAGGTGCTGATAGGCATTTCAGATGTAGTTTCCGATAGGCATTTCAAAAATAGGTGTCGATAGGCATTTCAGATATAGGTGTCGATAGGCATTTCAGATATAGGTGTCGATAGGCATTTCAGATATAGGTGTCGATAGGCATTTCAGATATAGGTGTCGATAGGCATTTCAGATATAGGTGTCGATAGGCATTTCAGATATAGGTGTCGATAGGCATTTCAGATATAGGTGTCGATAGGCATTTCAGATATAGGTGTCGATAGGCATTTCAGATATAGGTGCCGATAGGCATTTCAGATATAGTTGCCGATTGGCATTTTAAAAATAGGTGTCGATAGGCATTTCAGATATAGAAGCCGATAGGCATTTCAAATATAGGTGCCGATAGGCATTTCAGATATAGGTGTCGATAGGCATTTCAGATATAGGTGTCGATAGGCATTTCAGATATAGGTGTCGATAGGCATTTCAGATATAGGTGTCGATAGGCATTTCAGATATATGTGTCGATAGGCATTTCAGATATAGGTGTCGATAGGCATTTCAGAAATAGGTGTCGATAGGCATTTCAGATATAGGTGTCGATAGGCATTTCAGATATAGGTGTCGATAGGCATTTCAGATATAGGTGTCGATAGGCATTTCAGATATAGGTGCCGATAGGCATTTCAGATAAAGTTGCCGATGGGCATTTTAAAAAATGGTGCCGATAGGCATTTCAGATATAGAAGCCGATAGGCATTTAAATATAGGTGCCGATAGGCATTCCAGATATGGTTGCCGATAGGCATTTCAAATATAGGTGCTGATAGGCATTTCAGATGTAATTTCCGATAGGCATTTCAAAAATAGGTGTCGATAGGCATTTCAGATATAGGTGTCGATAGGCATTTCAGATATAGGTGTCGATAGGCATTTCAGATATAGGTGCCGATAGGCATTTCAGATATAGTTGCCGATTGGCATTTTAAAAATAGGTGCCGATAGGCATTTCAGATATAGAAGCCGATAGGCATTTCAAATATAGGTGCCGATAGGTATTCCAGATATGGTTGCCGATAGGCATTTCAAATATAGGTGCTGATAGGCATTTCAGATGTAGTTTCCGATAGGCATTACAAAAATAGGTGTCGATAGGCATTTCAGATGTAGGTGTCGATAGGCATTTCAGATATAGGTGTCGATAGGCATTTCAGATATAGGTGTCGATAGGCATTTCAGATATAGGTGTCGATAGGCATTTCAGATATAGGTGTCGATAGGCATTTCAGATATAGGTGTCGATAGGCATTTTTTGATATAGGTGCCGATAGGCATTTCAGATATAGTTGCCGATTGGCATCTTAAAAATAGGTGCCGTTAGGCATTTCAGATATAGAAGCCGATAGGCATTTCAAATATAGGTGCCGATAGGCATTCCAGATATGGTTGCCGATAGGCATTTCAAATATAGGTGCTGATAGGCATTTCAGATGTAGTTACCGATAGGCATTTCAAAAATAGGTGTCGATAGGCATTTCAGATATAGGTGTCGATAGGCATTTCAGATATAGGTGTCGATAGGCATTTCAGATATAAGTGTCGATAGGCATTTCAGATATAGGTGTCGATAGGCATTTCAGATATAGGTGTCGATAGGCATTTCAGATATAGGTGTCGATAGGCATTTCAGATATAGGTGTCGATAGGCATTTCAGATATAGGTGCCGATAGGCATTTCAGATATAGTTGCCGATTGGCAATTTAAAAATAGGTGCCGATAGGCATTTCAGATATAGAAGCCGATGGGCATTTCAAATATAGGTGCCGATAGGCATTCCAGATATAGTTGCCGATAGGCATTTCAAATATAGGTGCTGATAGCCATTTCAGATGTAGTTTCCGATAGGCATATCAAAAATAGGTGTCGATAGGCATTTCAGATATAGGTGTCGATAGGCATTTCAGATATAGGTGTCGATAGGCATTTCAGACATAGGTGTCGATAGGCATTTCAGATATAGGTGTCGATAGGCATTTCAGATATAGGTGTCGATAGGCATTTCAGATATAGGTGTCGATAGGCATTTCAGATATAGGTGTCGATAGGCATTTCAGATATAGGTGTCGATAGGCATTTCAGATATAGGTGCCGATAGGCATTTCAGATATAGTTGCCGATTGGCATTTTAAAAATAGGTGCCGATAGGCATTTCAGATATAGAAGCCGATAGGCATTTCAAATATAGGTGCCGATAGGCATTCCAGATATGGTTGCCGATAGGCATTTCAAATATAGGTGCTGATAGGCATTTCAGATGTAGTTTCCGATAGGCATTTCAAAAATAGGTGTCGATAGGCATTTCAGATATAGGTGTCGATAGGCATTTCAGATATAGGTGTCGATAGGCATTTCAGATATAGGTGTCGATAGGCATTTCAGATATAGGTGTCGATAGGCATTTCAGATATAGGTGTCGATAGGCATTTCAGATATAGGTGTCGATAGGCATTTCAGATATAGGTGCCGATAGGCATTTCAGATATAGTTGCCGATTGGCATTTTAAAAATAGGTGCCGATAGGCATTTCAGATATAGAAGCCGATAGGCATTTCAAATATAGGTGCCGATAGGCATTCCAGATATGGTTGCCGATAGGCATTTCAAATATAGGTGCTGATAGGCATTTCAGATGTAGTTTCCGATAGGCATTTCAATAATAGGCGTCGATAGGCATTTCAGATATTTGTGTCGATAGGCATTTCAGATATAGGTGTCGATAGGCATTTCAGATATAGGTGTCGATAGGCATTTCAGATATAGGTGTCGATAGGCATTTCAGATATAGGTGTCGATAGGCATTTCAGATATAGGTGTCGATAGGCATTTCAGATATAGGTGCCGATAGGCATTTCAGATATAGGTGCCGATAGGCATTTCAGATATAGTTGCCGATTGGCATTTCAAAAATAGGTGTCGATAGGCATTTCAGATATAGGTGCCGATAGGCATTTCAAATATAGGTGCCGATAGGCATTCCAGATATGGTTGCCGATTGGCATTTCAAATATAGGTGCTGATAGGCATTTCAGATATAGGTGTCGATAGGCATTTCAGATATAGGTGTCGATAGGCATTTCAGATATAGGTGTCGATAGGCATTTCAGATATAGGTGTCGATAGGCATTTCAGATATAGGTGTCGATAGGCATTTCAGATATAGGTGTCGATAGGCATTTCAGATATAGGTGTCGATAGGCATTTCAGATATAGGTGCCGATAGGCATTTCAGATATAGTTGCCGATTGGCATTTTAAAAATAGGTGCCGATAGGCATTTCAGATATAGAAGCCGATAGGCATTTCAAATATAGGTGCCGATAGGCATTCCAGATATGGTTGCCGATAGGCATTTCAAATATAGGTGCTGATAGGCATTTCAGATGTAATTTCCGATAGGCATTTCAAAAATAGGTGTCGATAGGCATTTCAGATATAGGTGTCGATAGGCATTTCAGATATAGGTGTCGATAGGCATTTCAGATATAGGTGTCGATAGGCATTTCAGATATAGGTGTCGATAGGCATTTCAGATATAGGTGTCGATAGGCATTTCAGATATAGGTGTCGATAGGCATTTCAGATATAGGTGCCGATAGGCATTTCAGATATAGTTGCCGATTGGCATTTTAAAAATAGGTGCCGATAGGCATTTCAGATATAGAAGCCGATAGGCATTTCAAATATAGGTGCCGATAGGTATTCCAGATATGGTTGCCGATAGGCATTTCAAATATAGGTGCTGATAGGCATTTCAGATGTAGTTTCCGATAGGCATTACAAAAATAGGTGTCGATAGGCATTTCAGATATAGGTGTCGATAGGCATTTCAGATATAGGTGTCGATAGGCATTTCAGATATAGGTGTCGATAGGCATTTCAGATATAGGTGTCGATAGGCATTTCAGATATAGGTGTCGATAGGCATTTCAGATATAGGTGTCGATAGGCATTTCAGATATAGGTGCCGATAGGCATTTCAGATATAGTTGCCGATTGGCATTTTAAAAATAGGTGCCGATAGGCATTTCAGATATAGAAGCCGATAGGCATTTCAAATATAGGTGCCGATAGGCATTCCAGATATGGTTGCCGATAGGCATTTCAAATATAGGTGCTGATAGGCATTTCAGATGTAGTTACCGATAGGCATTTCAAAAATAGGTGTCGATAGGCATTTCAGATATAGGTGTCGATAGGCATTTCAGATATAGGTGTCGATAGGCATTTCAGATATAGGTGTCGATAGGCATTTCAGATAAAGGTGTCGATAGGCATTTCAGATATAGGTGTCGATAGGCATTTCAGATATAGGTGTCGATAGGCATTTCAGATATAGGTGTCGATAGGCATTTCAGATATAGGTGTCGATAGGCATTTCAGATATAGGTGTCGATAGGCATTTCAGATATATGTGTCGATAGGCATTTCAGATATAGGTGCCGATAGGCATTTCAGATATAGTTGCCGATTGGCATTTTAAAAATAGGTGCCGATAGGCATTTCAGATATAGAAGCCGATAGGCATTTCAAATATAGGTGCCGATAGGCATTCCAGATATGGTTGCCGATAGGCATTTCAAATATAGGTGCTGATAGGCATTTCAGATGTAGTTTCCGATAGGCATTTCAATAATAGGTGTCGATAGGAATTTCAGATATTTGTGTCGATAGGCATTTCAGATATAGGTGTCGATAGGCATTTCAGATATAGGTGTCGATAGGCATTTCAGATATAGGTGTCGATAGGCATTTCAGATATAGGTGTCGATAGGCATTTCAGATATAGGTGTCGATAGGCATTTCAGATATAGGTGTCGATAGGCATTTCAGATATAGGTGTCGATAGGCATTTCAGATATAGGTGCCGATAGGCATTTCAGATATAGGTGTCGATAGGCATTTCAGATATAGGTGTCGATAGGCATTTCAGATATAGGTGTCGATAGGCATTTCAGATATAGGTGTCGATAGGCATTTCAGATATAGGTGTCGATAGGCATTTCAGATATAGGTGCCGATAGGCATTTCAGATATAGGTGCCGATAGGCATTTCAGATATAGTTGCCGATTGGCATTTCAAAAATAGGTGTCGATAGGCATTTCAGATATAGGTGCCGATAGGCATTTCAAATATAGGTGCCGATAGGCATTCCAGATATGGTTGCCGATTGGCATTTCAAATATAGGTGCTGTTAGGCATTTCAGATGTAGTTTCCGATAGGCATTTCAAAAATAGGTGTCGATAGGCATTTCAGATATAGGTGTCGATAGGCATTTCAGATATAGGTGTCGATACGCATTTCAGATATAGGTGTCGATAGGCATTTCAGATATAGGTGTCGATAAGCATTTCAGATATAGGTGTCGATAGGCATTTCAGATATAGGTGTCGATAGGCATTTCAGATATAGGTGTCGATAGGCATTTCAGATATAGGTGTCGATAGGCATTTCAGATATAGGTGTCGATAGGCATTTCAGATATAGGTGTCGATAGGCATTTCAGATATAGGTGTCGATAGGCATTTCAGATATAGGTGCCGATAGGCATTTCAGATATAGGTGCCGATAGGCATTTCAGATATAGTTGCCGATTGGCATTTTAAAAATAGGTGCCTATAGGCATTTCAGATATAGAAGCCGATAGGCATTTCAAATATAGGTGCCGATAGGCATTCCAGATATGGTTGCCGATAGGCATTTCAAATATAGGTGCTGATAGGCATTTCAGATGTAGTTTCCGATAGGCATTTCAAAAATAGGTGTCGATAGGCATTTCAGATATAGGTGTCGATAGGCATTTCAGATATAGGTGTCGATAGGCATTTAAGATATAGGTGTCGATAGGCATTTCAGATATAGGTGTCGATAGGCATTTCAGATATAGGTGTCGATAGGCATTTTAGATATAGGTGTCGATAGGCATTTCAGATATAGGTGTCGATAGGCCTTTCAGATATAGGTGCCGATAGGCATTTCAGATATAGTTGCCGATTGGCATTTTAAAAATAGGTGCCGATAGGCATTTCAGATATAGAAGCCGATAGGCATTTCAAATATAGGTGCCGATAGGCATTCCAGATATGGTTGCCGATAGGCATTTCAAATATAGGTGCTGATAGGCATTTCAGATGTAGTTTCCGATAGGCATTTCAAAAATCGGTGTCGATAGGCATTTTAGATATAGGTGTCGATAGGCATTTCAGATATAGGTGTCGATAGGCATTTCAGATATAGGTGTCGATAGGCATTTCAGATATAGGTGTCGATAGGCATTTCAGATATAGGTGTCGATAGGCATTTCAGATATAGGTGTCGATAGGCATTTCAGATATAGGTGTCGATAGGCCTTTCAGATATAGGTGCCGATAGGCATTTCAGATATAGTTGCCGATTGGCATTTTAAAAATAGGTGCTGATAGGCATTTCAGATATAGAAGCCGATAGGCATTTCAAATATAGGTGCCGATAGGCATTCCAGATATGGTTGCCGATAGGCATTTCAAATATAGGTGCTGATAGGCTTTTCATATGTAGTTTCCGATAGGCATTTCTAAGATAGGTGTCGATAGGCATTTCAGATATAGGTGTCGATAGGCATTTCAGATATAGGTGTCGATAGGCATTTCAGATATAGGTGTCGATAGGCATTTTAGATATAGGTGTCGATAGGCATTTCAGATAAAGGTGTCGATAGGCATTTCAGATATAGGTGTCGATAGGCATTTCAGATATAGGTGTCGATAGGCATTTCAGATATAGGTGTCGATAGGCATTTCAGATATAGGTGCCGATAGGCATTTCAGATATAGTTGCCGATTGGCATTTTAAAAAAAGGTGCCGATAGGCATTTCAGATATAGAAGCCGATAGGCATTTCAAATATAGGTGCCGATAGGCATTCCAGATATGGTTGCCGATAGGCATTTCAAATATAGGTGCTGATAGGCATTTCAGATGTAGTTTCCGATAGGCATTTCAAAAATAGGTGTCGATAGGCATTTCAGATATAGGTGTCGATAGGCATTTCAGATATAGTTGTCGATAGGCATTTCAGATATAGGTGCAGATAGGCATTCCAGATATGGTTGCCGATAGGCATTTCAAATATAGGTGCTGATAGGCATTTCAGATGAAGTTTCCGATAGGCATTTCAAAAATAGGTGTCGATAGGCATTTCAGATATAGGTGTCGATAGGCATTTTAGATATAGGTGTCGATAGGCATTTCAGATATAGGTGCCGATAGGCATTTCAGATATAGTTGCCGATTGGCATTTTAAAAATAGGTGCCGATAGGCATTTCAGATATAGAAGCCGATAGGCATTTCAAATATAGGTGCCGATATGTATTCCAGATATGGTTGCCGATAGGCATTTCAAATATAGGTGCTGATAGGCATTTCAGATGTAGTTTCCGATAGGCATTACAAAAATAGGTGTCGATAGGCATTTCAGATATAGGTGTCGATAGGCATTTCAGATATAGGTGTCGATAGGCATTTCAGATATAGGTGTCGATAGGCATTTCAGATATAGGTGTCGATAGGCATTTCAGATATAGGTGCCGATAGGCATTTCAGATATAGTTGCCGATTGGCATTTTAAAAATAGGTGCCGATAGGCATTTCAGATATAGAAGCCGATAGGCATTTCAAATATAGGTGCCGATAGGCTTTCCAGATATGGTTGCCGATAGGCATTTCAAATATAGGTGCTGATAGGCATTTCACATGTAGTTTCCGATAGGCATTTCAAAAATAGGTGTCGATAGGCATTTCAGATATAGGTGTCGATAGGCATTTCAGATATAGGTGTCGATAGGCATTTCAGATATAGGTGTCGATAGGCATTTCAGATATAGGTGTCGATAGGCATTTCAGATATAGGTGTCGATAGGCATTTCAGATATAGGTGTCGATAGGCATTTCAGATATAGGTGTCGATAGGCATTTCAGATATAGGTGCCGATAGGCATTTCAGACATAGTTGCCGATTTACATTTTAAAAATAGGTGCCGATAGGCATTTCAGATATAGAAGCCGATAGGCATTTCAAATATAGGTGCCGATAGGCATTCCAGATATGGTTGCCGATAGGCATTTCAAATATAGGTGCTGATAGGCATTTCAGATGTAGTTTCCGATAGGCATATCAAAAATAGGTGTCGATAGGCATTTCAGATATAGGTGTCGATAAGCATTTCAGATATATGTGTCGATAGGCATTTCAGATATAGGTGCCGATAGGCATTTCAGATATAGGTGTCGATAGGCATTTCAGATATAGGTGTCGATAGGCATTTCAGATATAGGTGTCGATAGGCATTTCAGATATAGGTGTCGATAGGCATTTCAGATATAGGTGCCGATAGGCATTTCAGATATAGGTGCCGATAGGCATTTCAGATATAGTTGCCGATTGGCATTTTAAAAATAGGTGCCGATAGGCATTTTAGATATAGAAGCCGATAGGCATTTCAAATATAGGTGCCGAAAGGCATTCCAGATATGGTTGCCGATAGGCATTTCAAATATAGGTGCTGATAGGCATTTCAGATGTAGTTTCCGATAGGCATTTCAAAAATAGGTGTCGATAGGCATTTCAGATATAGGTGTCGATAGGTATTTCAGATATAGGTGTCGATAGGCATTTCAGATATAGTTGCCGATTGGCATTTTAAAAATAGGTGCCGATAGGCATTTCAGATATAGAAGCCGATAGGCATTTCAAATATAGGTGTCGATAGGCATTTCAGATATAGGTGTCGATAGGCATTTCAGATATAGGTGTCGATAGGCATTTCAGATATAGGTGTCGATAAGCATTTCAGATATAGGTGTCGATAGGCATTTCAGATATAGGTGCCGATAGGCATTTCAGATATAGTTGCCGATTGGCATTTTAAAAATAGGTGCCGATAGGCATTTCAGATATAGAAGCCGATAGGCATTTCAAATATAGGTGCCGATAGGCATTCCAGATATGGTTGCCGATAGGCATTTCAAATATAGGTGCTGATAGGAATTTCAGATGTAGTTTCCGATAGGCATTTCAAAAATCGGTGTCGATAGGCATTTCAGATATAGGTGTCGATAGGCATTTCAGATATAGGTGTCGATAGGCATTTCAGATATAGGTGTCGATAGGCATTTCAGATATAGGTGTCGATAGGCATTTCAGATATAGGTGTCGATAAGCATTTCAGATATAGGTCTCGATAGGCATTTCAGATATAGGTGTCGATAGGCATTTCAGATATAGGTGTCGATAGGCATTTCAGATATAGGTGTCGATAGGCATTTCAGATATAGGTGTCGATAGGCATTTCAGATATAGGTGTCGATAGGCATTTCAGATATAGGTGTCGATAGGCATTTCAGATATAGGTGTCGATAGGCATTTCAGATATAGGTGTCGATAGGCATTTTAGATATAGGTGCCGATAGGCATTTCAGATATAGTTGCCGATAGGCATTTTAAAAATAGGTGCCGATAGGCATTTCAGATATAGAAGCCGATAGGCATTTCAAATATAGGTGCCGATAGGCATTCCAGATATGGTTGCCGATAGGCATTTCAAATATAGGTGCTGATAGGCATTTCAGATGTAGTTTCCGATAGGCATTTCAAAAATAGGTGTCGATAGGCATTTCAGATATAGGTGTCGATAGGCATTTCAGATATAGGTGTCGATAGGCATTTCAGATATAGGTGTCGATAGGCATTTCAGATATAGGTGTCGATAGGCATTTCAGATATAGGTGTCGATAGGCATTTCAGATATAGGTGTCGATAGGCATTTTAGATATAGGTGTCGATAGGCATTTCAGATATAGGTGTCGATAGGCAATTCAGATATAGGTGCCGATAGGCATTTCAGATATAGTTGCCGATTGGCATTTTAAAAATAGGTGCCGATAGGCATTTCAGATATAGAAGCCGATAGGCATTTCAAATATAGGTGCCGATAGGTATTCCAGATATGGTTGCCGATAGGCATTTCAAATATAGGTGCTTATAGGCATTTCAGATGTAGTTTCCGATAGGCATTACAAAAATAGGTGTCGATAGGCATTTCAGATATAGGTGTCGATAGGCATTTCAGATATAGGTGTCGATAGGCATTTCAGATATAGGTGTCGATAGGCATTTCAGATATAGGTGTCGATAGGCATTTCAGATATAGGTGTCGATAGGCATTTCAGATATAGGTGTCGATAGGCATTTCAGATACAGGTGTCGATAGGCATTTCAGATATAGGTGCCGATAGGCATTTCAGATATAGTTGCCCATTTGCATTTTAAAAATAGGTGCCGATAGGCATTTCAGATATAGAAGCCGATAGGCATTTCAAATATAGGTGCCGATAGGCATTCCAGATATGGTTGCCGATTGGCATTTCAAATATAGGTGCTGATAGGCATTTCAGATGTAGTTTCCGATAGGCATTTCAAAAATAGGTGTCGATAGGCATTTCAGATATAGGTGTCGATAGGCATTTCAGATATAGGTGTCGATAGGCATTTCAGATATAGGTGTCGATAGGCATTTCAGATATAGGTGTCGATAGGCATTTCAGATATAGGTGTCGAAAGGCATTTCAGATATAGGTGTCGATAGGCATTTCAGATATAGGTGCCGATAGGCATTTCAGATATAGTTGCCGATTGGCATTTTAAAAATAGGTGCCGATAGGCATTTCAGATATAGAAGCCGATATGCATTTCAAATATAGGTGCCGATAGGCATTCCAGATATGGTTGCCGATAGGCATTTCAAATATAGGTGCTGATAGCCATTTCAGATGTAGTTTCCGATAGGCATATCAAAAATAGGTGTCGATAGGCATTTCAGATATAGGTGTCGATAGGCATTTCAGATATAGGTGTCGATAGGCATTTCAGACATAGGTGTCGATAGGCATTTCAGATATAGGTGTCGATAGGCATTTCAGATATAGGTGTCGATAGGCATTTCAGATATAGGTGTCGATAGGCATTTCAGATATAGGTGTCGATAGGCATTTCAGATATAGGTGTCGATAGGCATTTCAGATATAGGTGCCGATAGGCATTTCAGACATAGTTGCCGATTGGCATTTTAAAAATAGGTGCCGATAGGCATTTCAGATATAGAAGCCGATAGGCATTTCAAATATAGGTGCCGATAGGCATTCCAGATATGGTTGCCGATAGGCATTTCAAATATAGGTGCTGATAGGCATTTCAGATGTAGTTTCCGATAGGCATTTCAAAAATAGGTGTCGATAGGCATTTCAGATATAGGTGTCGATAGGCATTTCAGATATAGGTGTCGATAGGCATTTCAGATATAGGTGTCGATAGGCATTTCAGATATAGGTGTCGATAGGCATTTCAGATATAGGTGTCGATAGGCATTTCAGATATAGGTGTCGATAGGCATTTCAGATATAGGTGCCGATAGGCATTTCAGACATAGTTGCCGATTGGCATTTTAAAAATAGGTGCCGATAGGCATTTCAGATATAGAAGCCGATAGGCATTTCAAATATAGGTGCCGATAGGCATTTCAGATATGGTTGCCGATAGGCATTTCAAATATAGGTGCTGATAGGCATTTCAGATGTAGTTTCCGATAGGCATTTCAAAAATAGGTGTCGATAGGCATTTCAGATATAGGTGTCGATAGGCATTCAGATATTGGTGTCGATAGGCATTTCAGATATAGGTGTCGATAGGCATTTCAGATATAGGTGTCGATAGGCATTTCAGATATAGGTGTCGATAGGCATTTCAGATATAGGTGTCGATAAGCATTTCAGATATAGGTGTCGATAGGCATTTCAGATATAGGTGTCGATAGGCATTTCAGATATAGGTGTCGAAAGGCATTTCAGATATAGGTGTCGATAGGCATTTCAGATATAGGTGCCGATAGGCATTTCAGATATAGTTGCCGATTGGCATTTTAAAAATAGGTGCCGATAGGCATTTCAGATATAGAAGCCGATAGGCATTTCAAATATAGGTGCCGATAGGCATTCCAGATATGGTAGCCGATAGGCATTTCAAATAAATGTGCTGATAGGCATTTCAGATGTAGTTTCCGATAGGCATTTCAAAAATAGGTGTCGATAGGCATTTCAGATATAGGTGTCGATAGGCATTTCAGATATAGGTGTCGATAGGCATTTCAGATATAGGTGTCGATAAGCATTTCAGATATAGGTGTCGATAGGCATTTCAGATATAGGTGTCGATAGGCATTTCAGATATAGGTGTCGATAGGCATTTCAGATATAGGTGTCGATAGGCATTTCAGATATAGGTGCCGATAGGCATTTCAGATATAGTTGCCGATTGGCATTTTAAAAATAGGTGCCGATAGGCATTTCAGATATAGAAGCCGATAGGCATTTCAAATATAGGTGCCGATAGGCATTTCAGATATGGTTGCCGATAGGCATTTCAAATATAGGTGTTGATAGGCATTTCAGATGTAGTTTCCGATAGGCATTTCAAAAATAGGTGTCGATAGGCATTCCAGATATGGTTGCCGATAGGCATTTCAAATATAGGTGCTGATAGGCATTTCAGATATAGGTGTCGATAGGCATTTCAGATATAGGTGTCGATAGGCATTTCAGATATAGGTGTCGATAGGCATTTCAGATATAGGTGTCGATAGGCATTTAAGATATAGGTGTCGATAGGCATTTCAGATATAGGTGTCGATAGGCATTTCAGATATAGGTGTCGATAGGCATTTTAGATATAGGTGTCGATAGGCATTTCAGATATAGGTGTCGATAGGCCTTTCAGATATAGGTGCCGATAGGCATTTCAGATATAGTTGCCGATTGGCATTTTAAAAATAGGTGCCGATAGGCATTTCAGATATAGAAGCCGATAGGCATTTCAAATATAGGTGCCGATAGGCATTCCAGATATGGTTGCCGATAGGCATTTCAAATATAGGTGCTGATAGGCATTTCAGATGTAGTTTCCGATAGGCATTTCAAAAATAGGTGTCGATAGGCATTTCAGATATAGGTGTCGATAGGCATTTCAGATATAGGTGTCGATAGGCATTTTAGATATAGGTGCCGATAGGCATTCCAGATATGGTTGCCGATAGGCATTTCAAATATAGGTGCTGATAGGCATTTCAGATGAAGTTTCCGATAAGCATTTCAAAAATAGGTGTCGATAGGCATTTCAGATATAGGTGTCGATAGGCATTTCAGATATAGGTGTCGATAGGCATTTCAGATATAGGTGCCGATAGGCATTTCAGATATAGTTGCCGATTGGCATTTTAAAAATAGGTGCCGATAGGCATTTCAGATATAGAAGCCGATAGGCATTTCAAATATAGGTGCCGATAGGTATTCCAGATATGGTTGCCGATAGGCATTTCAAATATAGGTGCTGATAGGCATTTCAGATGTAGTTTCCGATAGGCATTACAAAAATAGGTGTCGATAGGCATTTCAGATATAGGTGTCGATAGGCATTTCAGATATAGGTGTCGATAGGCATTTCAGATATAGGTGTCGATAGGCATTTCAGATATAGGTGTCGATAGGCATTTCAGATATAGGTGTCGATAGGCATTTCAGATATAGGTGCCGATAGGCATTTCAGATATAGTTGCCGATTGGCATTTTAAAAATAGGTGCCGATAGGCATTTCAGATATAGAAGCCGATAGGCATTTCAAATATAGGTGCTGATAGGCATTCCAGATATGGTTGCCGATAGGCATTTCAAATATAGGTGCTGATAGGCATTTCAGATGTAGTTTCCGATAGGCATTTCAAAAATAGGTGTCGATAGGCATTTCAGATATAGGTGTCGATAGGCATTTCAGATATAGGTGTCGATAGGCATTTCAGATATAGGTGTCGATAGGCATTTCAGATATAGGTGTCGATAGGCATTTCAGATATAGGTGTCGATAGGCATTTCAGATATAGGTGTCGATAGGCATTTCAGATATAGGTGTCGATAGGCATTTCAGATATAGGTGCCGATAGGCATTTCAGACATAGTTGCCGATTGGCATTTTAAAAATAGGTGCCGATAGGCATTTCAGATATAGAAGCCGATAGGCATTTCAAATATAGGTGCCGATAGGCATTCCAGATATGGTTGCCGATAGGCATTTCAAATATAGGTGCTGATAGGCATTTCAGATGTAGTTTCCGATAGGCATATCAAAAATAGGTGTCGATAGGCATTTCAGATATAGGTGTCGATAGGCATTCAGATATTGGTGTCGATAGGCATTTCAGATATAGGTGTCGATAGGCATTTCAGATATAGGTGTCGATAGGCATTTCAGATATAGGTGTCGATAGGCATTTCAGATATAGGTGTCGATAGGCATTTCAGATATAGGTGTCGATAGGCATTTCAGATATAGGTGCCGATAGGCATTTCAGATATAGTTGCCGATTGGCATTTTAAAAATAGGTGCCGATAGGCATTTCAGATATAGAAGCCGATAGGCATTTCAAATATAGGTGCCGATAGGCATTTCAGATATGGTTGCCGATAGGCATTTCAAATATAGGTGCTGATAGGCATTTCAGATGTAGTTTCCGATAGGCATTTCAAAAATAGGTGTCGATAGGCATTTCAGATATAGGTGTCGATAGGCATTCAGATATTGGTGTCGATAGGCATTTCAGATATAGGTGTCGATAGGCATTTCAGATATAGGTGTCGATAGGCATTTCAGATATAGGTGTCGATAGGCATTTCAGATATAGGTGTCGATAAGCATTTCAGATATAGGTGTCGATAGGCATTTCAGATATAGGTGTCGATAGGCATTTCAGATATAGGTGTCGATAGGCATTTCAGATATAGGTGTCGATAGGCATTTCAGATATAGGTGCCGATAGGCATTTCAGATATAGTTGCCGATTGGCATTTTAAAAATAGGTGCCGATAGGCATTTCAGATATAGAAGCCGATAGGCATTTCAAATATAGGTGCCGATAGGCATTTCAGATATGGTTGCCGATAGGCATTTCAAATATAGGTGCTGATAGGCATTTCAGATGTAGTTTCCGATAGGCATTTCAAAAATAGGTGTCGATAGGCATTTCAGATATAGGTGTCGATAGGCATTTCAGATATAGGTGTCGATAAGCATTTCAGATATAGGTGTCGATAGGCATTTCAGATATAGGTGTCGATAGGCATTTCAGATATAGGTGTCGATAGGCATTTCAGATATAGGTGTCGATAGGCATTTCAGATATAGGTGCCGATAGGCATTTCAGATATAGTTGCCGATTGGCATTTTAAAAATAGGTGCCGATAGGCATTTCAGATATAGAAGCCGATAGGCATTTCAAATATAGGTGCCGATAGGCATTTCAGATATGGTTGCCGATAGGCATTTCAAATATAGGTGCTGATAGGCATTTCAGATGTAGTTTCCGATAGGCATTTCAAAAATAGGTGTCGATAGGCATTTCAGATATAGGTGTCGATAGGCATTCAGATATTGGTGTCGATAGGCATTTCAGATATAGGTGTCGATAGGCATTTCAGATATAGGTGTCGATAGGCATTTCAGATATAGGTGTCGATAGGCATTTCAGATATAGGTGTCGATAGGCATTTCAGATATAGGTGTCGATAGGCATTTCAGATATAGGTGCCGATAGGCATTTCAGATATAGTTGCCGATTGGCATTTTAAAAATAGGTGCCGATAGGCATTTCAGATATAGAAGCCGATAGGCATTTCGAATAGAGGTGCTGATAGGCATTTCAGATGTAGTTTCCGATAGGCATTTCAAAAATAGGTGTCGATAGGCATTTCAGATATAGGTGTCGATAGGCATTTCAGATATAGGTGTCGATAGGCATTTCAGATATAGGTGTCGATAGGCATTATAGATATAGGTGTCGATAGGCATTTCAGATATAGGTGTCGATAGGCATTTCAGATATAGGTGTCGATAGGCATTTCAGAAATAGGTGTCGATAGGCATTTCAGATATAGGTGCCGATAGGCATTTCAGATATAGTTGCCGATTGGCATTTTAAAAATAGGTGCCGATAGGCATTTCAGATATAGAAGCCGATAGGCATTTCAAATATAGGTGCCGATAGGCATTCCAGATATGGTTGCCGATAGGCATTTCAAATATAGGTGCTGATAGGCATTTCAGATGTAGTTTCCGATAGGCATTTCAAAAATAGGTGTCGATAGGCATTTCAGATATAGGTGTCGATAGGCATTTCAGATATAGGTGTCGATAGGCATTTCAGATATAGGTGTCGATAGGCATTTCAGATATAGGTGTCGATAGGCATTTCAGATATAGGTGACGATAGGCATTTCAGATATAGGTGTCGATAGGCATTTCAGATATAGGTGTCGATAGGCATTTCAGATATAGGTGTCGATAGGCATTTCAGATATAGGTGCCGATAGGCATTTCAGATATAGTTGCCGATTGGCATTTTAAAAATAGGTGCCGATAGGCATTTCAGATATAGAAGCCGATAGGCATTTCAAATATAGGTGCCGATAGGCATTCCAGATATGGTTGCCGATAGGCATTTAAAATATAGGTGCTGATAGGCATTTCAGATGTAGTTTCCGATAGGCATTTCAAAAATAGGTGTCGATAGGCATTTCAGATATAGGTGTCGATAGGCATTTCAGATATAGGTGTCGATAGGCATTTCAGATATGATTGCCGATAGGCATTTCAAATATAGGTGCTGATAGGCATTTCAGATGTAGTTTCCGATAGGCATTTCAAAAATAGGTGTCGATAGGCATTTCAGATATAGGTGTCGATAGGCATTTCAGATATAGGTGTCGATGGGCATTTCAGATATAGGTGTCGATAGGCATTTCAGATATAGGTGTCGATAGGCATTTCAGATATAGGTGTCGATAGGCATTTCAGATATAGGTGTCGATAGGCATTTCAGATATAGGTTTCGATAGGCATTTCAGATATAGGTGTCGATAGGCATTTCAGATATAGGTGCCGATAGGCATTTCAGATATAGTTGCCGATTGGCATTTTAAAAATAGGTGCCGATAGGCATTTCATTTATAGAAGCCGATAGGCATTTCAAATATAGGTGCCGATAGGCATTCCAGATATGGTTGCCGATAGGCATTTCAAATATAGGTGCTGATAGGCATTTCAGATGTAGTTTCCGATAGGCATTTCAAAAATAGGTGTCGATAGGCATTTCAGATATAGGTGTCGATAGGCATTTCAGATATAGGTGTCGATAGGCATTTCAGATATAGGTGTCGATAGGCATTTCAGATATAGGTGTCGATAGGCATTTCAGATATAGGTGTCGATAGGCATTTCAGATATAGGTGTCGATAGGCATTTCAGATATAGGTGTCGATAGGCATTTCAGATATAGGTGCCGATAGGCATTTCAGATATAGTTGCCGATTGGCATTTTAAAAACAGGTGCCGATAGGCATTTCAGATATAGAAGCCGATAGGCATTTCAAATATAGGTGCCGATAGGCATTCCAGATATGGTTGCCGATAGGCATTTCAAATATAGGTGCTGATAGGCATTTCAGATGTAGTTTCCGATAGGCATTTCAAAAATAGGTGTCGATAGGCATTTCAGATATAGGTGTCGATAGGCATTTCAGATATAGGTGTCGATAGGCATTTTAGATATAGGTGCCGATAGGCATTCCAGATATGGTTGCCGATAGGCATTTCAAATATAGGTGCTGATAGGCATTTCAGATGAAGTTTCCGATAAGCATTTCAAAAATAGGTGTCGATAGGCATTTCAGATATAGGTGTCGATAGGCATTTCAGATATAGGTGTCGATAGGCATTTCAGATATAGGTGCCGATAGGCATTTCAGATATAGTTGCCGATTGGCATTTTAAAAATAGGTGCCGATAGGCATTTCAGATATAGAAGCCGATAGGCATTTCAAATATAGGTGCCGATAGGTATTCCAGATATGGTTGCCGATAGGCATTTCAAATATAGGTGCTGATAGGCTTTTCAGATGTAGTTTCCGATAGGCATTACAAAAATAGGTGTCGATAGGCATTTCAGATATAGGTGTCGATAGGCATTTCAGATATAGGTGTCGATAGGCATTTCAGATATAGGTGTCGATAGGCATTTCAGATATAGGTGTCGATAGGCATTTTAGATATAGGTGTCGATAGGCATTTCAGATATAGGTGCCGATAGGCATTTCAGATATAGTTGCCGATTGGCATTTTAAAAATAGGTGCCGATAGGCATTTCAGATATAGAAGCCGATAGGCATTTCAAATATAGGTGCCGATAGGCATTCCAGATATGGTTGCCGATAGGCATTTCAAATATAGGTGCTGATAGGCATTTCAGATGTAGTTTCCGATAGGCATTTCAAAAATAGGTGTCGATAGGCATTTCAGATATAGGTGTCGATAGGCATTTCAGATATAGGTGTCAATAGGCATTTCAGATATAGGTGTCGATAGGCATTTCAGATATAGGTGTCGATAGGCATTTCAGATATAGGTGTCGATAGGCATTTCAGATATAGGTGTCGATAGGCATTTCAGATATAGGTGTCGATAGGCATTTCAGATATAGGTGCCGATAGGCATTTCAGACATAGTTGCCGATTGGCATTTTAAAAATAGGTGCCGATAGGCATTTCAGATATAGAAGCCGATAGGCATTTCAAATATAGGTGCCGATAGGCATTCCAGATATGGTTGCCGATAGGCATTTCAAATTTAGGTGCTGATAGGCATTTCAGATGTAGTTTCCGATAGGCATATCAAAAATAGGTGTCGATAGGCATTTCAGATATAGGTGTCGATAGGCATTTCAGATATAGGTGTCGATAGGCATTTCAGATATAGGTGTCGATTGGCATTTCAGATATAGGTGTCGATAAGCATTTCAGATATAGGTGTCGATAGGCCTTTCAGATATAGGTGCCGATAGGCATTTCAGATATAGTTGCCGATTGGCATTTTAAAAATAGGTGCCGATAGGCATTTCAGATATAGAAGCCGATAGGCATTTCAAATATAGGTGCCGATAGGCATTCCAGATATGGTTCCCGATAGGCATTTCAAATATAGGTGCTGATAGGCCTTTCAGATGTAGTTTCCGATAGGCATTTCAAAAATAGGTGTCGATAGGCATTTCAGATATAGGTGTCGATAGGCATTTCAGATATAGGTGTCGATAGGCATTTCAGATATAGGTGTCGATAGGCATTTCAGATATAGGTGTCGATAGGCATTTCAGATATAGGTAGCGATAGGCATTTCAGATATAGGTGTCGATAGGCATTTCAGATATAGGTGTCGATAGGCATTTCAGATATAGGTGTCGATAGGCATTTCAGATATAGGTGCCGATAGGCATTTCAGATATAGTTGCCGATTGGCATTTTAAAAATAGGTGCCGATAGGCATTTCAGATATAGAAGCCGATAGGCATTTCAAATATAGGTGCCGATAGGCATTCCAGATATGGTTGCCGATAGGCATTTCAAATATAGGTGCTGATAGGCATTTCAGATGTAGTTTCCGATAGGCATTTCAAAAATAGGTGTGGATCGGCATTTCAGATATAGGTGTCGATAGGCATTTCAGATATAGGTGTCGATAGGCATTTCAGATATAGGTGTCGATAGGCATTTCAGATATAGGTGTCGATAGGCATTTCAGATATAGGTGTCGCTAGGCATTTCAGATATAGGTGTCGATAGGCATTTCAGATAGAGGTGGTGATAGGCATTTCAGATATAGGTGCCGATAGGCATTTCAGATATAGTTGCCGATTGGCATTTTAAAAATAGGTGCCGATAGGCATTTCAGATATAGAAGCCGATAGGCATTTCAAATATAGGTGCCGATAGGAATTCCAGATATGGTTGCCGATAGGCATTTCAAATATAGGTGCTGATAGGCATTTCAGATGTAGTTTCCGATAGGCATTTCAAAAATAGGTGTCGATAGGCATTTCAGATATAGGTGTCGATAGGCATTTCAGATATAGGTGTCGATAGGCATTTCAGATATAGGTGTCGATAGGCATTTCAGATATAGGTGTCGATAGGCATTTCAGATATAGGTGTCGGTAGGCATTTCAGATATAGGTGTCGATAGGCATTTCAGATATAGGTGTCGATAGGCATTTCAGATATAGGTGTCGATAGGCATTTCAGATATAGGTGCCGATAGGCATTTCAGATATAGTTGCCGATTGGCATTTTAAAAATAGGTGCCGATAGGCATTTCAGATATAGAAGCCGATAGGCATTTCAAATATAGGTGCCGATAGGCATTCCAGATATGGTTGCCGATAGGCATTTCAAATATAGGTGCTGATAGGCATTTCAGATGTAGTTTCCGATAGGCATTTCAAAAATAGGTGTCGATAGGCATTTCAGATATAGGTGTCGATAGGCATTTCAGATATAGGTGTCGATAGGCATTTCAGATATAGGTGTCGATAGGCATTTCAGATATAGGTGTCGATAGGCATTTCAGATATAGGTGTCGATAGGCATTTCAGATATAGGTGTCGATAGGCATTTCAGATTTAGGTGTCGATAGGCCTTTCAGATATATGTGCCGATAGGCATTTCAGATATAGTTGCCGATTGGCATTTTAAAAATAGGTGCCGATAGGCATTTCAGATATAGAAGCCGATAGGCATTTCAAATATAGGTGCCGATAGGCATTCCAGATATGGTAGCCGATAGGCATTTCAAATATAGGTGCTGATAGGCATTTCAGATGTAGTTTCCGATAGGCATTTCAAAAATAGGTGTCGATAGGCATTTCAGATATATGTGTCGATAGGCATTTCAGATATAGGTGTCGATAGGCATTTCAGATATAGGTGTCGATAGGCATTTCAGATATAGGTGTCGATAGGCATTTCAGATATAGGTGGCGATAGGCATTTCAGATATAGGTGTCGATAGGCATTTCAGATATAGGTGTCGATAGGCATTTCAGATATAGGTGTCGATAGGCATTTCAGATATAGGTGCCGATAGGCATTTCAGATATAGTTGCCGATTGGCATTTTAAAAATAGGTGCCGATAGGCATTTCAGATATAGAAGCCGATAGGCTTTTCAAATATAGGTGCCGATAGGCATTCCAGATATGGTTGCCGATAGGCATTTCAAATATAGGTGCTGATAGGCATTTCAGATGTAGTTTCCGATAGGCATTTCAAAAATAGGTGTCGATAGGCATTTCAGATATAGGTGTCGATAGGCTTTTCAGATATAGGTGTCGATAGGCATTTCAGATATAGGTGTCGATAGGCATTTCAGATATAGGTGTCGATAGGCATTTCAGATATAGGTGTCGATAGGCATTTCAGATATAGGTGTCGATAGGCATTTCAGATATAGGTGTCGATAGGCATTTCAGATATAGGTGTCGATAGGCATTTCAGATATAGGTGCCGATAGGCATTTCAGATATAGTTGCCGATTGGCATTTTAAAAATAGGTGCCGATAGGCATTTCAGATATAGAAGCCGATAGGCATTTCAAATATAGGTGCCGATAGGCATTCCAGATATGGTTGCCGATAGGCATTTCAAATATAGGTGCTGATAGGCATTTCAGATGTAGTTTCCGATAGGCATTTCAAAAATAGGTGTCGATAGGCATTTCAGATATAGGTGTCGATAGGCATTTCAGATATAGGTGTCGATAGGCATTTCAGATATGATTGCCGATAGGCATTTCAAATATAGGTGCTGATAGGCATTTCAGATGTAGTTTCAGATAGGCATTTCAAAAATAGGTGTCGATAGGCATTTCAGATATAGGTGTCGATAGGCATTTCAGATATAGGTGCCGATAGGCATTTCAGATATAGAAGCCGATAGGCATTTCAAATATAGGTGCCGATAGGCATTCCAGATATGGTTGCCGATAGGCATTTCAAATATAGGTGCTGATAGGCATTTTAGATGTAGTTTCCGATAGGCATTTCAAAAATAGGTGTCGATAGGCATTTCAGATATAGGTGTCGATAGGCATTTCAGATATAGGTGTCGATAGGCATTTCAGATATAGGTGTCGATAGGCATTTCAGATATAGGTGTCGATAGGCATTTCAGATATAGGTGTCGGTAGGCATTTCAGATATAGGTGTCGATAGGCATTTCAGATATAGGTGTCGATAGGCATTTCAGATATAGGTGTCGATAGGCATTTCAGATATAGGTGCCGATAGGCATTTCAGATATAGTTGCCGATTGGCATTTTAAAAATAGGTGCCGATAGGCATTTCAGATATAGAAGCCGATAGGCATTTCAAATATAGGTGCCGATAGGCATTCCAGATATAGTTGCCGATAGGCATTTCAAATATAGGTGCTGATAGGCATTTCAGATGTAGTTTCCGATAGGCATTTCAAAAATAGGTGTCGATAGGCATTTCAGATATAGGTGTCGATAGGCATTTCAGATATTGGTGTCGATAGGCATTTCAGATATAGGTGTCGATAGGCATTTCAGATATAGGTGTCGATAGGCATTTCAGTTATAGGTGTCGATAGGCATTTCAGATATAGGTGTCGATAGGCATTTCAGATATAGGTGTCGTTAGGCATTTCAGATATAGGTGTCGATAGGCATTTCAGATATAGGTGTCGATAGGCATTTCAGATATAGGTGTCGATAGGCATTTCAGATATAGGTGTCGATAGGCATTTCAGATATAGGTGCCGATAGGCATTTCAGATATAGTTGCCGATTGGCATTTTAAAAATAGGTGCCGATAGGCATTTCAGATATAGAAGCCGATAGGCATTTCAAATATAGGTGCCGATAAGCATTCCAGATATGGTTGCCGATAGGCATTTCAAATATAGGTGCTGATAGGCATTTCAGATGTAGTTTCCGATAGGCATTTCAAAAATAGATGTCGATAGGCATTTCAGATATAGGTGTCGATAGGCATTTCAGATATAGGTGTCGATAGGCATTTCAGATATAGGTGTCGATAGGCATTTCAGATATAGGTGTCGATAGGCATTTCAGCTATAGGTTTCGATAGGCATTTCAGATATAGGTGTCGATAGGCATTTCAGATATAGGTGTCGATAGGCATTTCAGATATAGGTGTCGATAGGCATTTCAGATATAGGTGCCGATAGGCATTTCAGATATAGTTGCCGATTGGCATTTTAAAAATAGGTGCCGATAGGCATTTCAGATATAGAAGCCGATAGGCATTTCAAATATAGGTGCCGATAGGCATTCCAGATATGGTTGCCGATAGGCATTTCAAATATAGGTGCTGATAGGCATTTCAGATGTAGTTTCCGATAGGCATTTCAAAAATAGGTGTCGATAGGCATTTCAGTTATAGGTGTCGATAGGCATTTCAGATATAGGTGTCGATAGGCATTTCAGATATAGGTGTCGATAGGCATTTCAGATATAGGTGTCGATAGGCATTTCAGATATAGGTGTCGATAGGCATTTCAGATATAGGTGTCGATAGGCATTTTAGATATAGGTGTCGATAGGCATTTCAGATATAGGTGCCGATAGGCATTTCAGATATAGTTGCCGATTGGCATTTTAAAAATAGGTGCCGATAGGCATTTCAGATATAGAAGCCGATAGGCATTTCAATTATAGGTGCCGATAGGCATTCCAGATATGGTTGCCGATAGGCATTTCAAATATAGGTGCTGATAAGCATTTCAGATGTAGTTTCCGATAGGCATTTCAAAAATAGGTGTCGATAGGCATTTCAGATATAGGTGTCGATAGGCATTTCAGATATAGGTGTCGATAGGCATTTCAGATATAGGTGTCGATAGGCATTTCAGATATAGGTGTCGATAGGCATTTCAGATATAAGTGTCGATAGGCATTTCAGATATAGGTGTCGATAGGCATTTCAGATATAGGTGTCGATATGCATTTCAGATATAGGTGTCGATAGGCATTTCAGATATAGGTGCCGATAGGCATTTCAGATATAGTTGCCGATTGGCATTTTAAAAATATGTGCCGATAGGCATTTCAGATATAGAAGCCGATAGGCATTTCAAATTTAGGTGCCGATAGGCATTCCAGATATGGTTATCGATAGGCATTTCAAATATAGGTGCTGATAGGCATTTCAGATGTAGTTTCCGATAGGCATTTCAAAAATAGGTGTCGATAGGCATTTCAGATATAGGTGTCGATAGGCATTTCAGATATAGGTGTCGATAGGCATTTCAGATATAGGTGCCGATAGGCATTTCAGATATAGTTGCCGATTGGCATTTTAAAAATAGGTGCCGATAGGCATTTCAGATATAGAAGCCGATAGGCATTTTAAATATAGGTGCCGATAGGCATTTCAAATATAGGTGCTGATAGGCATTTCAGATGTAGTTTCCGATAGGCATTTCAAAAATAGGTGTCGATAGGCATTTCAGATATAGGTGTCGATAGGCATTTCAGATATAGGTGTCGATAGGCATTTCAGATATAGGTGCCGATAGGCATTTCAGATATAGTTGCCGATTGGCATTTTAAAAATAGGTGCCGATAGGCATTTCAGATATAGAAGCCGATAGGCATTTCAAATATAGGTGCCGATAGGCATTCCAGATATGGTTGCCGATAGGCATTTCAAATATAGGTGCTGATAGGCATTTCAGATGTAGTTTCCGATAGGCATTTCAAAAATAGGTGTCGATAGGCATTTCAGATATAGGTGTCGATAGGCATTTCAGATATAGTTGTCGATAGGCATTTCAGATATAGGTGTTGATAGGCATTTCAGATATAGGTGTCGATAGGCATTTCAGATATAGGTGTCGATAGGCATTTCAGATATAGGTGCCGATAGGCATTTCAGATATAGTTGCCGATTGGCATTTTAAAAATAGGTGCCGATAGGCATTTCAGATATAGAAGCCGATAGGCAATTCAAATATAGGTGCCGATAGGCATTTCAAATATAGGTGCTGATAGGCATTTCAGATGTAGTTTCCGATAGGCATTTCAAAAATAGGTGTCGATAGGCATTTCAGATATAGGTGTCGATAGGCATTTCAGATATAGGTGTCGATAGGCATTTCAGATATAGGTGCCGATAGGCATTTCAGATATAGTTGCCGATTGGCATTTTAAAAATAGGTGCCGATAGGCATTTCAGATATAGAAGCCGATAGGCATTTCAAATATAGGTGCCGATAGGCATTCCAGATATGGTTGCCGATAGGCATTTCAAATATAGGTGCTGATAGGCATTTCAGATGTAGTTTCCGATAGGCATTTCAAAAATAGGTGTCGATAGGCATTTCAGATATAGGTGTCGATAGGCATTTCAGATATAGGTGTCGATAGGCATTTTAGATATAGGTGTCGATAGGCATTTCAGATATAGGTGTCGATAGGCATTTCAGATATAGGTGTCGATAGGCATTTCAGATATTTGTGTCGATAGGCATTTCAGATATAGGTGTCGATAGGCATTTCAGATATAGGTGCCGATAGGCATTTCAGATATAATTGCCGATTAGCATTTTAAAAATAGGTGCCGATAGGTATTTCAGATATAGAAGCCAATAGGCATTTCAAATATAGGTGCCGATAGGCATTCCAGATATGGTTGCCAATAGGCATTTCAAATATAGGTGCTGATAGGCATTTCAGATGTAGTTTCCGATAGGCATTTCAGATATAGGTGTCGATAGGCATTTCAGATATAGGTGTCGATAGGCATTTCAGATATAGGTGTCGATAGGCATTTCAGATATAGGTGTCGTTAGGCATTTCAGATATAGGTGTCGATAGGCATTTCAGATATAGGTGTCGATAGGCATTTCAGATATAGGTGTCGATAGGCATTTCAGATATAGGTGCCGATAGGCATTTCAGATATAGTTGCCGATTGGCATTTTAAAAATAGGTGCCGATAGGCATTTTAGATATAGAATCCGATAGGCATTTCAAATATAGGTGCCGATAGGCATTCCAGATATGGTTGCCGATAGGCATTTCAAATATAGGTGCTGATAGGCATTTCAGATGTAGTTTCCGATAGGCATTTCAAAAATGGGTGTCGATAGGCATTTCAGATATAGGTGTCGATAGGCATTTCCGATATAGGTGCCGATAGGCATTTCAGATATAGTTGCCGATTGGCATTTTAAAAATAGGTGCCGATAGGCATTTCAGATATAGAAGCCGATAGGCATTTCAAATATAGGTGCTGATAGGCATTTCAGATGTAGTTTCCGATAGGCATTTCAAAAATAGGTGTCGATAGGCATTTCAGATATAGGTGTCGATAGGCATTTCAGATATAGGTGTCGATAGGCATTTCAGGTATAGGTGTCGATAGGCATTTCAGATATAAGTGTCGATAGGCATTTCAGATATAGGTGTCGATAGGCATTTCAGATATAGGTGTCGATAGGCATTTCAGATATAGGTGTCGATAGGCATTTCAGATATAGGTGCCGATAGGCATTTCAGATATAGTTGCCGATTGGCATTTTAAAAATATGTGCCGATAGGCATTTCAGATATAGAAGCCGATAGGCATTTTAAATATAGGTGCCGATAGGCATTTCAAATATAGGTGCTGATAGGCATTTCAGATGTAGTTTCCGATAGGCATTTCAAAAATAGGTGTCGATAGGCATTTCAGATATAGGTGTCGATAGGCATTTCAGATATAGGTGTCGATAGGCATTTCAGATATAGGTGCCGATAGGCATTTCAGATATAGTTGCCGATTGGCATTTTAAAAATAGGTGCCGATAGGCATTTCAGATATAGAAGCCGATAGGCATTTCAAATATAGGTGCCGATAGGCATTCCAGATATGGTTGCCGATAGGCATTTCAAATATAGGTGCTGATAGGCATTTCAGATGTAGTTTCCGATAGGCATTTCAAAAATAGGTGTCGGTAGGCATTTCAGATATAGGTGTCGATAGGCATTTCAGATATAGTTGTCGATAGGCATTTCAGATATAGGTGTTGATAGGCATTTCAGATATAGGTGTCGATAGGCATTTCAGATATAGGTGTCGATAGGCATTTCAGATATAGGTGCCGATAGGCATTTCAGATATAGTTGCCGATTGGCATTTTAAAAATAGGTGCCGATAGGCATTTCAGATATAGAAGCCGATAGGCATTTCAAATATAGGTGCCGATAGGCATTTCAAATATAGGTGCTGATAGGCATTTCAGATGTAGTTTCCGATAGGCATTTCAAAAATAGGTGTCGATAGGCATTTCAGATATAGGTGTCGATAGGCATTTCAGATATAGGTGTCGATAGGCATTTCAGATATAGGTGCCGATAGGCATTTCAGATATAGTTGCCGATTGGCATTTTAAAAATAGGTGCCGATAGGCATTTCAGATATAGAAGCCGATAGGCATTTCAAATATAGGTGCCGATAGGCATTCCAGATATGGTTGCCGATAGGCATTTCAAATATAGGTGCTGATAGGCATTTCAGATGTAGTTTCCGATAGGCATTTCAAAAATAGGTGTCGATAGGCATTTCAGATATAGGTGTCGATAGGCATTTCAGATATAGGTGTCGATAGGCATTTTAGATATAGGTGTCGATAGGCATTTCAGATATAGGTGTCGATAGGCATTTCAGATATAGGTGTCGATAGGCATTTCAGATATTTGTGTCGATAGGCATTTCAGATATAGGTGTCGATAGGCATTTCAGATATAGGTGCCGATAGGCATTTCAGATATAATTGCCGATTAGCATTTTAAAAATAGGTGCCGATAGGTATTTCAGATATAGAAGCCAATAGGCATTTCAAATATAGGTGCCGATAGGCATTCCAGATATGGTTGCCAATAGGCATCTCAAATATAGGTGCTGATAGGCATTTCAGATGTAGTTTCCGATAGGCATTTCAGATATAGGTGTCGATAGGCATTTCAGATATAGGTGTCGATAGGCATTTCAGATATAGGTGTCGATAGGCATTTCAGATATAGGTGTCGTTAGGCATTTCAGATATAGGTGTCGATAGGCATTTCAGATATAGGTGTCGATAGGCATTTCAGATAGAGGTGGTGATAGGCATTTCAGATATAGGTGCCGATAGGCATTTCAGATATAGTTGCCGATTGGCATTTTAAAAATAGGTGCCGATAGGCATTTCAGATATAGAAGCCGATAGGCATTTCAAATATAGGTGCCGATAGGAATTCCAGATATGGTTGCCGATAGGCATTTCAAATATAGGTGCTGATAGGCATTTCAGATGTAGTTTCCGATAGGCATTTCAAAAATAGGTGTCGATAGGCATTTCAGATATAGGTGTCGATAGGCATTTCAGATATAGGTGTCGATAGGCATTTCAGATATAGGTGTCGATAGGCATTTCAGATATAGGTGTCGATAGGCATTTCAGATATAGGTGTCGGTAGGCATTTCAGATATAGGTGTCGATAGGCATTTCAGATATAGGTGTCGATAGGCATTTCAGATATAGGTGTCGATAGGCATTTCAGATATAGGTGCTGATAGGCATTTCAGATATAGTTGCCGATTGGCATTTTAAAAATAGGTGCCGATAGGCATTTCAGATATAGAAGCCGATAGGCATTTCAAATATAGGTGCCGATAGGCATTCCAGATATGGTTGCCGATAGGCATTTCAAATATAGGTGCTGATAGGCATTTCAGATGTAGTTTCCGATAGGCATTTCAAAAATAGGTGTCGATAGGCATTTCAGATATAGGTGTCGATAGGCATTTCAGATATAGGTGTCGATAGGCATTTCAGATATAGGTGTCGATAGGCATTTCAGATATAGGTGTCGATAGGCATTTCAGATATAGGTGTCGATAGGCATTTCAGATATAGGTGTCGATAGGCATTTCAGATTTAGGTGTCGATAGGCCTTTCAGATATATGTGCCGATAGGCATTTCAGATATAGTTGCCGATTGGCATTTTAAAAATAGGTGCCGATAGGCATTTCAGATATAGAAGCCGATAGGCATTTCAAATATAGGTGCCGATAGGCATTCCAGATATGGTAGCCGATAGGCATTTCAAATATAGGTGCTGATAGGCATTTCAGATGTAGTTTCCGATAGGCATTTCAAAAATAGGTGTCGATAGGCATTTCAGATATAGGTGTCGATAGGCATTTCAGATATAGGTGTCGATAGGCATTTCAGATATAGGTGTCGATAGGCATTTCAGATATAGGTGTCGATAGGCATTTCAGATATAGGTGGCGATAGGCATTTCAGATATAGGTGTCGATAGGCATTTCAGATATAGGTGTCGATAGGCATTTCAGATATAGGTGTCGATAGGCATTTCAGATATAGGTGCCGATAGGCATTTCAGATATAGTTGCCGATTGGCATTTTAAAAATAGGTGCCGATAGGCATTTCAGATATAGAAGCCGATAGGCTTTTCAAATATAGGTGCCGATAGGCATTCCAGATATGGTTGCCGATAGGCATTTCAAATATAGGTGCTGATAGGCATTTCAGATGTAGTTTCCGATAGGCATTTCAAAAATAGGTGTCGATAGGCATTTCAGATATAGGTGTCGATAGGCTTTTCAGATATAGGTGTCGATAGGCATTTCAGATATAGGTGTCGATAGGCATTTCAGATATAGGTGTCGATAGGCATTTCAGATATAGGTGTCGATAGGCATTTCAGATATAGGTGTCGATAGGCATTTCAGATATAGGTGTCGATAGGCATTTCAGATATAGGTGTCGATAGGCATTTCAGATATAGGTGCCGATAGGCATTTCAGATATAGTTGCCGATTGGCATTTTAAAAATAGGTGCCGATAGGCATTTCAGATATAGAAGCCGATAGGCATTTCAAATATAGGTGCCGATAGGCATTCCAGATATGGTTGCCGATAGGCATTTCAAATATAGGTGCTGATAGGCATTTCAGATGTAGTTTCCGATAGGCATTTCAAAAATAGGTGTCGATAGGCATTTCAGATATAGGTGTCGATAGGCATTTCAGATATAGGTGTCGATAGGCATTTCAGATATGATTGCCGATAGGCATTTCAAATATAGGTGCTGATAGGCATTTCAGATGTAGTTTCAGATAGGCATTTCAAAAATAGGTGTCGATAGGCATTTCAGATATAGGTGTCGATAGGCATTTCAGATATAGGTGCCGATAGGCATTTCAGATATAGAAGCCGATAGGCATTTCAAATATAGGTGCCGATAGGCATTCCAGATATGGTTGCCGATAGGCATTTCAAATATAGGTGCTGATAGGCATTTTAGATGTAGTTTCCGATAGGCATTTCAAAAATAGGTGTCGATAGGCATTTCAGATATAGGTGTCGATAGGCATTTCAGATATAGGTGTCGATAGGCATTTCAGATATAGGTGTCGATAGGCATTTCAGATATAGGTGTCGATAGGCATTTCAGATATAGGTGTCGGTAGGCATTTCAGATATAGGTGTCGATAGGCATTTCAGATATAAGTGTCGATAGGCATTTCAGATATAGGTGTCGATAGGCATTTCAGATATAGGTGCCGATAGGCATTTCAGATATAGTTGCCGATTGGCATTTTAAAAATAGGTGCCGATAGGCATTTCAGATATAGAAGCCGATAGGCATTTCAAATATAGGTGCCGATAGGCATTCCAGATATAGTTGCCGATAGGCATTTCAAATATAGGTGCTGATAGGCATTTCAGATGTAGTTTCCGATAGGCATTTCAAAAATAGGTGTCGATAGGCATTTCAGATATAGGTGTCGATAGGCATTTCAGATATTGGTGTCGATAGGCATTTCAGATATAGGTGTCGATAGGCATTTCAGATATAGGTGTCGATAGGCATTTCAGTTATACGTGTCGATAGGCATTTCAGATATAGGTGTCGATAGGCATTTCAGATATAGGTGTCGTTAGGCATTTCAGATATAGGTGTCGATAGGCATTTCAGATATAGGTGTCGATAGGCATTTCAGATATAGGTGTCGATAGGCATTTCAGATATAGGTGTCGATAGGCATTTCAGATATAGGTGCCGATAGGCATTTCAGATATAGTTGCCGATTGGCATTTTAAAAATAGGTGCCGATAGGCATTTCAGATATAGAAGCCGATAGGCATTTCAAATATAGGTGCCGATAAGCATTCCAGATATGGTTGCCGATAGGCATTTCAAATATAGGTGCTGATAGGCATTTCAGATGTAGTTTCCGATAGGCATTTCAAAAATAGATGTCGATAGGCATTTCAGATATAGGTGTCGATAGGCATTTCAGATATAGGTGTCGATAGGCATTTCAGATATAGGTGTCGATAGGCATTTCAGATATAGGTGTCGATAGGCATTTCAGCTATAGGTTTCGATAGGCATTTCAGATATAGGTGTCGATAGGCATTTCAGATATAGGTGTCGATAGGCATTTCAGATATAGGTGTCGATAGGCATTTCAGATATAGGTGCCGATAGGCATTTCAGATATAGTTGCCGATTGGCATTTTAAAAATAGGTGCCGATAGGCATTTCAGATATAGAAGCCGATAGGCATTTCAAATATAGGTGCCGATAGGCATTCCAGATATGGTTGCCGATAGGCATTTCAAATATAGGTGCTGATAGGCATTTCAGATGTAGTTTCCGATAGGCATTTCAAAAATAGGTGTCGATAGGCATTTCAGTTATAGGTGTCGATAGGCATTTCAGATATAGGTGTCGATAGGCATTTCAGATATAGGTGTCGATAGGCATTTCAGATATAGGTGTCGATAGGCATTTCAGATATAGGTGTCGATAGGCATTTCAGATATAGGTGTCGATAGGCATTTTAGATATAGGTGTCGATAGGCATTTCAGATATAGGTGCCGATAGGCATTTCAGATATAGTTGCCGATTGGCATTTTAAAAATAGGTGCCGATAGGCATTTCAGATATAGAAGCCGATAGGCATTTCAAATATAGGTGCCGATAGGCATTCCAGATATGGTTGCCGATAGGCATTTCAAATATAGGTGCTGATAAGCATTTCAGATGTAGTTTCCGATAGGCATTTCAAAAATAGGTGTCGATAGGCATTTCAGATATAGGTGTCGATAGGCATTTCAGATATAGGTGTCGATAGGCATTTCAGATATAGGTGTCGATAGGCATTTCAGATATAGGTGTCGATAGGCATTTCAGATATAAGTGTCGATAGGCATTTCAGATATAGGTGTCGATAGGCATTTCAGATATAGGTGTCGATATGCATTTCAGATATAGGTGTCGATAGGCATTTCAGATATAGGTGCCGATAGGCATTTCAGATATAGTTGCCGATTGGCATTTTAAAAATATGTGCCGATAGGCATTTCAGATATAGAAGCCGATAGGCATTTCAAATTTAGGTGCCGATAGGCATTCCAGATATGGTTATCGATAGGCATTTCAAATATAGGTGCTGATAGGCATTTCAGATGTAGTTTCCGATAGGCATTTCAAAAATAGGTGTCGATAGGCATTTCAGATATAGGTGTCGATAGGCATTTCAGATATAGGTGTCGATAGGCATTTCAGATATAGGTGCCGATAGGCATTTCAGATATAGTTGCCGATTGGCATTTTAAAAATAGGTGCCGATAGGCATTTCAGATATAGAAGCCGATAGGCATTTTAAATATAGGTGCCGATAGGCATTTCAAATATAGGTGCTGATAGGCATTTCAGATGTAGTTTCCGATAGGCATTTCAAAAATAGGTGTCGATAGGCATTTCAGATATAGGTGTCGATAGGCATTTCAGATATAGGTGTCGATAGGCATTTCAGATATAGGTGCCGATAGGCATTTCAGATATAGTTGCCGATTGGCATTTTAAAAATAGGTGCCGATAGGCATTTCAGATATAGAAGCCGATAGGCATTTCAAATATAGGTGCCGATAGGCATTCCAGATATGGTTGCCGATAGGCATTTCAAATATAGGTGCTGATAGGCATTTCAGATGTAGTTTCCGATAGGCATTTCAAAAATAGGTGTCGATAGGCATTTCAGATATAGGTGTCGATAGGCATTTCAGATATAGTTGTCGATAGGCATTTCAGATATAGGTGTTGATAGGCATTTCAGATATAGGTGTCGATAGGCATTTCAGATATAGGTGTCGAGAGGCATTTCAGATATAGGTGCCGATAGGCATTTCAGATATAGTTGCCGATTGGCATTTTAAAAATAGGTGCCGATAGGCATTTCAGATATAGAAGCCGATAGGCAATTCAAATATAGGTGCCGATAGGCATTTCAAATATAGGTGCTGATAGGCATTTCAGATGTAGTTTCCGATAGGCATTTCAAAAATAGGTGTCGATAGGCATTTCAGATATAGGTGTCGATAGGCATTTCAGATATAGGTGTCGATAGGCATTTCAGATATAGGTGCCGATAGGCATTTCAGATATAGTTGCCGATTGGCATTTTAAAAATAGGTGCCGATAGGCATTTCAGATATAGAAGCCGATAGGCATTTCAAATATAGGTGCCGATAGGCATTCCAGATATGGTTGCCGATAGGCATTTCAAATATAGGTGCTGATAGGCATTTCAGATGTAGTTTCCGATAGGCATTTCAAAAATAGGTGTCGATAGGCATTTCAGATATAGGTGTCGATAGGCATTTCAGATATAGGTGTCGATAGGCATTTTAGATATAGGTGTCGATAGGCATTTCAGATATAGGTGTCGATAGGCATTTCAGATATAGGTGTCGATAGGCATTTCAGATATTTGTGTCGATAGGCATTTCAGATATAGGTGTCGATAGGCATTTCAGATATAGGTGCCGATAGGCATTTCAGATATAATTGCCGATTAGCATTTTAAAAATAGGTGCCGATAGGTATTTCAGATATAGAAGCCAATAGGCATTTCAAATATAGGTGCCGATAGGCATTCCAGATATGGTTGCCAATAGGCATTTCAAATATAGGTGCTGATAGGCATTTCAGATGTAGTTTCCGATAGGCATTTCAGATATAGGTGTCGATAGGCATTTCAGATATAGGTGTCGATAGGCATTTCAGATATAGGTGTCGATAGGCATTTCAGATATAGGTGTCGTTAGGCATTTCAGATATAGGTGTCGATAGGCATTTCAGATATAGGTGTCGATAGGCATTTCAGATATAGGTGTCGATAGGCATTTCAGATATAGGTGCCGATAGGCATTTCAGATATAGTTGCCGATTGGCATTTTAAAAATAGGTGCCGATAGGCATTTTAGATATAGAATCCGATAGGCATTTCAAATATAGGTGCCGATAGGCATTCCAGATATGGTTGCCGATAGGCATTTCAAATATAGGTGCTGATAGGCATTTCAGATGTAGTTTCCGATAGGCATTTCAAAAATGGGTGTCGATAGGCATTTCAGATATAGGTGTCGATAGGCATTTCCGATATAGGTGCCGATAGGCATTTCAGATATAGTTGCCGATTGGCATTTTAAAAATAGGTGCCGATAGGCATTTCAGATATAGAAGCCGATAGGCATTTCAAATATAGGTGCTGATAGGCATTTCAGATGTAGTTTCCGATAGGCATTTCAAAAATAGGTGTCGATAGGCATTTCAGATATAGGTGTCGATAGGCATTTCAGATATAGGTGTCGATAGGCATTTCAGGTATAGGTGTCGATAGGCATTTCAGATATAAGTGTCGATAGGCATTTCAGATATAGGTGTCGATAGGCATTTCAGATATAGGTGTCGATAGGCATTTCAGATATAGGTGTCGATAGGCATTTCAGATATAGGTGCCGATAGGCATTTCAGATATAGTTGCCGATTGGCATTTTAAAAATATGTGCCGATAGGCATTTCAGATATAGAAGCCGATAGGCATTTTAAATATAGGTGCCGATAGGCATTTCAAATATAGGTGCTGATAGGCATTTCAGATGTAGTTTCCGATAGGCATTTCAAAAATAGGTGTCGATAGGCATTTCAGATATAGGTGTCGATAGGCATTTCAGATATAGGTGTCGATAGGCATTTCAGATATAGGTGCCGATAGGCATTTCAGATATAGTTGCCGATTGGCATTTTAAAAATAGGTGCCGATAGGCATTTCAGATATAGAAGCCGATAGGCATTTCAAATATAGGTGCCGATAGGCATTCCAGATATGGTTGCCGATAGGCATTTCAAATATAGGTGCTGATAGGCATTTCAGATGTAGTTTCCGATAGGCATTTCAAAAATAGGTGTCGGTAGGCATTTCAGATATAGGTGTCGATAGGCATTTCAGATATAGTTGTCGATAGGCATTTCAGATATAGGTGTTGATAGGCATTTCAGATATAGGTGTCGATAGGCATTTCAGATATAGGTGTCGATAGGCATTTCAGATATAGGTGCCGATAGGCATTTCAGATATAGGTGCCGATAGGCATTTCAGATATAGTTGCCGATTGGCATTTTAAAAATAGGTGCCGATAGGCATTTCAGATATAGAAGCCGATAGGCATTTCAAATATAGGTGCCGATAGGCATTTCAAATATAGGTGCTGATAGGCATTTCAGATGTAGTTTCCGATAGGCATTTCAAAAATAGGTGTCGATAGGCATTTCAGATATAGGTGTCGATAGGCATTTCAGATATAGGTGTCGATAGGCATTTCAGATATAGGTGCCGATAGGCATTTCAGATATAGTTGCCGATTGGCATTTTAAAAATAGGTGCCGATAGGCATTTCAGATATAGAAGCCGATAGGCATTTCAAATATAGGTGCCGATAGGCATTCCAGATATGGTTGCCGATAGGCATTTCAAATATAGGTGCTGATAGGCATTTCAGATGTAGTTTCCGATAGGCATTTCAAAAATAGGTGTCGATAGGCATTTCAGATATAGGTGTCGATAGGCATTTCAGATATAGGTGTCGATAGGCATTTTAGATATAGGTGTCGATAGGCATTTCAGATATAGGTGTCGATAGGCATTTCAGATATAGGTGTCGATAGGCATTTCAGATATTTGTGTCGATAGGCATTTCAGATATAGGTGTCGATAGGCATTTCAGATATAGGTGCCGATAGGCATTTCAGATATAATTGCCGATTAGCATTTTAAAAATAGGTGCCGATAGGTATTTCAGATATAGAAGCCAATAGGCATTTCAAATATAGGTGCCGATAGGCATTCCAGATATGGTTGCCAATAGGCATTTCAAATATAGGTGCTGATAGGCATTTCAGATGTAGTTTCCGATAGGCATTTCAGATATAGGTGTCGATAGGCATTTCAGATATAGGTGTCGATAGGCATTTCAGATATAGGTGTCGATAAGCATTTCAGATATAGGTGTCGTTAGGCATTTCAGATATAGGTGTCGATAGGCATTTCAGATATAGGTGTCGATAGGCATTTCAGATATAGGTGTCGATAGGCATTTCAGATATAGGTGCCGATAGGCATTTCAGATATAGTTGCCGATTGGCATTTTAAAAATAGGTGCCGATAGGCATTTTAGATATAGAATCCGATAGGCATTTCAAATATAGGTGCCGATAGGCATTCCAGATATGGTTGCCAATAGGCATTTCAAATATAGGTGCTGATAGGCATTTCAGATGTAGTTTCCGATAGGCATTTCAGATATAGGTGTCGATAGGCATTTCAGATATAGGTGTCGGTAGGCATTTCAAATATAGGTGTCGATAGGCATTTCAGATATAGGTGTCGATAGGCATTTCAGATATAGGTGTCGATGGGCATTTCAGATATAGGTGCCGATAGGCAGTTCAGATATAGTTGCCGATTGGCATTTTAAAAATAGGTGCCGATAGGCATTTCAGATATAGAAGCCGATAGGCATTTCAAATATAGGTGCCGATAGGCATTCCAGATATGGTTGCCGATAGGCATTTCAAATATAGGTGCTGATAGGCATTTCAGATGTAGTTTCCGATAGGCATTTCAAAAATAGGTGTCGATAGGCATTTCAGATATAGGTGTCGATAGGCATTTCAGATATAGGTGTCGATAGGCATTTCAGATATAGGTGTCGATAGGCATTTCAGATATAGGTGTCGATAGGCATTTCAGATATAGGTGTCGATAGGCATTTCAGATATAGGTGTCGATAGGCATTTCAGATATAGATGTCGATAGGCATTTCAGATATAGGTGCCGATAGGCATTTCAGATAAAGTTGCCGATTGGCATTTTAAAAATAGGTGCCGATAGACATTTCAGATATAGAAGCCGATAGGCATTTCAAAAATATAGGTGCCGATAGGCATTCCAGATATAGTTGCCGATAGGCATTTCAAATATAGGTGCTGATAGGCATTTCAGATGTAGTTTCCGATAGGCATTTCAAAAATAGGTGTCGATAGGCATTTCAGATATAGGTGTCGATAGGCATTTCAGATATAGGTGTCGATAGGCATTTCAGATATAGGTGTCGATAGGCATTTCAGATATAGGTGTCGATAGGCATTTCAGATATAGGTGTCGATAGGCATTTCAGATATAGGTGTCGATAGGCATTTCAGATATAGGTGCCGATAGGCATTTCAGATATAGTTGCCGATTGGCATTTTAAAAATGGGTGCCGATAGGCATTTCAGATATAGAAGCCGATAGGCATTTCAAATATAGGTGCCGATAGGCATTCCAGATATGGTTGCCAATAGGCATTTCAAATATAGGTGCTGATAGGCATTTCAGATGTAGTTTCCGATAGGCATTTCCAAATAGGAGTCGATAGGCATTTCAGATATAGGTGTCGATAGGCATTTCAGATATAAGTGTCGATAGGCAATTCAGATATAGGTGTCGATAGGCATTTCAGATATAGGTGTCGATAGGCATTTCAGATATAGGTGTCGATAGGCATTTCAGATATAGGTGTCGATAGGCATTTCAGATATAGGTGCCGATAGGCATTTCAGATATAGTTGCCGATTGGCATTTTAAAAATAGGTGCCGATAGGCATTTCAGATATAGAAGCCGATAGGCATTTCAAATATAGGTGCCGATAGGCATTCCAGATATGGTTGCCGATAGGCATTTCAAATATAGGTGCTGATAGGCATTTCAGATGTAGTTTCCGATAGGCATTTCAAAAATAGGTGTCGATAGGCATTTCAGATATAGGTGTCGATAGGCATTTCAGATATAGGTGTCGATAGGCATTTCAGATATATGTGTCGATAGGCATTTCAGATATAGGTGTCGATAGGCATTTCAGATATAGGTGTCGATAGGCATTTCAGATATAGGTGTCGATAGGCATTTCAGATATAGGTGTCGATAGGCATTTTAGATATAGGTGCCGATAGGCATTTCAGATATAGTTGCCGATTGGCATTTTAAAAATAGGTGCCGATAGGCATTTCAAATATAGGTGCCGATAGGCATTCCAGATATGGTTGCCGATAGGCATTTCAAAAATAGGTGCTGATAGGCATTTCAGATGTAGTTTCCGATAGGCATTTAAAAAATAGGTGTCGATAGGCATTTCAGATATAGGTGTCGATAGGCATTTCAGATATAGGTGTCGATAGGCATTTCAGATATAGGTGTCGATAGGCATTTCAGATATAGGTGTCGATAGGCATTTCAGATATAGGTGTCGATAGGCATTTCTGATATAGGTGTCGATAGGCATTTCAGATATAGGTGTCGATAGGCATTTCAGATATAGGTGCCAATAGGCATTTCAGATATAGTTGCCGATTGGCATTTTAAAAATAGGTGCCGATAGGCATTTCAGATATAGAAGCCGATAGGCATTTCAAATATAGGTGCCATTAGGCATTCCAGATATGGTTGCCGATAGGCATTTCAAATATAGGTGCTGATAGGCATTTCAGATGTAGTTTCCGATAGGCATTTCAAAAATAGGTGTCGATAGGCATTTCAGATATAGGTGTCGATAGGCATTTCAGATATAGGTGTCGATAGGCTATTCAGATATAGGTGTCGATAGGCATTTCAGATATAGGTGTCGATAGGCATTTCAGATATAGGTGTCGATAGGCAGTTCAGATATAGGTGTCGATAGGCATTTCAGATATAGGTGTCGATAGGCATTTCAGATATAGAGGTGCTGATAGGCATTTCAGATATAGTTGCCGATTGGCATTTTAAAAATAGGTGCCGATAGGCATTTCAGATATAGAAGCCGATAGGCATTTCAAATATAGGTGCCGATAGGCATTCCAGATATGGTTGCCGATAGGCATTTCAAATATAGGTGCTGATAGGCATTTCAGATGTAGTTTCTGATAGGCATTTCAAAAATAGGTGTCGATAGGCATTTCAGATATAGGTGGCGATAGGCATTTCAGATATAGGTGTCGATAGGCATTTCAGATATAGGAGCCGATAGGCATTTCAGATATAGTTGCCGATTGGCATTTTAAAAATAGGTGCCGATAGGCATTTCAGATATAGAAGCCGATAGGCATTTCAAATATAGGTGCCGATAGGCATTCCAGATATGGTTGCCGATAGGCATTTCAAATATAGGTGCTGATAGGCATTTCAGATGTAGTTTCCCGATAGGCATATCAAAAATAGGTGTCGAAAGGCATTTCAGATATAGGTGTCGATAGGCATTTCAGATATAGGTGTCGATAGGCATTTCAGATATAGGTGTCGATAGGCATTTCAGATATAGGTGTCGATAGGCATTTCAGATATAGGTGTCGATAGGCATTTCAGATATAGGTGCCGATAGGCATTTCAGATATAGTTGCCCATTGGCATTTTAAAAATAGGTGCCGATAGGCATTTCAGATATAGAAGCCGATAGGCATTTCAAATATAGGTGCCGATAGGCATTCCAGATATGGTTGCCGATAGGCATTTCAAATATAGGTGCTGATAGGCATTTCAGATGTAGTTTCCGATAGGCATTTCAGATATAGGTGTCGATAGGCATTTCAGATATAGGTATCGATAGGCATTTCAGATATAGGTGTCGATAGGCATTTCAGATATAGGTGTCGATAGGCATTTCAGATATAGGTGTCGATAGGCATTTCAGATATAGGTGTCGATAGGCATTTCAGATATAGGTGTCGATAGGCATTTCAGATATAGGTGTCGATAGGCATTTCAGATATAGGTGTCGATAGACATTTCAGATATAGGTGTCGATAGGCATTTCAGATATAGGTGTCGATAGACATTTCAGATATAGGTGTCGATAGGCATTTCAGATGTAGTTTCCGATAGGCATTTCAAAAATAGGTGTCGATAGGCATTTCAGATATAGGTGTCGATAGGCATTTCAGATATAGGTGTCGATAGGCATTTCAGATATAGGTGTCGATAGGCATTTCAGATATAGGTGTCGATAGGCATTTCAGATATAGGTGTCGATAGGCCTTTCAGATATAGGTGTCGATAGGCATTTCAGATATAGGTGTCGATAGGCATTTCAGATATAGGTGCCGATAGGCATTTCAGATATAGTTGCCGATTGGCATTTTAAAAATAGGTGCCGATAGGCATTTCCAGATATAGAAGCCGATAGGCCTTTCAAATATAGGTGCCGATAGGCATTCCAGATATGGTTGCCGATAGGCATTTCAAATATAGGTGCTGATAGGCATTTCAGATGTAGTTTCCGATAGGCATTTCAGATATAGGTGTCGATAGGCATTTCAGATATAGGTGTCGATAGGCATTTCAGATATAGGTGTCGATAGGCATTTCAGATATAGGTGTCGATAGGCATTTCAGATATAGGTGTCGATAGGCATTTCAGATATAGGTGTCGATAGGCATTTCAGATATAGGTGTCGATAGGCATTTCAGATATAGGTGCCGATAGGCATTTCAGATATAGAAGCCGATAGGCATTTCAAATATAGGTGCCGATAGGCATTCCAGATATGGTTGCCGATAGGCATTTCAAATATAGGTGCTGATAGGCATTTTAGATGTAGTTTCCGATAGGCATTTCAAAAATAGGTGTCGATAGGCATTTCAGATATAGGTGTCGATAGGCATTTCAGATATAGGTGTCGATAGGCATTTCAGATATAGGTGTCGATAGGCATTTCAGATATAGGTGTCGATAGGCATTTCAGATATAGGTGTCGGTAGGCATTTCAGATATAGGTGTCGATAGGCATTCAGATATAGGTGTCGATAGGCATTTCAGATATAGGTGTCGATAGGCATTTCAGATATAGGTGCCGATAGGCATTTCAGATATAGTTGCCGATTGGCATTTTAAAAATAGGTGCCGATAGGCATTTCAGATATAGAAGCCGATAGGCATTTCAAATATAGGTGCCGATAGGCATTCCAGATATAGTTGCCGATAGGCATTTCAAATATAGGTGCTGATAGGCATTTCAGATGTAGTTTCCGATAGGCATTTCAAAAATAGGTGTCGATAGGCATTTCAGATATAGGTGTCGATAGGCATTTCAGATATTGGTGTCGATAGGCATTTCAGATATAGGTGTCGATAGGCATTTCAGATATAGGTGTCGATAGGCATTTCAGTTATAGGTGTCGATAGGCATTTCAGATATAGGTGTCGATAGGCATTTCAGATATAGGTGTCGTTAGGCATTTCAGATATAGGTGTCGATAGGCATTTCAGATATAGGTGTCGATAGGCATTTCAGATATAGGTGTCGATAGGCATTTCAGATATAGGTGTCGATAGGCATTTCAGATATAGGTGCCGATAGGCATTTCAGATATAGTTGCCGATTGGCATTTTAAAAATAGGTGCCGATAGGCATTTTAGATATAGAAGCCGATAGGCATTTCAAATATAGGTGCCGATAAGCATTCCAGATATGGTTGCCGATAGGCATTTCAAATATAGGTGCTGATAGGCATTTCAGATGTAGTTTCCGATAGGCATTTCAAAAATAGATGTCGATAGGCATTTCAGATATAGGTGTCGATAGGCATTTCAGATATAGGTGTCGATAGGCATTTCAGATATAGGTGTCGATAGGCATTTCAGATATAGGTGTCGATAGGCATTTCAGCTATAGGTTTCGATAGGCATTTCAGATATAGGTGTCGATAGGCATTTCAGATATAGGTGTCGATAGGCATTTCAGATATAGGTGTCGATAGACATTTCAGATATAGGTGCCGATAGGCATTTCAGATATAGTTGCCGATTGGCATTTTAAAAATAGGTGCCGATAGGCCATTTCAGATATAGAAGCCCATAGGCATTTCAAATATAGGTGCCGATAGGCATTCCAGATATGGTTGCCGATAGGCATTTCAAATATAGGTGCTGATAGGCATTTCAGATGTAGTTTCCGATAGGCATTTCAAAAATAGGTGTCGATAGGCATTTCAGTTATAGGTGTCGATAGGCATTTTAGATATAGGTGTCGATAGGCATTTCAGATATAGGTGTCGATAGGCATTTCAGATATAGGTGTCGATAGGCATTTCAGATATAGGTGTCGATAGGCATTTCAGATATAGGTGTCGATAGGCATTTTAGATATAGGTGTCGATAGGCATTTCAGATATAGGTGCCGATAGGCATTTCAGATATAGTTGCCGATTGGCATTTTAAAAATAGGTGCCGATAGGCATTTCAGATATAGAAGCCGATAGGCATTTCAAATATAGGTGCCGATAGGCATTCCAGATATGGTTGCCGATAGGCATTTCAAATATAGGTGCTGATAAGCATTTCAGATGTAGTTTCCGATAGGCATTTCAAAAATAGGTGTCGATAGGCATTTCAGATATAGGTGTCGATAGGCATTTCAGATATAGGTGTCGATAGGCATTTCAGATATAGGTGTCGATAGGCATTTCAGATATAGGTGTCGATAGGCATTTCAGATATAAGTGTCGATAGGCATTTCAGATATAGGTGTCGATAGGCATTTCAGATATAGGTGTCGATATGCATTTCAGATATAGGTGTCGATAGGCATTTCAGATATAGGTGCCGATAGGCATTTCAGATATAGTTGCCGATTGGCATTTTAAAAATATGTGCCGATAGGCATTTCAGATATAGAAGCCGATAGGCATTTCAAATTTAGGTGCCGATAGGCATTCCAGATATGGTTATCGATAGGCATTTCAAATATAGGTGCTGATAGGCATTTCAGATGTAGTTTCCGATAGGCATTTCAAAAATAGGTGTCGATAGGCATTTCAGATATAGGTGTCGATAGGCATTTCAGATATAGGTGTCGATAGGCATTTCAGATATAGGTGCCGATAGGCATTTCAGCTATAGTTGCCGATTGGCATTTTAAAAATAGGTGCCGATAGGCATTTCAGATATAGAAGCCGATAGGCATTTTAAATATAGGTGCCGATAGGCATTTCAAATATAGGTGCTGATAGGCATTTCAGATGTAGTTTCCGATGGGCATTTCAAAAATAGGTGTCGATAGGCATTTCAGATATAGGTGTCGATAGGCATTTCAGATATAGGTGTCGATAGGCATTTCAGATATAGGTGCCGATAGGCATTTCAGATATAGTTGCCGAATGGCATTTTAAAAATAGGTGCCGATAGGCATTTCAGATATAGAAGCCGATAGGCATTTCAAATATAGGTGCCGATAGGCATTCCAGATATGGTTGCCGATAGGCATTTCAAATATAGGTGCTGATAGGCATTTCAGATGTAGTTTCCGATAGGCATTTCAAAAATAGGTGTCGATAGGCATTTCAGATATAGGTGTCGATAGGCATTTCAGATATAGTTGTCGATAGGCATTTCAGATATAGGTGTTGATAGGCATTTCAGATATAGGTGTCGATAGGCATTTCAGATATAGGTGTCGATAGGCATTTCAGATATAGGTGCCGATAGGCATTTCAGATATAGTTGCCGATTGGCATTTTAAAAATAGGTGCCGATAGGCATTTGAGATATAGAAGCCGATAGGCAATTCAAATATAGGTGCCGATAGGCATTTCAAATATAGGTGCTGATAGGCATTTCAGATGTAGTTTCCGATAGGCATTTCAAAAATAGGTGTCGATAGGCATTTCAGATATAGGTGTCGATAGGCATTTCAGATATAGGTGTCGATAGGCATTTCAGATATAGGTGCCGATAGGCATTTCAGATATAGTTGCCGATTGGCATTTTAAAAATAGGTGCCGATAGGCATTTCAGATATAGAAGCCGATAGGCATTTCAAATATAGGTGCCGATAGGCATTCCAGATATGGTTGCCGATAGGCATTTCAAATATAGGTGCTGATAGGCATTTCAGATGTAGTTTCCGATAGGCATTTCAAAAATAGGTGTCGATAGGCATTTCAGATATAGGTGTCGATAGGCATTTCAGATATAGGTGTCGATAGGCATTTTAGATATAGGTGTCGATAGGCATTTCAGATATAGGTGTCGATAGGCATTTCAGATATAGGTGTCGATAGGCATTTCAGATATTTGTGTCGATAGGCATTTCAGATATAGGTGTCGATAGGCATTTCAGATATAGGTGCCGATAGGCATTTCAGATATAATTGCCGATTAGCATTTTAAAAATAGGTGCCGATAGGTATTTCAGATATAGAAGCCAATAGGCATTTCAAATATAGGTGCCGATAGGCATTCCAGATATGGTTGCCAATAGGCATTTCAAATATAGGTGCTGATAGGCATTTCAGATGTAGTTTCCGATAGGCATTTCAGATATAGGTGTCGATAGGCATTTCAGATATAGGTGTCGATAGGCATTTCAGATATAGGTGTCGATAGGCATTTCAGATATAGGTGTCGTTAGGCATTTCAGATATAGGTGTCGATAGGCATTTCAGATATAGGTGTCGATAGGCATTTCAGATATAGGTGTCGATAGGCATTTCAGATATAGGTGCCGATAGGCATTTCAGATATAGTTGCCGATTGGCATTTTAAAAATAGGTGCCGATAGGCATTTTAGATATAGAATCCGATAGGCATTTCAAATATAGGTGCCGATAGGCATTCCAGATATGGTTGCCGATAGGCATTTCAAATATAGGTGCTGATAGGCATTTCAGATGTAGTTTCCGATAGGCATTTCAAAAATGGGTGTCGATAGGCATTTCAGATATAGGTGTCGATAGGCATTTCCGATATAGGTGCCGATAGGCATTTCAGATATAGTTGCCGATTGGCATTTTAAAAATAGGTGCCGATAGGCATTTCAGATATAGAAGCCGATAGGCATTTCAAATATAGGTGCTGATAGGCATTTCAGATGTAGTTTCCGATAGGCATTTCAAAAATAGGTGTCGATAGGCATTTCAGATATAGGTGTCGATAGGCATTTCAGATATAGGTGTCGATAGGCATTTCAGGTATAGGTGTCGATAGGCATTTCAGATATAAGTGTCGATAGGCATTTCAGATATAGGTGTCGATAGGCATTTCAGATATAGGTGTCGATAGGCATTTCAGATATAGGTGTCGATAGGCATTTCAGATATAGGTGCCGATAGGCATTTCAGATATAGTTGCCGATTGGCATTTTAAAAATATGTGCCGATAGGCATTTCAGATATAGAAGCCGATAGGCATTTTAAATATAGGTGCCGATAGGCATTTCAAATATAGGTGCTGATAGGCATTTCAGATGTAGTTTCCGATAGGCATTTCAAAAATAGGTGTCGATAGGCATTTCAGATATAGGTGTCGATAGGCATTTCAGATATAGGTGTCGATAGGCATTTCAGATATAGGTGCCGATAGGCATTTCAGATATAGTTGCCGATTGGCATTTTAAAAATAGGTGCCGATAGGCATTTCAGATATAGAAGCCGATAGGCATTTCAAATATAGGTGCCGATAGGCATTCCAGATATGGTTGCCGATAGGCATTTCAAATATAGGTGCTGATAGGCATTTCAGATGTAGTTTCCGATAGGCATTTCAAAAATAGGTGTCGGTAGGCATTTCAGATATAGGTGTCGATAGGCATTTCAGATATAGTTGTCGATAGGCATTTCAGATATAGGTGTTGATAGGCATTTCAGATATAGGTGTCGATAGGCATTTCAGATATAGGTGTCGATAGGCATTTCAGATATAGGTGCCGATAGGCATTTCAGATATAGTTGCCGATTGGCATTTTAAAAATAGGTGCCGATAGGCATTTCAGATATAGAAGCCTATAGGCATTTCAAATATAGGTGCCGATAGGCATTTCAAATATAGGTGCTGATAGGCATTTCAGATGTAGTTTCCGATAGGCATATCAAAAATAGGTGTCGATAGGCATTTCAGATATAGGTGTCGATAGGCATTTCAGATATAGGTGTCGATAGGCATTTCAGATATAGGTGCCGATAGGCATTTCAGATATAGTTGCCGATTGGCATTTTAAAAATAGGTGCCGATAGGCATTTCAGATATAGAAGCCGATAGGCATTTCAAATATAGGTGCCGATAGGCATTCCAGATATGGTTGCCGATAGGCATTTCAAATATAGGTGCTGATAGGCATTTCAGATGTAGTTTCCGATAGGCATTTCAAAAATAGGTGTCGATAGGCATTTCAGATATAGGTGTCGATAGGCATTTCAGATATAGGTGTCGATAGGCATTTTAGATATAGGTGTCGATAGGCATTTCAGATATAGGTGTCGATAGGCATTTCAGATATAGGTGTCGATAGGCATTTCAGATATTTGTGTCGATAGGCATTTCAGATATAGGTGTCGATAGGCATTTCAGATATAGGTGCCGATAGGCATTTCAGATATAATTGCCGATTAGCATTTTAAAAATAGGTGCCGATAGGTATTTCAGATATAGAAGCCAATAGGCATTTCAAATATAGGTGCCGATAAGCATTCCAGATATGGTTGCCAATAGGCATTTCAAATATAGGTGCTGATAGGCATTTCAGATGTAGTTTCCGATAGGCATTTCAGATATAGGTGTCGATAGGCATTTCAGATATAGGTGTCGATAGGCATTTCAGATATAGGTGTCGATAGGCATTTCAGATATAGGTGTCGTTAGGCATTTCAGATATAGGTGTCGATAGGCATTTCAGATATAGGTGTCGATAGGCATTTCAGATATAGGTGTCGATAGGCATTTCAGATATAGGTGCCGATAGGCATTTCAGATATAGTTGCCGATTGGCATTTTAAAAATAGGTGCCGATAGGCATTTTAGATATAGAATCCGATAGGCATTTCAAATATAGGTGCCGATAGGCATTCCAGATATGGTTGCCGATAGGCATTTCAAATATAGGTGCTGATAGGCATTTCAGATGTAGTTTCCGATAGGCATTTCAAAAATGGGTGTCGATAGGCATTTCAGATATAGGTGTCGATAGGCATTTCCGATATAGGTGCCGATAGGCATTTCAGATATAGTTGCCGATTGGCATTTTAAAAATAGGTGCCGATAGGCATTTCAGATATAGAAGCCGATAGGCATTTCAAATATAGGTGCTGATAGGCATTTCAGATGTAGTTTCCGATAGGCATTTCAAAAATAGGTGTCGATAGGCATTTCAGATATAGGTGTCGATAGGCATTTCAGATATAGGTGTCGATAGGCATTTCAGGTATAGGTGTCGATAGGCATTTCAGATATAAGTGTCGATAGGCATTTCAGATATAGGTGTCGATAGGCATTTCAGATATAGGTGTCGATAGGCATTTCAGATATAGGTGTCGATAGGCATTTCAGATATAGGTGCCGATAGGCATTTCAGATATAGTTGCCGATTGGCATTTTAAAAATAGGTGCCGATAGGCATTTCAGATATAGAAGCCGATAGGCATTTCAAATATAGGTGCCGATAGGCATTCCAGATATGGTTGCCGATAGGCATTTCAAATATAGGTGCTGATAGGCATTTCAGATGTAGTTTCCGATAGGCATTTCAAAAATAGGTGTCGATAGGCATTTCAGATATAGGTGTCGATAGGCATTTCAGATATAGGTGTCGATAGGCATTTCAGATATAGGTGTCGATGTGCATTTCAGATATAGGTGTCGATAGGCATTTCAGATATAGGTGACAATAGGCATTTCAGATATAGGTGTCGATAGGCATTTCAGATATAGGTGTCGATAGGCATTTCAGATATAGGTGTCGATAGGCATTTCAGATATAGGTGCCGATAAGCATTTCAGATATAGTTGCCGATTGGCATTTTAAAAATAGGTGCCGATAGGCATTTCAGATATAGAAGCCGATAGGCATTTCAAATATAGGTGCCGATAGGCATTCCAGATATGGTTGCCGATAGGCATTTCAAATATAGGTGCTGATAGGCATTTCAGATGTAGTTTCCGATAGGCATTTCAAAAATAGGTGTCGATAGGCATTTCAGATATAGGTGTCGATAGGCATTTCAGATATAGGTGTCGATAGGCATTTCAGATATGATTGCCGATAGGCATTTCAAATATAGGTGCTGATAGGCATTTCAGATGTAGTTTCCGATAGGCATTTCAAAAATAGGTGTCGATAGGCATTTCAGATATAGGTGTCGATAGGCATTTCAGATATAGGTGTCGATAGGCATTTCAGATATAGGTGTCGATAGGCATTTCAGATATAGGTGTCGATAGGCATTTCAGATATAGGTGTCGATAGGCATTTCAGATATAGGTGTCGATAGGCATTTCAGATATAGGTGCCGATAGGCATTTCAGATATAGTTGCCGATTGGCATTTTAAAAATAGGTGCCGATAGGCATTTCAGATATAGAAGCCGATAGGGATTTCAAATATAGGTGCCGATAGGCATTCCAGATATGGTTGCCGATAGGCATTTCAAATATAGGTGCTGATAGGCATTTCAGATGTAGTTTCCGATAGGCATTTCAAAAATAGGTGTCGATAGGCATTTCAGATATAGGTGTCGATAGGCATTTCAGATATAGGTGTCGATAGGCATTTCAGATATAGGTGCCGATAGGCATTTCAGATATAGTTGCCGATTGGCATTTTAAAAATAGGTGCCGATAGGCATTTCAGATATAGAAGCCGATAGGCATTTCAAATATAGGTGCCGATAGGCATTCCAGATATGGTTGCCGATAGGCATTTCAAATATAGGTGCTGATAGGCATTTCAGATGTAGTTTCTGATAGGCATTTCAAAAATAGGTGTCGATAGGCATTTCAGATATAGGTGTCGATAGGCATTTCAGATATAGGTGTCGATAGGCATTTCAGATATAGGTGTCGATAGGCATTTCAGATATAGGTGTCGATAGGCATTTCAGATATAGGTGTCGATAGGCATTTCAGATATAGGTGTCGATAGGCATTTCAGATATAGGTGTCGATAGGCATTTCAGATATAGGTGCCGATGGGCATTTCAGATATAGTTGCCGATTGGCATTTTAAAAATAGGTGCCGATAGGCATTTCAGATATAGAAGCCGATAGGCATTTCAAAAATATAGGTGCCGATAGGCATTCCAGATATAGTTGCCGATAGGCATTTCAAATATAGGTGCTGATAGGCATTTCAGATGTAGTTTCCGATAGGCATTTCAAAAATAGGTGTCGATAGGCATTTCAGATATAGGTGTCGATAGGCATTTCAGATATAGGTGTCGATAGGCATTTCAGGTATAGGTGTCGATAGGCATTTCAGATATAAGTGTCGATAGGCATTTCAGATATAGGTGTCGATAGGCATTTCAGATATAGGTGTCGATAGGCATTTCAGATATAGGTGCCGATAGGCATTTCAGATATAGTTGCCGATTGGCATTTTAAAAATAGGTGCCGATAGGCATTTCAGATATAGAAGCCGATAGGCATTTCAAATATAGGTGCCGATAGGCATTCCAGATATGGTTGCCGATAGACATTTCAAATATAGGTGCTGATAGGCATTTCAGATGTAGTTTCCGATAGGCATTTAAAAAATAGGTGTCGATAAGGCATTTCAGATATAGGTGTCGATAGGCATTTCAGATATAGGTGTCGATAGGCATTTCAGATATGATTGCCGATAGGCATTTCAAATATAGGTGCTGATAGGCATTTCAGATGTAGTTTCCGATAGGCATTTCTAAAATAGGTGTCGATAGGCATTTCAGATATAGGTGTCGATAGGCATTTCAGATATAGGTGTCGATAGGCATTTCAGATATAGGTGTCGATAGGCATTTCAGATATAGGTGTCGATAGGCATTTCAGATATAGGTGTCGATAGGCATTTCAGATATAGGTGTCGATAGGCATTTCAGATATAGGTTTCGATAGGCATTTCAGATATAGGTGTCGATAGGCATTTCAGATATAGGTGCCGATAGGCATTTCAGATATAGTTCCCGATTGGCATTTTAAAAATAGGTGCCGATAGGCATTTCAGATATAGAAGCCGATAGGCATTTCAAATATAGGTGCCGATAGGCATTCCAGATATGGTTGCCGATAGGCATTTCAAATATAGGTGCTGATAGGCATTTCAGATGTAGTTTCCGATAGGCATTTCAAAAATAGGTGTCGATAGGCATTTCAGATATAGGTGTCGATAGGCATTTCAGATATAGGTGTCGATAGGCATTTCAGATATAGGTGTCGATAGGCATTTCAGATATAGGTGTCGATAGGCATTTCAGATATAGGTGTCGATAGGCATTTCAGATATAGGTGTCGATAGGCATTTCAGATATAGGTGTCGATAGGCATTTCAGATATAGGTGCCGATAGGCATTTCAGATATAGTTGCCGATTGGCATTTTAAAAATAGGTGCCGATAGGCATTTCAGATATAGAAGCCGATAGGGATTTCAAATATAGGTGCCGATAGGCATTCCAGATATGGTTGCCGATAGGCATTTCAAATATAGGTGCTGATAGGCATTTCAGATGTAGTTTCCGATAGGCATTTCAAAAATAGGTGTCGATAGGCATTTCAGATATAGGTGTCGATAGGCATTTCAGATATAGGTGTCGATAGGCATTTCAGATATAGGTGTCGATAGGCATTTCAAATATAGGTGTCGATAGGCATTTCAGATATAGGTGCCGATAGGCATTTCAGATATAGTTGCCGATTGGCATTTTAAAAATAGGTGCCGATAGGCATTTCAGATATAGAAGCCGATAGGCATTTCAAATATAGGTGCCGATAGGCATTCCAGATATGGTTGCCGATAGGCATTTCAAATATAGGTGCTGATAGGCATTTCAGATGTAGTTTCCGATAGGCATTTCAAAAATAGGTGTCGATAGGCATTTCAGATATAGGTGTCGATAGGCATTTCAGATATAGGTGTCGATAGGCATTTCAGATATAGGTGTCGATAGGCATTTCAGATATAGGTGTCGATAGGCATTTCAGATATAGGTGTCGGTAGGCATTTCAGATGTAGTTTCCGATAGGCATTTCAAAAATAGGTGTCGATAGGCATTTCAGATATAGGTGTCGATAGGCATTTCAGATATAGGTGTCGATAGGCATTTCAGATATAGGTGTCGATAGGCATTTCAGATATAGGTGTCGATAGGCATTTCAGATATAGGTGTCGATAGGCATTTCAGATATAGGTGTCGATAGGCATTTCAGATATAGGTGTCGATAGGCATTTCAGATATAGGTGTCGATAGGCATTTCAGATATAGGTGTCGATAGGCATTTCAGATATAGGTGCCGATAGGCATTTCAGATATAGTTGCCGATTGGCATTTTAAAAATAGGTGCCGATAGGCATTTCAGATATAGAAGCCGATAGGCATTTCAAATATAGGTGCCGATAGTCATTCCAGATATGGTTGCCGATAGGCATTTCAAATATAGGTGCTGATAGGCATTTCAGATGTAGTTTCCGATAGGCATTTCAAAAATAGGTGTCGATAGGCATTTCAGATATAGGTGTCGATAAGCATTTCAGATATAGCTGTCGATAGGCATTTCAGATATAGGTGTCGATAGGCATTTCAGATATAGGTGTCGATAGGCATTTCAGATAGAGGTGTCGGTAGGCATTTCAGATATAGGTGTCGATAGGCATTTCAGATATAGGTGTCGATAGGCATTTCAGATATAGGTGTCGATAGGCATTTCAGATATAGGTGCCGATAGGCATTTCAGATATAGTTGCCGATTGGCATTTTAAAAATAGGTGCCGATAGGCATTTCAGATATAGAAGCCGATAGGCATTTCAAATATAGGTGCCGATAGGCATTCCAGATATGGTTGCCGATAGGCATTTCAAATATAGGTGCTGATAGGCATTTCAGATGTAGTTTCCGATAGGCATTTCAAAAATAGGTGTCGATAGGCATTTCAGATATAGATGTCGATAGGCATTTCAGATATAGGTGTCGATAGGCATTTCAGATATAGGTGTCGATAGGCATTTCAGATATAGGTGTCGATAGGCATTTCAGATATAGGTGTCGATAGGCATTTCAATTATAGGTGTCGATAGGCATTTCAGATATAGGTTTCGATAGGCATTTCAGATATAGGTGTCGATAGGCATTTCAGATATAGGTGCCGATAGGCATTTCAGATATAGTTCCCGATTGGCATTTTAAAAATAGGTGCCGATAGGCATTTCAGATATAGAAGCCGATAGGCATTTCAAATATAGGTGCCGATAGGCATTCCAGATATGGTTGCCGATAGGCATTTCAAATATAGGTGCTGATAGGCATTTCAGATGTAGTTTCCGATAGGCATTTCAAAAATAGGTGTCGATAGGCATTTCAGATATAGGTGTCGATAGGCATTTCAGATATAGGTGTCGATAGGCATTTCAGATATAGGTGTCGATAGGCATTTCAGATATAGGTGTCGATAGGCATTTCAGATATAGGTGTCGATAGGCATTTCAGATATAGGTGTTGATAGGCATTTCAGATATAGGTGTCGATAGGCATTTCAGATATAGGTGCCGATAGGCATTTCAGATATAGTTGCCGATTGGCATTTTAAAAATAGGTGCCGATAGGCATTTCAGATATAGAAGCCGATAGGGATTTCAAATATAGGTGCCGATAGGCATTCCAGATATGGTTGCCGATAGGCATTTCAAATATAGGTGCTGATAGGCATTTCAGATGTAGTTTCCGATAGGCATTTCAAAAATAGGTGTCGATAGGCATTTCAGATATAGGTGTCGATAGGCATTTCAGATATAGGTGTCGATAGGCATTTCAGATATAGGTGTCGATAGGCATTTCAGATATAGGTGTCGATAGGCATTTCAGATATAGGTGCCGATAGGCATTTCAGATATAGTTGCCGATTGGCATTTTAAAAATAGGTGCCGATAGGCATTTCAGATATAGAAGCCGATAGGCATTTCAAATATAGGTGCCGATAGGCATTCCAGATATGGTTGCCGATAGGCATTTCAAATATAGGTGCTGATAGGCATTTCAGATGTAGTTTCCGATAGGCATTTCAAAAATAGGTGTCGATAGGCATTTCAGATATAGGTGTCGATAGGCATTTCAGATATAGGTGTCGATAGGCATTTCAGATATAGGTGTCGATAGGCATTTCAGATATAGGTGTCGATAGGCATTTCAGATATAGGTGTCGATAGGCATTTCAGATATAGGTGTCGATAGGCATTTCAGATATAGGTGTCGGTAGGCATTTCAGATGTAGTTTCCGATAGGCATTTCAAAAATAGGTGTCGATAGGCATTTCAGATATAGGTGTCGATAGGCATTTCAGATATAGGTGTCGATAGGCATTTCAGATATAGGTGTCGATAGGCATTTCAGATATAGGTGTCGATAGGCATTTCAGATATAGGTGTCGATAGGCATTTCAGATATAGGTGTCGATAGGCATTTCAGATATAGGTGTCGATAGGCATTTCAGATATAGGTGTCGATAGGCATTTCAGATATAGGTGTCGATAGGCATTTCAGATATAGGTGCCGATAGGCATTTCAGATATAGTTGCCGATTGGCATTTTAAAAATAGGTGCCGATAGGCATTTCAGATATAGAAGCCGATAGGCATTTCAAATATAGGTGCCGATAGTCATTCCAGATATGGTTGCCGATAGGCATTTCAAATATAGGTGCTGATAGGCATTTCAGATGTAGTTTCCGATAGGCATTTCAAAAATAGGTGTCGATAGGCATTTCAGATATAGGTGTCGATAAGCATTTCAGATATAGGTGTCGATAGGCATTTCAGATATAGGTGTCGATAGGCATTTCAGATATAGGTGTCGATAGGCATTTCAGATAGAGGTGTCGGTAGGCATTTCAGATATAGGTGTCGATAGGCATTTCAGATATAGGTGTCGATAGGCATTTCAGATATAGGTGTCGATAGGCATTTCAGATATAGGTGCCGATAGACATTTCAGATATAGTTGCCGATTGGCATTTTAAAAATAGGTGCCGATAGGCATTTCAGATATAGAAGCCGATAGGCATTTCAAATATAGGTGCCGATAGGCATTCCAGATATGGTTGCCGATAGGCATTTCAAATATAGGTGCTGATAGGCATTTCAGATGTAGTTTCCGATAGGCATTTCAAAAATAGGTGTCGATAGGCATTTCAGATATAGGTGTCGATAGGCATTTCAGATATAGGTGTCGATAGGCATTTCAGATATAGGTGTCGATAGGCATTTCAGATATAGGTGTCGATAGGCATTTCAGTTATAGGTGTCGATAGGCATTTCAGATATAGGTGTCGATAGGCATTTCAGATATAGGTGCCGATAGGCATTTCAGATATAGTTGCCGATTGGCATTTTAAAAATAGGTGCCGATAGGCATTTCAGATATAGAAGCCGATAGGCATTTCAAAAATATAGTTGCCGATAGGCATTCCAGATATAGTTGCCGATAGGCATTTCAAATATAGGTGCTGATAGGCATTTCAGATGTAGTTTCCGATAGGCATTTCAAAAATAGGTGTCGATAGGCATTTCAGATATAGGTGTCGATAGGCATTTCAGATATAGGTGTCGATAGGAATTTCAGGTATAGGTGTCGATAGGCATTTCAGATATAAGTGTCGATAGGCATTTCAGATATAGGTGTCGATAGGCATTTAAGATATAGGTGTCGATAGGCATTTCAGATATAGGTGTCGATAGGCATTTCAGATATAGGTGCCGATAGGCATTTCAGATATAGTTGCCGATTAGCATTTTAAATATAGGTGCCGATAGGCATTTCAGATATAGAAGCCGATAGGCATTTCAAATATAGGTGCCGATAGGCATTCCAGATATGGTTGCCGATAGGCATTTCAAATATAGGTGCTGATAGGCATTTCAGATGTAGTTTCCGATAGGCATTTCAAAAATAGGTGTCGATAGGCATTTCAGATATAGGTGTCGATAGGCATTTCAGATATAGGTGTCGATAGGCATTTCAGATATAGGTGTCGATAGGCATTTCAGATATAGGTGTCGATAGGCATTTCAGATATAGGTGACGATAGGCATTTCAGATATAGGTGTCGATAGGCATTTCAGATATAGGTGTCGATAGGCATTTCAGATATAGGTGTCGATAGGCATTTCAGATATAGGTGCCGATCGGCATTTCAGATATAGTTGCCGATTGGCATTTTAAAAATAGGTGCCGATAGGCATTTCAGATATAGAAGCCGATAGGCATTTCAAATATAGGTGCCGATAGGCATTCCAGATATGGTTGCCGATAGGCATTTCAAATATAGGTGCTGATAGGCATTTCAGATGTAGTTTCCGATAGGCATTTCAAAAATGGGTGTCGATAGGCATTTCAGATATAGGTGTCGATAGGCATTTCAGATATAGGTGTCGATAGGCATTTCAGATATGATTGCCGATAGGCATTTCAAATATAGGTGCTGATAGGCATTTCAGATGTAGTTTCCGATAGGCATTTCAAAAATAGGTGTCGATAGGCATTTCAGATATAGGTGTCGATAGGCATTTCAGATATAGGTGTCGATAGGCATTTCAGATATAGGTGTCGATAGGCATTTCAGATATAGGTGTCGATAGGCATTTCAGATATAAGTGTCGATAGGCATTTCAGATATAGGTGTCGATAGGCATTTCAGATATAGGTTTCGATAGGCATTTCAGATATAGGTGTCGATAGGCATTTCAGATATAGGTGCCGATAGGCATTTCAGATATAGTTGCCGATTGGCATTTTAAAAATAGGTGCCGATAGGCATTTCAGATATAGAAGCCGATAGGCATTTCAAATATAGGTGCCGATAGGCATTCCAGATATGGTTGCCGATAGGCATTTCAAATATAGGTGCTGATAGGCATTTCAGATGTAGTTTCCGATAGGCATTTCAAAAATAGGTGTCGATAGGCATTTCAGATATAGGTGTCGATAGGCATTTCAGATATAGGTGTCGATAGGCATTTCAGATATAGGTGTCGATAGGCATTTCAGATATAGGTGTCGATAGGCATTTCAGATATAGGTGTCGATAGGCATTTCAGATATAGGTGTCGATAGGCATTTCAGATATAGGTGTCGATAGGCATTTCAGATATAGGTGCCGATAGGCATTTCAGATATAGTTGCCGATTGGCATTTTAAAAATAGGTGCCGATAGGCATTTCAGATATAGAAGCCGATAGGGATTTCAAATATAGGTGCCGATAGGCATTCCAGATATGGTTGCCGATAGGCATTTCAAATATAGGTGCTGATAGGCATTTCAGATGTAGTTTCCGATAGGCATTTCAAAAATAGGTGTCGATAGGCATTTCAGATATAGGTGCCGATAGGCATTTCAGATATAGTTGCCGATTGGCATTTTAAAAATAGGTGCCGATAGGCATTTCAGATATAGAAGCCGATAGGCATTTCAAATATAGGTGCCGATAGGCATTCCAGATATGGTTGCCGATAGGCATTTCAAATATAGGTGCTGATAGGCATTTCAGATGTAGTTTCCGATAGGCATTTCAAAAATAGGTGTCGATAGGCATTTCAGATATAGGTGTCGATAGGCATTTCAGATATAGGTGTCGATAGGCATTTCAGATATAGGTGTCGATAGGCATTTCAGATATAGGTGTCGATAGGCATTTCAGATATAGGTGTCGATAGGCTTTTCAGATATAGGTGTCGATAGGCATTTCAGATATAGGTGTCGTTAGGCATTTCAGATATAGGTGTCGATAGGCATTTCAGATATAGGTGTCGATAGGCATTTCAGATATAGGTGTCGATAGGCATTTCAGATATAGGTGTCGATAGGCATTTCAGATATAGGTGCCGATAGGCATTTCAGATATAGTTGCCGATTGGCATTTTAAAAATAGGTGCCGATAGGCATTTCAGATATAGAAGCCGATAGGCATTTCAAATATAGGTGCCGATAAGCATTCCAGATATGGTTGCCGATAGGCATTTCAAATATAGGTGCTGATAGGCATTTCAGATGTAGTTTCCGATAGGCATTTCAAAAATAGGTGTCGATAGGCATTTCAGATATAGGTGTCGATAGGCATTTCAGATATAGGTGTCGATAGGCATTTCAGATATAGGTGTCGATAGGCATTTCAGATATAGGTGTCGATAGGCATTTCAGCTATAGGTTTCGATAGGCATTTCAGATATAGGTGTCGATAGGCATTTCAGATATAGGTGTCGATAGGCATTTCAGATATAGGTGTCGATAGGCATTTCAGATATAGGTGCCGATAGGCATTTCAGATATAGTTGCCGATTGGCATTTTAAAAATAGGTGCCGATAGGCATTTCAGATATAGAAGCCGATAGGCATTTCAAATATAGGTGCCGATAGGCATTCCAGATATGGTTGCCGATAGGCATTTCAAATATAGGTGCTGATAGGCTTTTCAGATGTAGTTTCCGATAGCCATTTCAAAAATAGGTGTCGATAGGCATTTCAGATATAGGTGTCGATAGGCATTTCAAATATAGGAGCAGATAGGCATTTCAGATGTAGTTTCCGATAGGCATTTCAAAAATAGGTGCCGATAGGCATTTCAGATATAGATGCCGATAGGCATTTCAGATATAGTTGCCGATTGGCATTTTAAAAATAGGTGCCGATAGGCATTTGAGATATAGAAGCCGATAGGCATTTCAAATATAGGTGCCGATAGGCATTCCAGATATGGTTGCCGATAGGCATTTCAAATATAGGTGCTGATAGGCATTTCAGATGTAGTTTCCGATAGGCATTTCAAAAATGGGTGTCGATAGGCATTTCAGATATAGGTGTCGATAGGCATTTCCGATATAGGTGCCGATAGGCATTTCAGATATAGTTGCCGATTGGCATTTTAAAAATAGGTGCCGATAGGCATTTCAGATATAGAAGCCGATAGGCATTTCAAATATAGGTGCTGATAGGCATTTCAGATGTAGTTTCCGATAGGCATTTCAAAAATAGGTGTCGATAGGCATTTCAGATATAGGTGTCGATAGGCATTTCAGATATAGGTGTCGATAGGCATTTCAGGTATAGGTGTCGATAGGCATTTCAGATATAAGTGTCGATAGGCATTTCAGATATAGGTGTCGATAGGCATTTCAGATATAGGTGTCGATAGGCATTTCAGATATAGGTGTCGATAGGCATTTCAGATATAGGTGCCGATAGGCATTTCAGATATAGTTGCCGATTGGCATTTTAAAAATATGTGCCGATAGGCATTTCAGATATAGAAGCCGATAGGCATTTTAAATATAGGTGCCGATAGGCATTTCAAATATAGGTGCTGATAGGCATTTCAGATGTAGTTTCCGATAGGCATTTCAAAAATAGGTGTCGATAGGCATTTCAGATATAGGTGTCGATAGGCATTTCAGATATAGGTGTCGATAGGCATTTCAGATATAGGTGCCGATAGGCATTTCAGATATAGTTGCCGATTGGCATTTTAAAAATAGGTGCCGATAGGCATTTCAGATATAGAAGCCGATAGGCATTTCAAATATAGGTGCCGATAGGCATTCCAGATATGGTTGCCGATAGGCATTTCAAATATAGGTGCTGATAGGCATTTCAGATGTAGTTTCCGATAGGCATTTCAAAAATAGGTGTCGGTAGGCATTTCAGATATAGGTGTCGATAGGCATTTCAGATATAGTTGTCGATAGGCATTTCAGATATAGGTGTTGATAGGCATTTCAGATATAGGTGTCGATAGGCATTTCAGATATAGGTGTCGATAGGCATTTCAGATATAGGTGCCGATAGGCATTTCAGATATAGTTGCCGATTGGCATTTTAAAAATAGGTGCCGATAGGCATTTCAGATATAGAAGCCGATAGGCATTTCAAATATAGGTGCCGATAGGCATTTCAAATATAGGTGCTGATAGGCATTTCAGATGTAGTTTCCGATAGGCATTTCAAAAATAGGTGTCGATAGGCATTTCAGATATAGGTGTCGATAGGCATTTCAGATATAGGTGTCGATAGGCATTTCAGATATAGGTGCCGATAGGCATTTCAGATATAGTTGCCGATTGGCATTTTAAAAATAGGTGCCGATAGGCATTTCAGATATAGAAGCCGATAGGCATTTCAAATATAGGTGCCGATAGGCATTCCAGATATGGTTGCCGATAGGCATTTCAAATATAGGTGCTGATAGGCATTTCAGATGTAGTTTCCGATAGGCATTTCAAAAATAGGTGTCGATAGGCATTTCAGATATAGGTGTCGATAGGCATTTCAGATATAGGTGTCGATAGGCATTTTAGATATAGGTGTCGATAGGCATTTCAGATATAGGTGTCGATAGGCATTTCAGATATAGGTGTCGATAGGCATTTCAGATATTTGTGTCGATAGGCATTTCAGATATAGGTGTCGATAGGCATTTCAGATATAGGTGCCGATAGGCATTTCAGATATAATTGCCGATTAGCATTTTAAAAATAGGTGCCGATAGGTATTTCAGATATAGAAGCCAATAGGCATTTCAAATATAGGTGCCGATAGGCATTCCAGATATGGTTGCCAATAGGCATTTCAAATATAGGTGCTGATAGGCATTTCAGATGTAGTTTCCGATAGGCATTTCAGATATAGGTGTCGATAGGCATTTCAGATATAGGTGTCGATAGGCATTTCAGATATAGGTGTCGATAGGCATTTCAGATATAGGTGTCGTTAGGCATTTAAGATATAGGTGTCGATAGGCATTTCAGATATAGGTGTCGATAGGCATTTCAGATATAGGTGTCGATAGGCATTTCAGATATAGGTGCCGATAGGCATTTCAGATATAGTTGCCGATTGGCATTTTAAAAATAGGTGCCGATAGGCATTTTAGATATAGAATCCGATAGGCATTTCAAATATAGGTGCCGATAGGCATTCCAGATATGGTTGCCAATAGGCATTTCAAATATAGGTGCTGATAGGCATTTCAGATGTAGTTTCCGATAGGCATTTCAGATATAGGTGTCGATAGGCATTTCAGATATAGGTGTCGGTAGGCATTTCAAATATAGGTGTCGATAGGCATTTCAGATATAGGTGTCGATAGGCATTTCAGATATAGGTGTCGATGGGCATTTCAGATATAGGTGCCGATAGGCAGTTCAGATATAGTTGCCGATTGGCATTTTAAAAATAGGTGCCGATAGGCATTTCAGATATAGAAGCCGATAGGCATTTCAAATATAGGTGCCGATAGGCATTCCAGATATGTTTGCCGATAGGCATTTCAAATATAGGTGCTGATAGGCATTTCAGATGTAGTTTCCGATAGGCATTTCAAAAATAGGTGTCGATAGGCATTTCAGATATAGGTGTCGATAGGCATTTCAGATATAGGTGTCGATAGGCATTTCAGATATAGGTGTCGATAGGCATTTCAGATATAGGTGTCGATAGGCATTTCAGATATAGGTGTCGATAGGCATTTCAGATATAGGTGTCGATAGGCATTTCAGATATAGATGTCGATAGGCATTTCAGATATAGGTGCCGATAGGCATTTCAGATAAAGTTGCCGATTGGCATTTTAAAAATAGGTGCCGATAGACATTTCAGATATAGAAGCCGATAGGCATTTCAAAAATATAGGTGCCGATAGGCATTCCAGATATAGTTGCCGATAGGCATTTCAAATATAGGTGCTGATAGGCATTTCAGATGTAGTTTCCGATAGGCATTTCAAAAATAGGTGTCGATAGGCATTTCAGATATAGGTGTCGATAGGCATTTCAGATATAGGTGTCGATAGGCATTTCAGATATAGGTGTCGATAGGCATTTCAGATATAGGTGTCGATAGGCATTTCAGATATAGGTGTCGATAGGCATTTCAGATATAGGTGTCGATAGGCATTTCAGATATAGGTGCCGATAGGCATTTCAGATATAGTTGCCGATTGGCATTTTAAAAATGGGTGCCGATAGGCATTTCAGATATAGAAGCCGATAGGCATTTCAAATATAGGTGCCGATAGGCATTCCAGATATGGTTGCCAATAGGCATTTCAAATATAGGTGCTGATAGGCATTTCAGATGTAGTTTCCGATAGGCATTTCAAAAATAGGTGTCGATAGGCATTTCAGATATAGGTGTCGATAGGCATTTCAGATATAAGTGTCGATAGGCAATTCAGATATAGGTGTCGATAGGCATTTCAGATATAGGTGTCGATAGGCATTTCAGATATAGGTGTCGATAGGCATTTCAGATATAGGTGTCGATAGGCATTTCAGATATAGGTGCCGATAGGCATTTCAGATATAGTTGCCGATTGGCATTTTAAAAATAGGTGCCGATAGGCATTTCAGATATAGAAGCCGATAGGCATTTCAAATATAGGTGCCGATAGGCATTCCAGATATGGTTGCCGATAGGCATTTCAAATATAGGTGCTGATAGGCATTTCAGATGTAGTTTCCGATAGGCATTTCAAAAATAGGTGTAGATAGGCATTTCTTATATAGGTGTCGATAGGCATTTCAGATATAGGTGTCGATAGGCATTTCAGATATATGTGTCGATAGGCATTTCAGATATAGGTGTCGATAGGCATTTCAGATATAGGTGTCGATAGGCATTTCAGATATAGGTGTCGATAGGCATTTCAGATATAGGTGTCGATAGGCATTTTAGATATAGGTGCCGATAGGCATTTCAGATATAGTTGCCGATTGGCATTTTAAAAATAGGTGCCGATAGGCATTTCAAATATAGGTGGCCGATAGGCATTCCAGATATGGTTGCCGATAGGCATTTCAAAAATAGGTGCTGATAGGCATTTCAGATGTAGTTTCCGATAGGCATTTAAAAAATAGGTGTCGATAGGCATTTCAGATATAGGTGTCGATAGGCATTTCAGATATAGGTGTCGATAGGCATTTCAGATATAGGTGTCGATAGGCATTTCAGATATAGGTGTCGATAGGCATTTCAGATATAGGTGTCGATAGGCATTTCTGATATAGGTGTCGATAGGCATTTCAGATATAGGTGTCGATAGGCATTTCAGATATAGGTGCCAATAGGCATTTCAGATATAGTTGCCGATTGGCATTTTAAAAATAGGTGCCGATAGGCATTTCAGATATAGAAGCCGATAGGCATTTCAAATATAGGTGCCATTAGGCATTCCAGATATGGTTGCCGATAGGCATTTCAAATATAGGTGCTGATAGGCATTTCAGATGTAGTTTCCGATAGGCATTTCAAAAATAGGTGTCGATAAGCATTTCAGATATAGGTGTCGATAGGCATTTCAGATATAGGTGTCGATAGGCTATTCAGATATAGGTGTCGATAGGCATTTCAGATATAGGTGTCGATAGGCATTTCAGATATAGGTGTCGATAGGCAGTTCAGATATAGGTGTCGATAGGCATTTCAGATATAGGTGTCGATAGGCATTTCAGATATAGGTGTCGATAGGCATTTCAGATATAGGTGTCGATAGGCATTTCAGATATAGGTGCCGATAGGCATTTCAGATATAGTTGCCCATTGGCATTTTAAAAATAGGTGCCGATAGGCATTTCAGATATAGAAGCCGATAGGCATTTCAAATATAGGTGCCGATAGGCATTCCAGATATGGTTGCCGATAGGCATTTCAAATATAGGTGCTGATAGGCATTTCAGATGTAGTTTCCGATAGGCATTTCAGATATAGGTGTCGATAGGCATTTCAGATATAGGTATCGATAGGCATTTCAGATATAGGTGTCGATAGGCATTTCAGATATAGGTGTCGATAGGCATTTCAGATATAGGTGTCGATAGGCATTTCAGATATAGGTGTCGATAGGCATTTCAGATATAGGTGTCGATAGGCATTTCAGATATAGGTGTCGATAGGCATTTCAGATATAGGTGTCGATAGACATTTCAGATATAGGTGTCGATAGGCATTTCAGATATAGGTGTCGATAGACATTTCAGATATAGGTGTCGATAGGCATTTCAGATGTAGTTTCCGATAGGCATTTCAAAAATAGGTGTCGATAGGCATTTCAGATATAGGTGTTGATAGGCATTTCAGATATAGGTGTCGATAGGCATTTCAGATATAGGTGTCGATAGGCATTTCAGATATAGGTGTCGATAGGCATTTCAGATATAGGTGTCGATAGGCCTTTCAGATATAGGTGTCGATAGGCATTTCAGATATAGGTGTCGATAGGCATTTCAGATATAGGTGCCGATAGGCATTTCAGATATAGTTGCCGATTGGCATTTTAAAAATAGGTGCCGATAGGCATTTCAGATATAGAAGCCGATAGGCCTTTCAAATATAGGTGCCGATAGGCATTCCAGATATGGTTGCCGATAGGCATTTCAAATATAGGTGCTGATAGGCATTTCAGATGTAGTTTCCGATAGGCATTTCAGATATAGGTGTCGATAGGCATTTCAGATATAGGTGTCGATAGGCATTTCAGATATAGGTGTCGATAGGCATTTCAGATATAGGTGTCGATAGGCATTTCAGATATAGGTGTCGATAGGCATTTCAGATATAGGTGTCGATAGGCATTTCAGATATAGGTGTCGATAGGCATTTCAGATATAGGTGCCGATAGGCATTTCAGATATAGAAGCCGATAGGCATTTCAAATATAGGTGCCGATAGGCATTCCAGATATGGTTGCCGATAGGCATTTCAAATATAGGTGCTGATAGGCATTTTAGATGTAGTTTCCGATAGGCATTTCAAAAATAGGTGTCGATAGGCATTTCAGATATAGGTGTCGATAGGCATTTCAGATATAGGTGTCGATAGGCATTTCAGATATAGGTGTCGATAGGCATTTCAGATATAGGTGTCGATAGGCATTTCAGATATAGGTGTCGGTAGGCATTTCAGATATAGGTGTCGATAGGCATTTCAGATATAGGTGTCGATAGGCATTTCAGATATAGGTGTCGATAGGCATTTCAGATATAGGTGCCGATAGGCATTTCAGATATAGTTGCCGATTGGCATTTTAAAAATAGGTGCCGATAGGCATTTCAGATATAGAAGCCGATAGGCATTTCAAATATAGGTGCCGATAGGCATTCCAGATATAGTTGCCGATAGGCATTTCAAATATAGGTGCTGATAGGCATTTCAGATGTAGTTTCCGATAGGCATTTCAAAAATAGGTGTCGATAGGCATTTCAGATATAGGTGTCGATAGGCATTTCAGATATTGGTGTCGATAGGCATTTCAGATATAGGTGTCGATAGGCATTTCAGATATAGGTGTCGATAGGCATTTCAGTTATAGGTGTCGATAGGCATTTCAGATATAGGTGTCGATAGGCATTTCAGATATAGGTGTCGTTAGGCATTTCAGATATAGGTGTCGATAGGCATTTCAGATATAGGTGTCGATAGGCATTTCAGATATAGGTGTCGATAGGCATTTCAGATATAGGTGTCGATAGGCATTTCAGATATAGGTGCCGATAGGCATTTCAGATATAGTTGCCGATTGGCATTTTAAAAATAGGTGCCGATAGGCATTTCAGATATAGAAGCCGATAGGCATTTCAAATATAGGTGCCGATAAGCATTCCAGATATGGTTGCCGATAGGCATTTCAAATATAGGTGCTGATAGGCATTTCAGATGTAGTTTCCGATAGGCATTTCAAAAATAGATGTCGATAGGCATTTCAGATATAGGTGTCGATAGGCATTTCAGATATAGGTGTCGATAGGCATTTCAGATATAGGTGTCGATAGGCATTTCAGATATAGGTGTCGATAGGCATTTCAGCTATAGGTTTCGATAGGCATTTCAGATATAGGTGTCGATAGGCATTTCAGATATAGGTGTCGATAGGCATTTCAGATATAGGTGTCGATAGGCATTTCAGATATAGGTGCCGATAGGCATTTCAGATATAGTTGCCGATTGGCATTTTAAAAATAGGTGCCGATAGGCATTTCAGATATAGAAGCCGATAGGCATTTCAAATATAGGTGCCGATAGGCATTCCAGATATGGTTGCCGATAGGCATTTCAAATATAGGTGCTGATAGGCATTTCAGATGTAGTTTCCGATAGGCATTTCAAAAATAGGTGTCGATAGGCATTTCAGTTATAGGTGTCGATAGGCATTTTAGATATAGGTGTCGATAGGCATTTCAGATATAGGTGTCGATAGGCATTTCAGATATAGGTGTCGATAGGCATTTCAGATATAGGTGTCGATAGGCATTTCAGATATAGGTGTCGATAGGCATTTTAGATATAGGTGTCGATAGGCATTTCAGATATAGGTGCCGATAGGCATTTCAGATATAGTTGCCGATTGGCATTTTAAAAATAGGTGCCGATAGGCATTTCAGATATAGAAGCCGATAGGCATTTCAAATATAGGTGCCGATAGGCATTCCAGATATGGTTGCCGATAGGCATTTCAAATATAGGTGCTGATAAGCATTTCAGATGTAGTTTCCGATAGGCATTTCAAAAATAGGTGTCGATAGGCATTTCAGATATAGGTGTCGATAGGCATTTCAGATATAGGTGTCGATAGGCATTTCAGATATAGGTGTCGATAGGCATTTCAGATATAGGTGTCGATAGGCATTTCAGATATAAGTGTCGATAGGCATTTCAGATATAGGTGTCGATAGGCATTTCAGATATAGGTGTCGATATGCATTTCAGATATAAGTGTCGATAGGCATTTCAGATATAGGTGCCGATAGGCATTTCAGATATAGTTGCCGATTGGCATTTTAAAAATATGTGCCGATAGGCATTTCAGATATAGAAGCCGATAGGCATTTCAAATTTAGGTGCCGATAGGCATTCCAGATATGGTTATCGATAGGCATTTCAAATATAGGTGCTGATAGGCATTTCAGATGTAGTTTCCGATAGGCATTTCAAAAATAGGTGTCGATAGGCATTTCAGATATAGGTGTCGATAGGCATTTCAGATATAGGTGTCGATAGGCATTTCAGATATAGGTGCCGATAGGCATTTCAGCTATAGTTGCCGATTGGCATTTTAAAAATAGGTGCCGATAGGCATTTCAGATATAGAAGCCGATAGGCATTTTAAATATAGGTGCCGATAGGCATTTCAAATATAGGTGCTGATAGGCATTTCAGATGTAGTTTCCGATAGGCATTTCAAAAATAGGTGTCGATAGGCATTTCAGATATAGGTGTCGATAGGCATTTCAGATATAGGTGTCGATAGGCATTTCAGATATAGGTGCCGATAGGCATTTCAGATATAGTTGCCGATTGGCATTTTAAAAATAGGTGCCGATAGGCATTTCAGATATAGAAGCCGATAGGCATTTCAAATATAGGTGCCGATAGGCATTCCAGATATGGTTGCCGATAGGCATTTCAAATATAGGTGCTGATAGGCATTTCAGATGTAGTTTCCGATAGGCATTTCAAAAATAGGTGTCGATAGGCATTTCAGATATAGGTGTCGATAGGCATTTCAGATATAGTTGTCGATAGGCATTTCAGATATAGGTGTTGATAGGCATTTCTGATATAGGTGTCGATAGGCATTTCAGATATAGGTGTCGATAGGCATTTCAGATATAGGTGCCGATAGGCATTTCAGATATAGTTGCCGATTGGCATTTTAAAAATAGGTGCCGATAGGCATTTCAGATATAGAAGCCGATAGGCAATTCAAATATAGGTGCCGATAGGCATTTCAAATATAGGTGCTGATAGGCATTTCAGATGTAGTTTCCGATAGGCATTTCAAAAATAGGTGTCGATAGGCATTTCAGATATAGGTGTCGATAGGCATTTCAGATATAGGTGTCGATAGGCATTTCAGATATAGGTGCCGATAGGCATTTCAGATATAGTTGCCGATTGGCATTTTAAAAATAGGTGCCGATAGGCATTTCAGATATAGAAGCCGATAGGCATTTCAAATATAGGTGCCGATAGGCATTCCAGATATGGTTGCCGATAGGCATTTCAAATATAGGTGCTGATAGGCATTTCAGATGTAGTTTCCGATAGGCATTTCAAAAATAGGTGTCGATAGGCATTTCAGATATAGGTGTCGATAGGCATTTCAGATATAGGTGTCGATAGGCATTTTAGATATAGGTGTCGATAGGCATTTCAGATATAGGTGTCGATAGGCATTTCAGATATAGGTGTCGATAGGCATTTCAGATATTTGTGTCGATAGGCATTTCAGATATAGGTGTCGATAGGCATTTCAGATATAGGTGCCGATAGGCATTTCAGATATAATTGCCGATTAGCATTTTAAAAATAGGTGCCGATAGGTATTTCAGATATAGAAGCCAATAGGCATTTCAAATATAGGTGCCGATAGGCATTCCAGATATGGTTGCCAATAGGCATTTCAAATATAGGTGCTGATAGGCATTTCAGATGTAGTTTCCGATAGGCATTTCAGATATAGGTGTCGATAGGCATTTCAGATATAGGTGTCGATAGGCATTTCAGATATAGGTGTCGATAGGCATTTCAGATATAGGTGTCGTTAGGCATTTCAGATATAGGTGTCGATAGGCATTTCAGATATAGGTGTCGATAGGCATTTCAGATATAGGTGTCGATAGGCATTTCAGATATAGGTGCCGATAGGCATTTCAGATATAGTTGCCGATTGGCATTTTAAAAATAGGTGCCGATAGGCATTTTAGATATAGAATCCGATAGGCATTTCAAATATAGGTGCCGATAGGCATTCCAGATATGGTTGCCGATAGGCATTTCAAATATAGGTGCTGATAGGCATTTCAGATGTAGTTTCCGATAGGCATTTCAAAAATGGGTGTCGATAGGCATTTCAGATATAGGTGTCGATAGGCATTTCCGATATAGGTGCCGATAGGCATTTCAGATATAGTTGCCGATTGGCATTTTAAAAATAGGTGCCGATAGGCATTTCAGATATAGAAGCCGATAGGCATTTCAAATATAGGTGCTGATAGGCATTTCAGATGTAGTTTCCGATAGGCATTTCAAAAATAGGTGTCGATAGGCATTTCAGATATAGGTGTCGATAGGCATTTCAGATATAGGTGTCGATAGGCATTTCAGGTATAGGTGTCGATAGGCATTTCAGATATAAGTGTCGATAGGCATTTCAGATATAGGTGTCGATAGGCATTTCAGATATAGGTGTCGATAGGCATTTCAGATATAGGTGTCGATAGGCATTTCAGATATAGGTGCCGATAGGCATTTCAGATATAGTTGCCGATTGGCATTTTAAAAATATGTGCCGATAGGCATTTCAGATATAGAAGCCGATAGGCATTTTAAATATAGGTGCCGATAGGCATTTCAAATATAGGTGCTGATAGGCATTTCAGATGTAGTTTCCGATAGGCATTTCAAAAATAGGTGTCGATAGGCATTTCAGATATAGGTGTCGATAGGCATTTCAGATATAGGTGTCGATAGGCATTTCAGATATAGGTGCCGATAGGCATTTCAGATATAGTTGCCGATTGGCATTTTAAAAATAGGTGCCGATAGGCATTTCAGATATAGAAGCCGATAGGCATTTCAAATATAGGTGCCGATAGGCATTCCAGATATGGTTGCCGATAGGCATTTCAAATATAGGTGCTGATAGGCATTTCAGATGTAGTTTCCGATAGGCATTTCAAAAATAGGTGTCGGTAGGCATTTCAGATATAGGTGTCGATAGGCATTTCAGATATAGTTGTCGATAGGCATTTCAGATATAGGTGTTGATAGGCATTTCAGATATAGGTGTCGATAGGCATTTCAGATATAGGTGTCGATAGGCATTTCAGATATAGGTGCCGATAGGCATTTCAGATATAGTTGCCGATTGGCATTTTAAAAATAGGTGCCGATAGGCATTTCAGATATAGAAGCCGATAGGCATTTCAAATATAGGTGCCGATAGGCATTTCAAATATAGGTGCTGCTAGGCATTTCAGATGTAGTTTCCGATAGGCATTTCAAAAATAGGTGTCGATAGGCATTTCAGATATAGGTGTCGATAGGCATTTCAGATATAGGTGTCGATAGGCATTTCAGATATAGGTGCCGATAGGCATTTCAGATATAGTTGCCGATTGGCATTTTAAAAATAGGTGCCGATAGGCATTTCAGATATAGAAGCCGATAGGCATTTCAAATATAGGTGCCGATAGGCATTCCAGATATGGTTGCCCATAGGCATTTCAAATATAGGTGCTGATAGGCATTTCAGATGTAGTTTCCGATAGGCATTTCAAAAATAGGTGTCGATAGGCATTTCAGATATAGGTGTCGATAGGCATTTCAGATATAGGTGTCGATAGGCATTTTAGATATAGGTGTCGATAGGCATTTCAGATATAGGTGTCGATAGGCATTTCAGATATAGGTGTCGATAGGCATTTCAGATATTTGTGTCGATAGGCATTTCAGATATAGGTGTCGATAGGCATTTCAGATATAGGTGCCGATAGGCATTTCAGATATAATTGCCGATTAGCATTTTAAAAATAGGTGCCGATAGGTATTTCAGATATAGAAGCCAATAGGCATTTCAAATATAGGTGCCGATAAGCATTCCAGATATGGTTGCCAATAGGCATTTCAAATATAGGTGCTGATAGGCATTTCAGATGTAGTTTCCGATAGGCATTTCAGATATAGGTGTCGATAGGCATTTCAGATATAGGTGTCGATAGGCATTTCAGATATAGGTGTCGATAGGCATTTCAGATATAGGTGTCGTTAGGCATTTCAGATATAGGTGTCGATAGGCATTTCAGATATAGGTGTCGATAGGCATTTCAGATATAGGTGTCGATAGGCATTTCAGATATAGGTGCCGATAGGCATTTCAGATATAGTTGCCGATTGGCATTTTAAAAATAGGTGCCGATAGGCATTTTAGATATAGAATCCGATAGGCATTTCAAATATAGGTGCCGATAGGCATTCCAGATATGGTTGCCGATAGGCATTTCAAATATAGGTGCCGATAGGCATTTCAGATATAGAAGCCGATAGGCATTTCAAATATAGGTGCTGATAGGCATTTCAGATGTAGTTTCCGATAGGCATTTCAAAAATAGGTGTCGATAGGCATTTCAGATATAGGTGTCGATAGGCATTTCAGATATAGGTGTCGATAGGCATTTCAGGTATAGGTGTCGATAGGCATTTCAGATATAAGTGTCGATAGGCATTTCAGATATAGGTGTCGAAAGGCATTTCAGATATAGGTGTCGATAGGCATTTCAGATATAGGTGTCGATAGGCATTTCAGATATAGGTGCCGATAGGCATTTCAGATATAGTTGCCGATTGGCATTTTAAAAATAGGTGCCGATAGGCATTTCAGATATAGAAGCCGATAGGCATTTCAAATATAGGTGCCGATAGGCATTCCAGATATGGTTGCCGATAGGCATTTCAAATATAGGTGCTGATAGGCATTTCAGATGTAGTTTCCGATAGGCATTTCAAAAATAGGTGTCGATAGGCATTTCAGATATAGGTGTCGATAGGCATTTCAGATATAGGTGTCGATGTGCATTTCAGATATAGGTGTCGATAGGCATTTCAGATATAGGTGACAATAGGCATTTCAGATATAGGTGTCGATAGGCATTTCAGATATAGGTGCCGATAAGCATTTCAGATATAGTTGCCGATTGGCATTTTAAAAATAGGTGCCGATAGGCATTTCAGATATAGAAGCCGATAGGCATTTCAAATATAGGTGCCGATAGGCATTCCAGATATGGTTGCCGATAGGCATTTCAAATATAGGTGCTGATAGGCATTTCAGATGTAGTTTCCGATAGGCATTTCAAAAATAGGTGTCGATAGGCATTTCAGATATAGGTGTCGATAGGCATTTCAGATATAGGTGTCGATAGGCATTTCAGATATGATTGCCGATAGGCATTTCAAATATAGGTGCTGATAGGCATTTCAGATGTAGTTTCCGATAGGCATTTCAAAAATAGGTGTCGATAGGCATTTCAGATATAGGTGTCGATAGGCATTTCAGATATAGGTGTCGATAGGCATTTCAGATATAGGTGTCGATAGGCATTTCAGATATAGGTGTCGATAGGCATTTCAGATATAGGTGTCGATAGGCATTTCAGATATAGGTGTCGATAGGCATTTCAGATATAGGTGTCGATAGGCATTTCAGATATAGGTGCCGATAGGCATTTCAGATATAGTTGCCGATTGGCATTTTAAAAATAGGTGCCGATAGGCATTTCAGATATAGAAGCCGATAGGGATTTCAAATATAGGTGCCGATAGGCATTCCAGATATGGTTGCCGATAGGCATTTCAAATATAGGTGCTGATAGGCATTTCAGATGTAGTTTCCGATAGGCATTTCAAAAATAGGTGTCGATAGGCATTTCAGATATAGGTGTCGATAGGCATTTCAGATATAGGTGTCGATAGGCATTTCAGATATAGGTGCCGATAGGCATTTCAGATATAGTTGCCGATTGGCATTTTAAAAATAGGTGCCGATAGGCATTTCAGATATAGAAGCCGATAGGCATTTCAAATATAGGTGCCGATAGGCATTCCAGATATGGTTGCCGATAGGCATTTCAAATATAGGTGCTGATAGGCATTTCAGATGTAGTTTCCGATAGGCATTTCAAAAATAGGTGTCGATAGGCATTTCAGATATAGGTGTCGATAGGCATTTCAGATATAGGTGTCGATAGGCATTTCAGATATAGGTGTCGATAGGCATTTCAGATATAGGTGTCGATAGGCATTTCAGATATAGGTGTCGATAGGCATTTCAGATATAGGTGTCGATAGGCATTTCAGATATAGGTGTCGATAGGCATTTCAGATATAGGTGCCGATAGGCATTTCAGATATAGTTGCCGATTGGCATTTTAAAAATAGGTGCCGATAGGCATTTCAGATATAGAAGCCGATAGGCATTTCAAAAATATAGGTGCCGATAGGCATTCCAGATATAGTTGCCGATAGGCATTTCAAATATAGGTGCTGATAGGCATTTCAGATGTAGTTTCCGATAGGCATTTCAAAAATAGGTGTCGATAGGCATTTCAGATATAGGTGTCGATAGGCATTTCAGATATAGGTGTCGATAGGCATTTCAGGTATAGGTGTCGATAGGCATTTCAGATATAAGTGTCGATAGGCATTTCAGATATAGGTGTCGATAGGCATTTCAGATATAGGTGTCGATAGGCATTTCAGATATAGGTGCCGATAGGCATTTCAGATATAGTTGCCGATTGGCATTTTAAAAATAGGTGCCGATAGGCATTTCAGATATAGAAGCCGATAGGCATTTCAAATATAGGTGCCGATAGGCATTCCAGATATGGTTGCCGATAGACATTTCAAATATAGGTGCTGATAGGCATTTCAGATGTAGTTTCCGATAGGCATTTAAAAAATAGGTGTCGATAAGGCATTTCAGATATAGGTGTCGATAGGCATTTCAGATATAGGTGTCGATAGGCATTTCAGATATGATTGCCGATAGGCATTTCAAATATAGGTGCTGATAGGCATTTCAGATGTAGTTTCCGATAGGCATTTCTAAAATAGGTGTCGATAGGCATTTCAGATATAGGTGTCGATAGGCATTTCAGATATAGGTGTCGATAGGCATTTCAGATATAGGTGTCGATAGGCATTTCAGATATAGGTGTCGATAGGCATTTCAGATATAGGTGTCGATAGGCATTTCAGATATAGGTTTCGATAGGCATTTCAGATATAGGTGTCGATAGGCATTTCAGATATAGGTGCCGATAGGCATTTCAGATATAGTTCCCGATTGGCATTTTAAAAATAGGTGCCGATAGGCATTTCAGATATAGAAGCCGATAGGCATTTCAAATATAGGTGCCGATAGGCATTCCAGATATGGTTGCCGATAGGCATTTCAAATATAGGTGCTGATAGGCATTTCAGATGTAGTTTCCGATAGGCATTTCAAAAATAGGTGTCGATAGGCATTTCAGATATAGGTGTCGATAGGCATTTCAGATATAGGTGTCGATAGGCATTTCAGATATAGGTGTCAATAGGCATTTCAGATATAGGTGTCGATAGGCATTTCAGATATAGGTGTCGATAGGCATTTCAGATATAGGTGTCGATAGGCATTTCAGATATAGGTGTCGATAGGCATTTCAGATATAGGTGCCGATAGGCATTTCAGATATAGTTGCCGATTGGCATTTTAAAAATAGGTGCCGATAGGCATTTCAGATATAGAAGCCGATAGGGATTTCAAATATAGGTGCCGATAGGCATTCCAGATATGGTTGCCGATAGGCATTTCAAATATAGGTGCTGATAGGCATTTCAGATGTAGTTTCCGATAGGCATTTCAAAAATAGGTGTCGATAGGCATTTCAGATATAGGTGTCGATAGGCATTTCAGATATAGGTGTCGATAGGCATTTCAGATATAGGTGTCGATAGGCATTTCAGATATAGGTGTCGATAGGCATTTCAGATATAGGTGCCGATAGGCATTTCAGATATAGTTGCCGATTGGCATTTTAAAAATAGGTGCCGATAGGCATTTCAGATATAGAAGCCGATAGGCATTTCAAATATAGGTGCCGATAGGCATTCCAGATATGGTTGCCGATAGGCATTTCAAATATAGGTGCTGATAGGCATTTCAGATGTAGTTTCCGATAGGCATTTCAAAAATAGGTGTCGATAGGCATTTCAGATATAGGTGTCGATAGGCATTTCAGATATAGGTGTCGATAGGCATTTCAGATATAGGTGTCGATAGGCATTTCAGATATAGGTGTCGATAGGCATTTCAGATATAGGTGTCGGTAGGCATTTCAGATGTAGTTTCCGATAGGCATTTCAAAAATAGGTGTCGATAGGCATTTCAGATATAGGTGTCGATAGGCATTTCAGATATAGGTGTCGATAGGCATTTCAGATATAGGTGTCGATAGGCATTTCAGATATAGGTGTCGATAGGCATTTCAGATATAGGTGTCGATAGGCATTTCAGATATAGGTGTCGATAGGCATTTCAGATATAGGTGTCGATAGGCATTTCAGATATAGGTGTCGATAGGCATTTCAGATATAGGTGTCGATAGGCATTTCAGATATAGGTGCCGATAGGCATTTCAGATATAGTTGCCGATTGGCATTTTAAAAATAGGTGCCGATAGGCATTTCAGATATAGAAGCCGATAGGCATTTCAAATATAGGTGCCGATAGTCATTCCAGATATGGTTGCCGATAGGCATTTCAAATATAGGTGCTGATAGGCATTTCAGATGTAGTTTCCGATAGGCATTTCAAAAATAGGTGTCGATAGGCATTTCAGATATAGGTGTCGATAAGCATTTCAGATATAGGTGTCGATAGGCATTTCAGATATAGGTGTCGATAGGCATTTCAGATATAGGTGTCGATAGGCATTTCAGATAGAGGTGTCGGTAGGCATTTCAGATATAGGTGTCGATAGGCATTTCAGATATAGGTGTCGATAGGCATTTCAGATATAGGTGTCGATAGGCATTTCAGATATAGGTGCCGATAGGCATTTCAGATATAGTTGCCGATTGGCATTTTAAAAATAGGTGCCGATAGGCATTTCAGATATAGAAGCCGATAGGCATTTCAAATATAGGTGCCGATAGGCATTCCAGATATGGTTGCCGATAGGCATTTCAAATATAGGTGCTGATAGGCATTTCAGATGTAGTTTCCGATAGGCATTTCAAAAATAGGTGTCGATAGGCATTTCAGATATAGATGTCGATAGGCATTTCAGATATAGGTGTCGATAGGCATTTCAGATATAGGTGTCGATAGGCATTTCAGATATAGGTGTCGATAGGCATTTCAGATATAGGTGTCGATAGGCATTTCAATTATAGGTGTCGATAGGCATTTCAGATATAGGTTTCGATAGGCATTTCAGATATAGGTGTCGATAGGCATTTCAGATATAGGTGCCGATAGGCATTTCAGATATAGTTCCCGATTGGCATTTTAAAAATAGGTGCCGATAGGCATTTCAGATATAGAAGCCGATAGGCATTTCAAATATAGGTGCCGATAGGCATTCCAGATATGGTTGCCGATAGGCATTTCAAATATAGGTGCTGATAGGCATTTCAGATGTAGTTTCCGATAGGCATTTCAAAAATAGGTGTCGATAGGCATTTCAGATATAGGTGTCGATAGGCATTTCAGATATAGGTGTCGATAGGCATTTCAGATATAGGTGTCGATAGGCATTTCAGATATAGGTGTCGATAGGCATTTCAGATATAGGTGTCGATAGGCATTTCAGATATAGGTGTCGATAGGCATTTCAGATATAGGTGTCGATAGGCATTTCAGATATAGGTGCCGATAGGCATTTCAGATATAGTTGCCGATTGGCATTTTAAAAATAGGTGCCGATAGGCATTTCAGATATAGAAGCCGATAGGGATTTCAAATATAGGTGCCGATAGGCATTCCAGATATGGTTGCCGATAGGCATTTCAAATATAGGTGCTGATAGGCATTTCAGATGTAGTTTCCGATAGGCATTTCAAAAATAGGTGTCGATAGGCATTTCAGATATAGGTGTCGATAGGCATTTCAGATATAGGTGTCGATAGGCATTTCAGATATAGGTGTCGATAGGCATTTCAGATATAGGTGTCGATAGGCATTTCAGATATAGGTGCCGATAGGCATTTCAGATATAGTTGCCGATTGGCATTTTAAAAATAGGTGCCGATAGGCATTTCAGATATAGAAGCCGATAGGCATTTCAAATATAGGTGCCGATAGGCATTCCAGATATGGTTGCCGATAGGCATTTCAAATATAGGTGCTGATAGGCATTTCAGATGTAGTTTCCGATAGGCATTTCAAAAATAGGTGTCGATAGGCATTTCAGATATAGGTGTCGATAGGCATTTCAGATATAGGTGTCGATAGGCATTTCAGATATAGGTGTCGATAGGCATTTCAGATATAGGTGTCGATAGGCATTTCAGATATAGGTGTCGGTAGGCATTTCAGATGTAGTTTCCGATAGGCATTTCAAAAATAGGTGTCGATAGGCATTTCAGATATAGGTGTCGATAGGCATTTCAGATATAGGTGTCGATAGGCATTTCAGATATAGGTGTCGATAGGCATTTCAGATATAGGTGTCGATAGGCATTTCAGATATAGGTGTCGATAGGCATTTCAGATATAGGTGTCGATAGGCATTTCAGATATAGGTGTCGATAGGCATTTCAGATATAGGTGTCGATAGGCATTTCAGATATAGGTGTCGATAGGCATTTCAGATATAGGTGCCGATAGGCATTTCAGATATAGTTGCCGATTGGCATTTTAAAAATAGGTGCCGATAGGCATTTCAGATATAGAAGCCGATAGGCATTTCAAATATAGGTGCCGATAGTCATTCCAGATATGGTTGCCGATAGGCATTTCAAATATAGGTGCTGATAGGCATTTCAGATGTAGTTTCCGATAGGCATTTCAAAAATAGGTGTCGATAGGCATTTCAGATATAGGTGTCGATAAGCATTTCAGATATAGGTGTCGATAGGCATTTCAGATATAGGTGTCGATAGGCATTTCAGATATAGGTGTCGATAGGCATTTCAGATAGAGGTGTCGGTAGGCATTTCAGATATAGGTGTCGATAGGCATTTCAGATATAGGTGTCGATAGGCATTTCAGATATAGGTGTCGATAGGCATTTCAGATATAGGTGCCGATAGGCATTTCAGATATAGTTGCCGATTGGCATTTTAAAAATAGGTGCCGATAGGCATTTCAGATATAGAAGCCGATAGGCATTTCAAATATAGGTGCCGATAGGCATTCCAGATATGGTTGCCGATAGGCATTTCAAATATAGGTGCTGATAGGCATTTCAGATGTAGTTTCCGATAGGCATTTCAAAAATAGGTGTCGATAGGCATTTCAGATATAGGTGTCGATAGGCATTTCAGATATAGGTGTCGATAGGCATTTCAGATATAGGTGTCGATAGGCATTTCAGATATAGGTGTCGATAGGCATTTCAGTTATAGGTGTCGATAGGCATTTCAGATATAGGTGTCGATAGGCATTTCAGATATAGGTGCCGATAGGCATTTCAGATATAGTTGCCGATTGGCATTTTAAAAATAGGTGCCGATAGGCATTTCAGATATAGAAGCCGATAGGCATTTCAAAAATATAGTTGCCGATAGGCATTCCAGATATAGTTGCCGATAGGCATTTCAAATATAGGTGCTGATAGGCATTTCAGATGTAGTTTCCGATAGGCATTTCAAAAATAGGTGTCGATAGGCATTTCAGATATAGGTGTCGATAGGCATTTCAGATATAGGTGTCGATAGGAATTTCAGGTATAGGTGTCGATAGGCATTTCAGATATAAGTGTCGATAGGCATTTCAGATATAGGTGTCGATAGGCATTTAAGATATAGGTGTCGATAAGCATTTCAGATATAGGTGTCGATAGGCATTTCAGATATAGGTGCCGATAGGCATTTCAGATATAGTTGCCGATTAGCATTTTAAATATAGGTGCCGATAGGCATTTCAGATATAGAAGCCGATAGGCATTTCAAATATAGGTGCCGATAGGCATTCCAGATATGGTTGCCGATAGGCATTTCAAATATAGGTGCTGATAGGCATTTCAGATGTAGTTTCCGATAGGCATTTCAAAAATAGGTGTCGATAGGCATTTCAGATATAGGTGTCGATAGGCATTTCAGATATAGGTGTCGATAGGCATTTCAGATATAGGTGTCGATAGGCATTTCAGATATAGGTGTCGATAGGCATTTCAGATATAGGTGACGATAGGCATTTCAGATATAGGTGTCGATAGGCATTTCAGATATAGGTGTCGATAGGCATTTCAGATATAGGTGTCGATAGGCATTTCAGATATAGGTGCCGATCGGCATTTCAGATATAGTTGCCGATTGGCATTTTAAAAATAGGTGCCGATAGGCATTTCAGATATAGAAGCCGATAGGCATTTCAAATATAGGTGCCGATAGGCATTCCAGATATGGTTGCCGATAGGCATTTCAAATATAGGTGCTGATAGGCATTTCAGATGTAGTTTCCGATAGGCATTTCAAAAATGGGTGTCGATAGGCATTTCAGATATAGGTGTCGATAGGCATTTCAGATATAGGTGTCGATAGGCATTTCAGATATGATTGCCGATAGGCATTTCAAATATAGGTGCTGATAGGCATTTCAGATGTAGTTTCCGATAGGCATTTCAAAAATAGGTGTCGATAGGCATTTCAGATATAGGTGTCGATAGGCATTTCAGATATAGGTGTCGATAGGCATTTCAGATATAGGTGTCGATAGGCATTTAAGATATAGGTGTCGATAGGCATTTCAGATATAAGTGTCGATAGGCATTTCAGATATAGGTGTCGATAGGCATTTCAGATATAGGTTTCGATAGGCATTTCAGATATAGGTGTCGATAGGCATTTCAGATATAGGTGCCGATAGGCATTTCAGATATAGTTGCCGATTGGCATTTTAAAAATAGGTGCCGATAGGCATTTCAGATATAGAAGCCGATAGGCATTTCAAATATAGGTGCCGATAGGCATTCCAGATATGGTTGCCGATAGGCATTTCAAATATAGGTGCTGATAGGCATTTCAGATGTAGTTTCCGATAGGCATTTCAAAAATAGGTGTCGATAGGCATTTCAGATATAGGTGTCGATAGGCATTTCAGATATAGGTGTCGATAGGCATTTCAGATATAGGTGTCGATAGGCATTTCAGATATAGGTGTCGATAGGCATTTCAGATATAGGTGTCGATAGGCATTTCAGATATAGGTGTCGATAGGCATTTCAGATATAGGTGTCGATAGGCATTTCAGATATAGGTGCCGATAGGCATTTCAGATATAGTTGCCGATTGGCATTTTAAAAATAGGTGCCGATAGGCATTTCAGATATAGAAGCCGATAGGGATTTCAAATATAGGTGCCGATAGGCATTCCAGATATGGTTGCCGATAGGCATTTCAAATATAGGTGCTGATAGGCATTTCAGATGTAGTTTCCGATAGGCATTTCAAAAATAGGTGTCGATAGGCATTTCAGATATAGGTGCCGATAGGCATTTCAGATATAGTTGCCGATTGGCATTTTAAAAATAGGTGCCGATAGGCATTTCAGATATAGAAGCCGATAGGCATTTCAAATATAGGTGCCGATAGGCATTCCAGATATGGTTGCCGATAGGCATTTCAAATATAGGTGCTGATAGGCATTTCAGATGTAGTTTCCGATAGGCATTTCAAAAATAGGTGTCGATAGGCATTTCAGATATAGGTGTCGATAGGCATTTCAGATATAGGTGTCGATAGGCATTTCAGATATAGGTGTCGATAGGCATTTCAGATATAGGTGTCGATAGGCATTTCAGATATAGGTGTCGATAGGCTTTTCAGATATAGGTGTCGATAGGCATTTCAGATATAGGTGTCGTTAGGCATTTCAGATATAGGTGTCGATAGGCATTTCAGATATAGGTGTCGATAGGCATTTCAGATATAGGTGTCGATAGGCATTTCAGATATAGGTGTCGATAGGCATTTCAGATATAGGTGCCGATAGGCATTTCAGATATAGTTGCCGATTGGCATTTTAAAAATAGGTGCCGATAGGCATTTCAGATATAGAAGCCGATAGGCATTTCAAATATAGGTGCCGATAAGCATTCCAGATATGGTTGCCGATAGGCATTTCAAATATAGGTGCTGATAGGCATTTCAGATGTAGTTTCCGATAGGCATTTCAAAAATAGGTGTCGATAGGCATTTCAGATATAGGTGTCGATAGGCATTTCAGATATAGGTGTCGATAGGCATTTCAGATATAGGTGTCGATAGGCATTTCAGATATAGGTGTCGATAGGCATTTCAGCTATAGGTTTCGATAGGCATTTCAGATATAGGTGTCGATAGGCATTTCAGATATAGGTGTCGATAGGCATTTCAGATATAGGTGTCGATAGGCATTTCAGATATAGGTGCCGATAGGCATTTCAGATATAGTTGCCGATTGGCATTTTAAAAATAGGTGCCGATAGGCATTTCAGATATAGAAGCCGATAGGCATTTCAAATATAGGTGCCGATAGGCATTCCAGATATGGTTGCCGATAGGCATTTCAAATATAGGTGCTGATAGGCATTTCAGATGTAGTTTCCGATAGCCATTTCAAAAATAGGTGTCGATAGGCATTTCAGATATAGGTGTCGATAGGCATTTCAGATATAGGTGTCGATAGGCATTTCAGATATAGGTGTCGATAGGCATTTCAGATATAGGTGTCGATAGGCATTTCAGATATAGGTGTCGATAGGCATTTCAGATATAGGTGTCGATAGGCATTTTAGATATAGGTGTCGATAGGCATTTCAGATATAGGTGCCGATAGGCATTTCAGATATAGTTGCCGATTGGCATTTTAAAAATAGGTGCCGATAGGCATTTCAGATATAGAAGCCGATAGGCAATTCAAATATAGGTGCCGATAGACATTCCAGATATGGTTGCCGATAGGCATTTCAAATATAGGTGCTGATAAGCATTTCAGATGTAGTTTCCGATAGGCATTTCAAAAATAGGTGTCGATAGGCATTTCAGATATAGGTGTCGATAGGCATTTCAGATATAGGTGTCGATAGGCATTTCAGATATAGGTGTCGATAGGCATTTCAGATATAAGTGTCGATAGGCATTTCAGATATAGGTGTCGATAGGCATTTCAGATATAGGTGTCGATAGGCATTTCAGATATAGGTGTCGATAGGCATTTCAGATATAGGTGCCGATAGGCATTTCAGATATAGTTGCCGATTGGCATTTTAAAAATATGTGCCGATAGGCATTTCAGATATAGAAGCCGATAGGCATTTCAAATTTAGGTGCCGATAGGCATTCCAGATATGGTTGCCGATAGGCATTTCAAATATAGGTGCTGATAGGCATTTCAGATGTAGTTTCCGATAGGCATTTCAAAAATAGGTGTCGATAGGCATTTCAGATATAGGTGTCGATAGGCATTTCAGATATAGGTGTCGATAGGCATTTCAGATATAGGTGCCGATAGGCATTTCAGATATAGTTGCCGATTGGCATTTTAAAAATAGGTGCCGATAGGCATTTCAGATATAGAGGCCGATAGGCATTTTAAATATAGGTGCCGATAGGCATTTCAAATATAGGTGCTGATAGGCATTTCAGATGTAGTTTCCGATTGGCATTTCAAAAATAGGTGTCGATAGGCATTTCAGATATAGGTGTCGATAGGCATTTCAGATATAGGTGTCGATAGGCATTTCAGATATAGGTGCCGATAGGCATTTCAGATATAGTTGCCGATTGGCATTTTAAAAATAGGTGCCGATAGGCATTTCAGATATAGAAGCCGATAGGCATTTCAAATATAGGTGCCGATAGGCATTCCAGATATGGTTGCCGATAGGCATTTCAAATATAGGTGCTGATAGGCATTTCAGATGTAGTTTCCGATAGGCATTTCAAAAATAGGTGTCGATAGGCATTTCAGATATAGGTGTCGATAGGCATTTCAGATATAGGTGTCGATAGGCATTTCAGATATAGGTGTTGATAGGCATTTCAGATATAGGTGTCGATAGGCATTTCAGATATAGGTGTCGATAGGCATTTCAGATATAGGTGCCGATAGGCATTTCAGATATAGTTGCCGATTGGCATTTTAAAAATAGGTGCCGATAGGCATTTCAGATATAGAAGCCGATAGGCATTTCAAATATAGGTGCCGATAGGCATTTCAAATATAGGTGCTGATAGGCATTTCAGATGTAGTTTCCGATAGGCATTTCAAAAATAGGTGTCGATAGGCATTTCAGATATAGGTTTCGATAGGCATTTCAGATATAGGTGTCGATAGGCATTTCAGATATAGGTGCCGATAGGCATTTCAGATATAGTTGCCGATTGGCATTTTAAAAATAGGTGCCGATAGGCATTTCAGATATAGAAGCCGATAGGCATTTCAAATATAGGTGCCGATAGGCATTCCAGATATGGTTGCCGATAGGCATTTCAAATATAGGTGCTGATAGGCATTTCAGATGTAGTTTCCGATAGGCATTTCAAAAATAGGTGTCGATAGGCATTTTAGATATAGGTGTCGATAGGCATTTCAGATATAGGTGTCGATAGGCATTTTAGATATAGGTGTCGATAGGCATTTCAGATATAGGTGTCGATAGGCATTTCAGATATAGGTGTCGATAGGCATTTCAGATATAGGTGTCGATAGGCATTTCAGATATAGGTGCTGATAGGCATTTCAGATATAGGTGCCGATAGGCATTTCAGATATAATTGCCGATTAGCATTTTAAAAATAGGTGCCGATAGGTATTTCAGATATAGAAGCCGATAGCCATTTTAAATATAGGTGCCGATAGGCATTCCAGATATGGTTGCCAATAGGCATTTCAAATATAGGTGCTGATAGGCATTTCAGATGTAGTTTCCGATAGGCATTTCAGATATAGGTGTCGATAGGCATTTCAGATATAGGTGTCGATAGGCATTTCAGATATAGGTGTCGTTAGGCATTGCAGATATAGGTGTCGATAGGCATTTCAGATATAGGTGTCGATAGGCATTTCAGATATAGGTGTCGATAGGCATTTCAGATATAGGTGCCGATAGGCATTTCAGATATAGTTGCCGATTGGCATTTTAAAAATAGGTGCCGATAGGCATTTTAGATATAGAAGCCGATAGGCATTTCAAATATAGGTGCCGATAGGCATTCCAGATATGGTTGCCGATAGGCATTTCAAATATAGGTGCTGATAGGCATTTATGATGTAGTTTCCGATAGGCATTTCAAAAATGGGTGTCGATAGGCATTTCAGATATAGGTGTCGATAGGCATTTCAGATATAGGTGCCGATAGGCATTTCAGATATAGTTGCCGATTGGCATTTTAAAAATAGGTGCCGATAGGCATTTCAGATATAGAAGCCGATAGGCATTTCAAATATAGGTGCTGATAGGCATTTCAGATGTAGTTTCCGATAGGCATTTCAAAAATAGGTGTCCATAGGCATTTCAGATATAGGTGTCGATAGGCATTTCAGATATAGGTGTCGATAAGCATTTCAGGTATAGGTGTCGATAGGCATTTCAGATATAAGTGTCGATAGGCATTTCAGATATAGGTGTCGATAGGCATTTCAGATATAGGTGTCGATAGGCATTTCAGATATAGGTGTCGATAGGCATTTCAGATATAGGTGCCGATAGGCATTTCAGATATAGTTGCCGATTGGCATTTTAAAAATAGGTGCCGATAGGCATTTCAGATATAGAAGCCGATAGGCATTTCAAATATAGGTGCCGATAGGCATTCCAGATATGGTTGCCGATAGGCATTTCAAATATAGGTGCTGATAGGCATTTCAGATGTAGTTTCCGATAGGCATTTCAAAAATAGGTGTCGATAGGCATTTCAGATATAGGTGTCGATAGGCATTTCAGATATAGGTGTCGATAGGCATTTCAGATATAGGTGTCGATAGCATTTCAGATATAGGTGCCGATAGGCATTTCAGATATAGTTGCCGATTGGCATTTTAAAAATAGGTGCCGATAGGCATTTCAGATATAGAAGCCGATAGGCATTTCAAATATAGGTGCCGATAGGCATTCCAGATATGGTTGCCGATAGGCATTTCAAATATAGGTGCTGATAGGCATTTCAGATGTAGTTTCCGATAGGCATTTCAAAAATAGGTGTCGATAGGCATTTCAGATATAGGTGTCGATAGGCATTTCAGATATAGGTGTCGATAGGCATTTCAGATATGATTGCCGATAGGCATTTCAAATATAGGTGCTGATAGGCATTTCAGATGTAGTTTCCGATAGGCATTTCAAAAATAGGTGTCGATAGGCATTTCAGATATAGGTGTCGATAGGCATTTCAGATATAGGTGTCGATAGGCATTTCAGATATAGGTGTCGATAGGCATTTCAGATATAGGTGTCGATAGGCATTTCAGATATAGGTGTCGATAGGCATTTCAGATATAGGTGTCGATAGGCATTTCAGATATAGGTGTCGATAGGCATTTCAGATATAGGTGCCGATAGGCATTTCAGATATAGTTGCCGATTGGCATTTTAAAAATAGGTGCCGATAGGCATTTCAGATATAGAAGCCGATAGGGATTTCAAATATAGGTGCCGATAGGCATTCCAGATATGGTTGCCGATAGGCATTTCAAATATAGGTGCTGATAGGCATTTCAGATGTAGTTTCCGATAGGCATTTCAAAAATAGGTGTCGATAGGCATTTCAGATATAGGTGTCGATAGGCATTTCAGATATAGGTGTCGATAGGCATTTCAGATATAGGTGCCGATAGGCATTTCAGATATAGTTGCCGATTGGCATTTTAAAAATAGGTGCCGATAGGCATTTCAGATATAGAAGCCGATAGGCATTTCAAATATAGGTGCCGATAGGCATTCCAGATATGGTTGCCGATAGGCATTTCAAATATAGGTGCTGATAGGCATTTCAGATGTAGTTTCCGATAGGCATTTCAAAAATAGGTGTCGATAGGCATTTCAGATATAGGAGTCGATAGGCATTTCAGATATAGGTGTCGATAGGCATTTCAGATATAGGTGTCGATAGGCATTTCAGATATAGGTGTCGATAGGCATTTCAGATATAGGTGTCGGTAGGCATTTCAGATATAGGTGTCGATAGGCATTTCAGATATAGGTGTCGATAGGCATTTCAGATATAGATGTCGATAGGCATTTCAGATATAGGTGCCGATAGGCATTTCAGATATTGTTGCCGATTGGCATTTTAAAAATAGGTGCCGATAGGCATTTCAGATATAGAAGCCGATAGGCATTTCAAATATAGGTGCCGATAGGCATTCCAGATATAATTGCCGATAGGCATTTCAAATATAGGTGCTGATAGGCATTTCAGATGTAGTTTCCGATAGGCATTTCAAAAATAGGTGTCGATAGGCATTTCAGATATAGGTGTCGATAGGCATTTCAGATATAGGTGTCGATAGGCATTTCAGATATAGGTGTCGATAGGCATTTCAGATATAGGTGTCGATAGGCATTTCAGATATAGGTGTCGATAGGCATTTCAGATATAGGTGTCGATAGGCATTTCAGATATAGGTGTCGATAGGCATTTCAGATATAGGTGCCGATAGGCATTTCAGATATAGTTGCCGATTGGCATTTTAAAAATAGGTGCCGATAGGCATTTCAGATATAGAAGCCGATAGGCATTTCAAAAATATAGGTGCCGATAGGCATTCCAGATATAGTTGCCGATAGGCATTTCAAATATAGGTGCTGATAGGCATTTCAGATGTAGTTTCCGATAGGCATTTCAAAAATAGGTGTCGATAGGCATTTCAGATGTAGGTGTCGATAGGCATTTCAGATATAGGTGTCGATAGGCATTTCAGGTATAGGTGTCGATAGGCATTTCAGATATAAGTGTCGATAGGCATTTCAGATATAGGTGTCGATAGGCATTTCAGATATAGGTGTCGATAGGCATTTCAGATATAGGTGTCGATAGGCATTTCAGATATAGGTGCCGATAGGCATTTCAGATATAGTTGCCGATTGGCATTTTAAAAATAGGTGCCGATAGGCATTTCAGATATAGAAGCCGATAGGCATTTCAAATATAGGTGCCGATAGGCATTCCAGATATGGTTGCCGATAGACATTTCAAATATAGGTGCTGATAGGCATTTCAGATGTAGTTTCCGATAGGCATTTCAAAAATAGGTGTCGATAGGCATTTCAGATATAGGTGTCGATAGGCATTTCAGATATAGGTGTCGATAGGCATTTCAGATATGATTGCCGATAGACATTTCAAATATAGGTGCTGATAGGCATTTCAGATGTAGTTTCCGATAGGCATTTCAAAAATAGGTGTCGATAGGCATTTCAGATATAGGTGTCGATAGGCATTTCAGATATAGGTGTCGATAGGCATTTCAGATATAGGTGTCGATAGGCATTTCAGATATAGGTGTCGATAGGCATTTCAAAAATAGGTGTCGATAGGCATTTCAGATATAGGTTTCGATAGGCATTTCAGATATAGGTGTCGGTAGGCATTTCAGATGTAGTTTCCGATAGGCATTTCAAAAATAGGTGTCGATAGGCATTTCAGATATAGGTGTCGATAGGCATTTCAGATATAGGTGTCGATAGGCATTTCAGATATAGGTGTCGATAGGCATTTCAGATATAGGTGTCGATAGGCATTTCAGATATAGGTGTCGATAGGCATTTCAGATATAGGTGTCGATAGGCATTTCAGATATAGGTGTCGATAGGCATTTCAGATATAGGTGTCGATAGGCATTTCAGATATAGGTGTCGATAGGCATTTCAGATATAGGTGTCGATAGGCATTTCAGATATAGGTGTCGATAGGCATTTCAGATATAGGTGCCGATAGGCATTTCAGATATAGTTGCCGATTGGCATTTTAAAAATAGGTGCCGATAGGCATTTCAGATATAGAAGCCGATAGGCATTTCAAATATAGGTGCCGATAGTCATTCCAGATATGGTTGCCGATAGGCATTTCAAATATAGGTGCTGATAGGCATTTCAGATGTAGTTTCCGATAGGCATTTCAAAAATAGGTGTCGATAGGCATTTCAGATATAGGTGTCGATAAGCATTTCAGATATAGGTGTCGATAGGCATTTCAGATATAGGTGTCGTTAGGCATTTCAGATATAGGTGTCGATAGGCATTTCAGATATAGGTGTCGGTAGGCATTTCAGATATAGGTGTCGATAGGCATTTCAGATATAGGTGTCGATAGGCATTTCAGATATAGGTGTCGATAGGCATTTCAGATATAGGTGCCGATAGGCATTTCAGATATAGTTGCCGATTGGCATTTTAAAAATAGGTGCCGATAGGCATTTCAGATATAGAAGCCGATAGGCATTTCAAATATAGGTGCCGATAGGCATTCCAGATATGGTTGCCGATAGGCATTTCAAATATAGGTGCTGATAGGCATTTCAGATGTAGTTTCCGATAGGCATTTCAAAAATAGGTGTCGATAGGCATTTCAGATATAGGTGTCGATAGGCATTTCAGATATAGGTGTCGATAGGCATTTCAGATATAGGTGTCGATAGGCATTTCAGATATAGGTGTCGATAGGCATTTCAGATATAGGTGTCGATAGGCATTTCAGATATAGGTGTCGATAGGCATTTCAGATATAGGTGTCGATAGGCATTTCAGATATAGGTGCCGATAGGCATTTCAGATATAGTTGCCGATTGGCATTTTAAAAATAGGTGCCGATAGGCATTTCAGATATAGAAGCCGATAGGCATTTCAAATATAGGTGCCGATAGGCATTTCAAATATAGGTGCTGATAGGCATTTCAGATGTAGTTTCCGATAGGCATTTCAAAAATAGGTGTCGATAGGCATTTCAGATATAGGTTTCGATAGGCATTTCAGATATAGGTGTCGATAGGCATTTCAGATATAGGTGCCGATAGGCATTTCAGATATAGTTGCCGATTGGCATTTTAAAAATAGGTGCCGATAGGCATTTCAGATATAGAAGCCGATAGGCATTTCAAATATAGGTGCCGATAGGCATTCCAGATATGGTTGCCGATAGGCATTTCAAATATAGGTGCTGATAGGCATTTCAGATGTAGTTTCCGATAGGCATTTCAAAAATAGGTGTCGATAGGCATTTCAGATATAGGTGTCGATAGGCATTTCAGATATAGGTGTCGATAGGCATTTTAGATATAGGTGTCGATAGGCATTTCAGATATAGGTGTCGATAGGCATTTCAGATATAGGTGTCGATAGGCATTTCAGATATAGGTGTCGATAGGCATTTCAGATATAGGTGTCGATAGGCATTTCAGATATAGGTGCCGATAGGCATTTCAGATATGGTTGCCAATAGGCATTTCAAATATAGGTGCTGATAGGCATTTCAGATGTAGTTTCCGATAGGCATTTCAGATATAGGTGTCGATAGGCATTTCAGATATAGGTGTCGATAGGCATTTCAGATATAGGTGTCGATAGGCATTTCAGATATAGGTGTCGTTAGGCATTTCAGATATAGGTGTCGATAGGCATTTCAGATATAGGTGTCGATAGGCATTTCAGATATAGGTGTCGATAGGCATTTCAGATATAGGTGCCGATAGGCATTTCAGATATAGTTGCCGATTGGCATTTTAAAAATAGGTGCCGATAGTCATTTTAGATATAGAAGCCGATAGGCATTTCAAATATAGGTGCCGATAGGCATTCCAGATATGGTTGCCGATAGGCATTTCAAATATAGGTGCTGATAGGCATTTATGATGTAGTTTCCGATAGGCATTTCAAAAATGGGTGTCGCTAGGCATTTCAGATATAGGTGTCGATAGGCATTTCAGATATAGGTGCCGATAGGCATTTCAGATATAGTTGCCGATTGGCATTTTAAAAATAGGTGCCGATAGGCATTTCAGATATAGAAGCCGATAGGCATTTCAAATATAGGTGCTGATAGGCATTTCAGATGTAGTTTCCGATAGGCATTTCAAAAATAGGTGTCGATAGGCATTTCAGATATAGGTGTCGATAGGCATTTCAGATATAGGTGTCGATAGGCATTTCAGGTATAGGTGTCGATAGGCATTTCAGATATAAGTGTCGATAGGCATTTCAGATATAGGTGTCGATAGGCATTTCAGATATAGGTGTCGATAGGCATTTCAGATATAGGTGTCGATAGGCATTTCAGATATAGGTGTCGATAGGCATTTCAGATATAGGTGTCGATAGGCATTTCAGATATAGGTGTCGATAGGCATTTCAGATATAGGTGCCGATAGGCATTTCAGATATAGTTGCCGATTGGCATTTTAAAAATAGGTGCCGATAGGCATTTCAGATATAGAAGCCGATAGGCATTTCAAATATAGGTGCCGATAGGCATTCCAGATATGGTTGCCGATAGGCATTTCAAATATAGGTGCTGATAGGCATTTCAGATGTAGTTTCCGATAGGCATTTCAAAAATAGGTGTCGATAGGCATTTCAGATATAGGTGTCGATAGGCATTTCAGATATAGGTGTCGATAGGCATTTCAGATATGATTGCCGATAGGCATTTCAAATATAGGTGCTGATAGGCATTTCAGATGTAGTTTCCGATAGGCATTTCAAAAATAGGTGTCGATAGGCATTTCAGATATAGGTGTCGATAGGCATTTCAGATATAGGTGTCGATAGGCATTTCAGATATAGGTGTCGATAGGCATTTCAGATATAGGTGTCGATAGGCATTTCAGATATAGGTGTCGATAGGCATTTCAGATATAGGTGTCGATAGGCATTTCAGATATAGGTGTCGATAGGCATTTCAGATATAGGTGCCGATAGGCATTTCAGATATAGTTGCCGATTGGCATTTTAAAAATAGGTGCTGATAGGCATTTCAGATATAGAAGCCGATAGGGATTTCAAATATAGGTGCCGATAGGCATTCCAGATATGGTTGCCGATAGGCATTTCAAATATAGGTGCTGATAGGCATTTCAGATGTAGTTTCCGATAGGCATTTCAAAAATAGGTGTCGATAGGCATTTCAGATATAGGTGTCGATAGGCATTTCAGATATAGGTGTCGATAGGCATTTCAGATATAGGTGCCGATAGGCATTTCAGATATAGTTGCCGATTGGCATTTTAAAAATAGGTGCCGATAGGCATTTCAGATATAGAAGCCGATAGGCATTTCAAATATAGGTGCCGATAGGCATTCCAGATATGGTTGCCGATAGGCATTTCAAATATAGGTGCTGATAGGCATTTCAGATGTAGTTTCCGATAGGCATTTCAAAAATAGGTGTCGATAGGCATTTCAGATATAGGAGTCGATAGGCATTTCAGATATAGGTGTCGATAGGCATTTCAGATATAGGTGTCGATAGGCATTTCAGATATAGGTGTCGATAGGCATTTCAGATATAGGTGTCGGTAGGCATTTCAGATATAGGTGTCGATAGGCATTTCAGATATAGGTGTCGATAGGCATTTCAGATATAGATGTCGATAGGCATTTCAGATATAGGTGCCGATAGGCATTTCAGATATTGTTGCCGATTGGCATTTTAAAAATAGGTGCCGATAGGCATTTCAGATATAGAAGCCGATAGGCATTTCAAATATAGGTGCCGATAGGCATTCCAGATATAATTGCCGATAGGCATTTCAAATATAGGTGCTGATAGGCATTTCAGATGTAGTTTCCGATAGGCATTTCAAAAATAGGTGTCGATAGGCATTTCAGATATAGGTGTCGATAGGCATTTCAGATATAGGTGTCGATAGGCATTTCAGATATAGGTGTCGATAGGCATTTCAGATATAGGTGTCGATAGGCATTTCAGATATAGGTGTCTATAGGCATTTCAGATATAGGTGTCGATAGGCATTTCAGATATAGGTGTCGATAGGCATTTCAGATATAGGTGCCGATAGGCATTTCAGATATAGTTGCCGATTGGCATTTTAAAAATAGGTGCCGATAGGCATTTCAGATATAGAAGCCGATAGGCATTTCAAAAATATAGGTGCCGATAGGCATTCCAGATATAGTTGCCGATAGGCATTTCAAATATAGGTGCTGATAGGCATTTCAGATGTAGTTTCCGATAGGCATTTCAAAAATAGGTGTCGATAGGCATTTCAGATATAGGTGTCGATAGGCATTTCAGATATAGGTGTCGATAGGCATTTCAGGTATAGGTGTCGATAGGCATTTCAGATATAAGTGTCGATAGGCATTTCAGATATAGGTGTCGATAGGCATTTCAGATATAGGTGTCAATAGGCATTTCAGATATAGGTGTCGATAGGCATTTCAGATATAGGTGCCGATAGGCATTTCAGATATAGTTGCCGATTGGCATTTTAAAAATAGGTGCCGATAGGCATTTCAGATATAGAAGCTGATAGGCATTTCAAATATAGGTGCCGATAGGCATTCCAGATATGGTTGCCGATAGACATTTCAAATATAGGTGCTGATAGGCATTTCAGATGTAGTTTCCGATAGGCATTTCAAAAATAGGTGTCGATAGGCATTTCAGATATAGGTGTCGATAGGCATTTCAGATATAGGTGTCGATAGGCATTTCAGATATGATTGCCGATAGACATTTCAAATATAGGTGCTGATAGGCATTTCAGATGTAGTTTCCGATAGGCATTCCAAAAATAGGTGTCGATAGGCATTTCAGATATAGGTGTCGATAGGCATTTCAGATATAGGTGTCGATAGGCATTTCAGATATTGGTGTCGATAGGCATTTCAGATATAGGTGTCCATAGGCATTTCAAAAATAGGTGTCGATAGGCATTTCAGATATAGGTTTCGATAGGCATTTCAGATATAGGTGTCGGTAGGCATTTCAGATGTAGTTTCCGATAGGCATTTCAAAAATAGGTGTCGATAGGCATTTCAGATATAGGTGTCGATAGGCATTTCAGATATAGGTGTCGATAGGCATTTCAGATATAGGTGTCGATAGGCATTTCAGATATAGGTGTCGATAGGCATTTCAGATATAGGTGTCGATAGGCATTTCAGATATAGGTGTCGATAGGCATTTCAGATATAGGTGTCGATAGGCATTTCAGATATAGGTGTCGATAGGCATTTCAGATATAGGTGTCGATAGGCATTTCAGATATAGGTGTCATTAGGCATTTCAGATATAGGTGCCGATAGGCATTTCAGATATAGTTGCCGATTGGCATTTTAAAAATAGGTGCCGATAGGCATTTCAGATATAGAAGCCGATAGGCATTTCAAATATAGGTGCCGATAGTCATTCCAGATATGGTTGCCGATAGGCATTTCAAATATAGGTGCTGATAGGCATTTCAGATGTAGTTTCCGATAGGCATTTCAAAAATAGGTGTCGATAGGCATTTCAGATATAGGTGTCGATAAGCATTTCAGATATAGGTGTCGATAGGCATTTCAGATATAGGTGTCGATAGGCATTTCAGATATAGGTGTCGATAGGCATTTCAGATATAGGTGTCGGTAGGCATTTCAGATATAGGTGTCGATAGGCATTTCAGATATAGGTGTCGATAGGCATTTCAGATATAGGTGTCGATAGGCATTTCAGATATAGGTGCCGATAGGCATTTCAGATATAGTTGCCGATTGGCATTTTAAAAATAGGTGCCGATAGGCATTTCAGATATAGAAGCCGATAGGCATTTCAAATATAGGTGCCGATAGGCATTCCAGATATGGTTGCCGATAGGCATTTCAAATATAGGTGCTGATAGGCATTTCAGATGTAGTTTCCGATAGGCATTTCAAAAATAGGTGTCGATAGGCATTTCAGATATAGGTGTCGATAGGCATTTCAGATATAGGTGTCGATAGGCATTTCAGATATAGGTGTCGATAGGCATTTCAGATATAGGTGTCGATAGGCATTTCAGATATAGGTGTCGATAGGCATTTCAGATATAGGTGTCGATAGGCATTTCAGATATAGGTGTCGATAGGCATTTCAGATATAGGTGCCGATAGGCATTTCAGATATAGTTGCCGATTGGCATTTTAAAAATAGGTGCCGATAGGCATTTCAGATATAGAAGCCGATAGGCATTTCAAATATAGGTGCCGATAGGCATTTCAAATATAGGTGCTGATAGGCATTTCAGATGTAGTTTCCGATAGGCATTTCAAAAATAGGTGTCGATAGGCATTTCAGATATAGGTTTCGATAGGCATTTCAGATATAGGTGTCGATAGGCATTTCAGATATAGGTGCCGATAGGCATTTCAGATATAGTTGCCGATTGGCATTTTAAAAATAGGTGCCGATAGGCATTTCAGATATAGAAGCCGATAGGCATTTCAAATATAGGTGCCGATAGGCATTCCAGATATGGTTGCCGATAGGCATTTCAAATATAGGTGCTGATAGGCATTTCAGATGTAGTTTCCGATAGGCATTTCAAAAATAGGTGTCGATAGACATTTCAGATATAGGTGTCGATAGGCATTTCAGATATAGGTGTCGATAGGCATTTTAGATATAGGTGTCGATAGGCATTTCAGATATAGGTGTCGATAGGCATTTCAGATATAGGTGTCGATAGGCATTTCAGATATAGGTGTCGATAGGCATTTCAGATATAGGTGTCGATAGGCATTTCAGATATAGGTGCCGATAGGCATTTCAGATATGGTTGCCAATAGGCATTTCAAATATAGGTGCTGATAGGCATTTCAGATGTAGTTTCCGATAGGCATTTCAGATATAGGTGTCGATAGGCATTTCAGATATAGGTGTCGATAGGCATTTCAGATATAGGTGTCGATAGGCATTTCAGATATAGGTGTCGTTAGGCATTTCAGATATAGGTGTCGATAGGCATTTCAGATATAGGTGTCGATAGGCATTTCAGATATAGGTGTCGATAGGCATTTCAGATATAGGTGCCGATAGGCATTTCAGATATAGTTGCCGATTGACATTTTAAAAATAGGTGCCGATAGGCATTTTAGATATAGAAGCCGATAGGCATTTCAAATATAGGTGCCGATAGGCATTCCAGATATGGTTGCCGATAGGCATTTCAAATATAGGTGCTGATAGGCATTTATGATGTAGTTTCCGATAGGCATTTCAAAAATGGGTGTCGATAGGCATTTCAGATATAGGTGTCGATAGGCATTTCAGATATAGGTGCCGATAGGCATTTCAGATATAGTTGCCGATTGGCATTTTAAAAATAGGTGCCGATAGGCATTTCAGATATAGAAGCCGATAGGCATTTCAAATATAGGTGCTGATAGGCATTTCAGATGTAGTTTCCGATAGGCATTTCAAAAATAGGTGTCGATAGGCATTTCAGATATAGGTGTCGATAGGCATTTCAGATATAGGTGTCGATAGGCATTTCAGGTATAGGTGTCGATAGGCATTTCAGATATAAGTGTCGATAGGCATTTCAGATATAGGTGTCGATAGGCATTTCAGATATAGGTGTCGATAGGCATTTCAGATATAGGTGTCGATAGGCATTTCAGATATAGGTGCCGATAGGCATTTCAGATATAGTTGCCGATTGGCATTTTAAAAATAGGTGCCGATAGGCATTTCAGATATGGAAGCCGATAGGCATTTCAAATATAGGTGCCGATAGGCATTCCAGATATGGTTGCCGATAGGCATTTCAAATATAGGTGCTGATAGGCATTTCAGATGTAGTTTCCGATAGGCATTTCAAAAATACGTGTCGATAGGCATTTCAGATATAGGTGTCGATAGGCATTTCAGATATAGGTGTCGATAGGCATTTCAGATATAGGTGTCGATAGGCATTTCAGATATAGGTGTCGATAGGCATTTCAGATATAGGTGACGATAGGCATTTCAGATATAGGTGTCGATAGGCATTTCAGATATAGGTGTCGATAGGCATTTCAGATATAGGTGTCGATAGGCATTTCAGATATAGGTGCCGATAGGCATTTCAGATATAGTTGCCGATTGGCATTTTAAAAATAGGTGCCGATAGGCATTTCAGATATAGAAGCCGATAGGCATTTCAAATATAGGTACCGATAGGCATTCCAGATATGGTTGCCGATAGGCATTTCAAATATAGGTGCTGATAGGCATTTCAGATGTAGTTTCCGATAGGCATTTCAAAAATAGGTGTCGATAGGCATTTCAGATATAGGTGTCGATAGGCATTTCAGATATAGGTGTCGATAGGCATTTCAGATATGATTGCCGATAGGCATTTCAAATATAGGTGCTGATAGGCATTTCAGATGTAGTTTACGATAGGCATTTCAAAAATAGGTGTCGATAGGCATTTCAGATATAGGTGTCGATAGGCATTTCAGATATAGGTGCCGATAGGCATTTCAGATATAGGTGTCGATAGGCATTTCAGATTTAGGTGTCGATAGGCATTTCAGATATAGGTGTCGATAGGCATTTCAGATATAGGTGTCGATAGGCATTTCAGATATAGGTGTCGATAGGCATTTCAGATATAGGTGCCGATAGGCATTTCAGATATAGTTGCCGATTGGCATTTTAAAAATAGGTGCCGATAGGCATTTCAGATATAGAAGCCGATAGGGATTTCAAATATAGGTGCCGATAGGCATTCCAGATATGGTTGCCGATAGGCATTTCAAATATAGGTGCTGATAGGCATTTCAGATGTAGTTTCCGATAGGCATTTCAAAAATAGGTGTCGATAGGCATTTCAGATATAGGTGTCGATAGGCATTTCAGATATAGGTGTCGATAGGCATTTCAGATATAGGTGCCGATAGGCATTTCAGATATAGTTGCCGATTAGCATTTTAAAAATAGGTGCCGATAGGCATTTCAGATATAGAAGCCGATAGGCATTTCAAATATAGGTGCCGATAGGCATTCCAGATATGGTTGCCGATAGGCATTTCAAATATAGGTGCTGATAGGCATTTCAGATGTAGTTTCCGATAGGCATTTCAAAAATAGGTGTCGATAGGCATTTCAGATATAGGTGTCGATAGGCATTTCAGATATAGGTGTCGATAGGCATTTCAGATATAGGTGTCGATAGGCATTTCAGATATAGGTGTCGATAGGCACTTCAGATATAGGTGTCTGTGGGCATTTCAGATATAGGTGTCGATAGGCATTTCAGATATAGGTGTCGATAGGCATTTCAGATATAGATGTCGATAGGCATTTCAGATATAGGTGCCGATAGGCATTTCAGATATTGTTGCCGATTGGCATTTTAAAAATAGGTGCCGATAAGCATTTCAGATATAGAAGCCGATAGGCATTTCAAATATAGGTGCCGATAGGCATTCCAGATATGGTTGCCGATAGGCATTTCAAATATAGGTGCTGATAGGCATTTCAGATGTAGTTTCCGATAGGCATTTCAAAAATAGGTGTCGATAGGCATTTCAGATATAGGTGTCGATAGGCATTTCAGATATAGGTGTCGATAGGCATTTCAGATATAGGTGTCGATAGGCATTTCAGATATAGGTGTCGATAGGCATTTCAGATATAGGTGTCGATAGGCATTTCAGATATAGGTGTCGATAGGCATTTCAGATATAGGTGTCGATAGGCATTTCAGATATAGGTGCCGATAGGCATTTCAGATATAGTTGCCGATTGGCATTTTAAAAATAGGTGCCGATAGGCATTTCAGATATAGAAGCCGATAGGCATTTCAAAAATATAGGTGCCGATAGGCATTCCAGATATAGTTGCCGATAGGCATTTCAAATATAGGTGCTGATAGGCATTTCAGATGTAGTTTCCGATAGGCATTTCAAAAATAGGTGTCGATAGGCATTTCAGATATAGGTGTCGATAGGCATTTCAGATATAGGTGTCGATAGGCATTTCAGGTATAGGTGTCGATAGGCATTTCAGATATAAGTGTCGATAGGCATTTCAGATATAGGTGTCGATAGGCATTTCAGATATAGGTGTCGATAGGCATTTCAGATATAGGTGTCGATAGGCATTTCAGATATAGGTGCCGATAGGCATTTCAGATATAGTTGCCGATTGGCATTTTAAAAATAGGTGCCGATAGGCATTTCAGATATAGAAGCCGATAGGCATTTCAAATATAGGTGCCGATAGGCATTCCAGATATGGTTGCCGATAGACATTTCAAATATAGGTGCTGATAGGCATTTCAGATGTAGTTTCCGATAGGCATTTCAAAAATAGGTGTCGATAGGCATTTCAGATATAGGTGTCGATAGGCATTTCAGATATAGGTGTCGATAGGCATTTCAGATATGATTGCAGATAGGCATTTCAAATATAGGTGCTGATAGGCATTTCAGATGTAGTTTCCGATAGGCATTTCAAAAATAGGTGTCGATAGGCATTTCAGATATAGGTGTCGATAGGCATTTCAGATATAGGTGTCGATAGGCATTTCAGATATAGGTGTCGATAGGCATTTCAGATATAGGTGTCGATAGGCATTTCAGATATAGGTGTCGATAGGCATTTCAGATATAGGTGTCGATAGGCATTTCAGATATAGGTTTCGATAGGCATTTCAGATATAGGTGTCGATAGGCATTTCAGATATAGGTGCCGATAGGCATTTCAGATATAGTTCCCGATTGGCATTTTAAAAATAGGTGCCGATAGGCATTTCAGATATAGAAGCCGATAGGCATTTCAAATATAGGTGCCGATAGGCATTCCAGATATGGTTGCCGATAGGCATTTCAAATATAGGTGCTGATAGGCATTTCAGATGTAGTTTCCGATAGGCATTTCAAAAATAGGTGTCGATAGGCATTTCAGATATAGGTGTCGATAGGCATTTCAGATATAGGTGTCGATAGGCATTTCAGATATAGGTGTCAATAGGCATTTCAGATATAGGTGTCGATAGGCATTTCAGATATAGGTGTCGACAGGCATTTCAGATATAGGTGTCGATAGGCATTTCAGATATAGGTGTCGATAGGCATTTCAGATATAGGTGCCGATAGGCATTTCAGATATAGTTGCCGATTGGCATTTTAAAAATAGGTGCCGATAGGCATTTCAGATATAGAAGCCGATAGGGATTTCAAATATAGGTGCCGATAGGCATTCCAGATATGGTTGCCGATAGGCATTTCAAATATAGGTTCTGATAGGCATTTCAGATGTAGTTTCCGATAGGCATTTCAAAAATAGGTGTCGATAGGCATTTCAGATATAGGTGTCGATAGGCATTTCAGATATAGGTGTCGATAGGCATTTCAGATATAGGTGTCGATAGGCATTTCAGATATAGGGGTCGATAGGCATTTCAGATATAGGTGCCGATAGGCATTTCAGATATAGTTGCCGATTGGCATTTAAAAATAGGTGCCGATAGGCATTTCAGATATAGAAGCCGATAGGCATTTCAAATATAGGTGCCGATAGGCATTCCAGATATGGTTGCCGAAAGGCATTTCAAATATAGGTGCTGATAGGCATTTCAGATGTAGTTTCCGATAGGCATTTCAAAAATAGGTGTCGATAGGCATTTCAGATATAGGTGTCGATAGGCATTTCAGATATAGGTGTCGATAGGCATTTCAGATATAGGTGTCGATAGGCATTTCAGATATAGGTGTCGATAGGCATTTCAGATATAGGTGTCGGTAGGCATTTCAGATGTAGTTTCCGATAGGCATTTCAAAAATAGGTGTCGATAGGCATTTCAGATATAGGTGTCGATAGGCATTTCAGATATAGGTGTCGATAGGCATTTCAGATATAGGTGTCGATAGGCATTTCAGATATAGGTGTCGATAGGCATTTCAGATATAGGTGTCGATAGGCATTTCATATATAGGTGTCGATAGGCATTTCAGATATAGGTGTCGATAGGCATTTCAGATATAGGTGTCGATAGGCATTTCAGATATAGGTGTCGATAGGCATTTCAGATATAGGTGTCGATAGGCATTTCAGATATAGGTGCCGATAGGCATTTCAGATATAGTTGCCGATTGGCATTTTAAAAATAGGTGCCGATAGGCATTTCAGATATAGAAGCCGATAGGCATTTCAAATATAGGTGCCGATAGTCATTCCAGATATGGTTGCCGATAGGCATTTCAAATATAGGTGCTGATAGGCATTTCAGATGTAGTTTCCGATAGGCATTTCAAAAATAGGTGTCGATAGGCATTTCAGATATAGGTGTCGATAAGCATTTCAGATATAGGTGTCGATAGGCATTTCAAATATAGGTGTCGATAGGCATTTCAGATATAGGTGTCGATAGGCATTTCAGATATAGGTGTCGGTAGGCATTTCAGATATAGGTGTCGATAGGCATTTCAGATATAGGTGTCGATAGGCATTTCAGATATAGGTGTCGATAGGCATTTCAGATATAGGTGCCGATAGGCATTTCAGATATAGTTGCCGATTGGCATTTTAAAAATAGGTGCCGATAGGCATTTCAGATATAGAAGCCGATAGGCATTTCAAATATAGGTGCCGATAGGCATTCCAGATATGGTTGCCGATAGGCATTTCAAATATAGGTGCTGATAGGCATTTCAGATGTAGTTTCCGATAGGCATTTCAAAAATAGGTGTCGATAGGCATTTCAGATATAGGTGTCGATAGGCATTTCAGATATAGGTGTCGATAGGCATTTCAGATATAGGTGTCGATAGGCATTTCAGATATAGGTGTCGATAGGCATTTCAGATATAGGTGTCGATAGGCATTTCAGATATAGGTGTCGATAGGCATTTCAGATATAGGTGTCGATAGGCATTTCAGATATAGGTGCCGATAGGCATTTCAGATATAGTTGCCCATAGGCATTTTAAAAATAGGTGCCGATAGGCATTTCAGATATAGAAGCCGATAGGCATTTTAAAAATATAGGTGCCGATAGGCATTCCAGATATAGTTGCCGATAGGCATTTCAAATATAGGTGCTGATAGGCATTTCAGATGTAGTTTCCGATAGGCATTTCAAAAATAGGTGTCGATAGGCATTTCAGATATAGGTGTCGATAGGCATTTCAGATATAGGTGTCGATAGGCATTTCAGATATAGGTGTCGATAGGCATTTCAGATATAGGTGACGATAGGCATTTCAGATATAGGTGTCGATAGGCATTTCAGATATAGGTGTCGATAGGCATTTCAGATATAGGTGTCGATAGGCATTTCAGATATACGTGCCGATAGGCATTTCAGATATAGTTGCCGATTGGCATTTTAAAAATAGGTGCCGATAGGCATTTCAGATATAGAAGCCGATAGGCATTTCAAATATAGGTGCCGATAGGCATTCCAGATATGGTTGCCGATAGGCATTTCAAATATAGGTGCTGATAGGCATTTCAGATGTAGTTTCCGATAGGCATTTCAAAAATAGGTGTCGATAGGCATTTCAGATATAGGTGTCAATAGGCATTTCAGATATAGGTGTCGATAGGCATTTCAGATATGATTGCCGATAGGCATTTCAAATATTGGTGCTGATAGGCATTTCAGATGTAGTTTCCGATAGGCATTTCAAAAATAGGTGTCGATAGGCATTTCAGATATAGGTGTCGATAGGCGTTTCAGATATAGGTGTCGATAGGCATTTCAGATATAGGTGTCGATAGGCATTTCAGATATAGGTGTCGATAGGCATTTCAGATATAGGTGTCGGTAGGCATTTCAGATGTAGTTTCCGATAGGCATTTCAAAAATAGGTGTCGATAGGCATTTCAGATATAGGTGTCGATAGGCATTTCAGATATAGGTGTCGATAGGCATTTCAGATATAGGTGTCGATAGGCATTTCAGATATAGGTGTCGATAGGCATTTCAGATATAGGTGTCGATAGGCATTTCAGATATAGGTGTCGATAGGCATTTCAGATATAGGTGTCGATAGGCATTTCAGATATAGGTGTCGATAGGCATTTCAGATATAGGTGTCGATAGGCATTTCAGATATTGGTGCCGATAGGCATTTCAGATATAGTTGCCGATTGGCATTTTAAAAATAGGTGCCGATAGGCATTTCAGATATAGAAGCCGATAGGCATTTCAAATATAGGTGCCGATAAGCATTCCAGATATGGTTGCCGATAGGCAATTCAAATATAGGTGCTGATAGGCATTTCAGATGTAGTTTCCGATAGGCATTTCAAAAATAGGTGTCGATAGGCATTTCAGATATAGGTGTCGATAGGCATTTCAGATATAGGTGTCGATAGGCATTTCAGATATAGGTGTCGATAGGCATTTCAGATATAGGTGTCGATAGGCATTTCAGATATAGGTGTCGATAGGCATTTCAGATATAGGTGTCGATAGGCATTTCAGATATAGGTGTCGATAGGCATTTCAGATATAGGTGCCGATAGGCATTTCAGATATAGTTGCCGATTGGCATTTTAAAAATAGGTGCCGATAGGCATTTCAGATATAGAAGCCGATAGGCATTTCAAATATAGGTGCCGATAGGCATTCCAGATATGGTTGCCGATAGGCATTTCAAATATAGGTGCTGATAGGCATTTCAGATATAGAAGCCGATAGGCATTTCAAATATAGGTGTCGATAGGCATTTCAGATATAGGTGCTGATAGGCATTTCAGATGTAGTTTCCGATAGGCATTTCAAAAATAGGTGTCGATAGGCATTTCAGATATAGGTGTCGATAGGCATTTCAGATATAGGTGTCGATAGGCATTTCAGATATAGGTGTCGATAGGCATTTCAGATATAGGTGTCGATAGGCATTTCAGATATAGGTGTCGATAGGCATTTCAGATATAGGTGTCGATAGGCATTTCAGATATAGGTGTCGATAGGCATTTCAGATATAGGTGCCGATAGGCATTTCAGATATAGTTGCCGATTGGCATTTTAAAAATAGGTGCCGATAGGCATTTCAGATATAGAAGCCGATAGGCATTTCAAATATAGGTGCCGATAGGCATTCCAGATATGGTTGCCGATAGGCATTTCAAATATAGGTGCTGATAAGCATTTCAGATGTAGTTTCCGATAGGCATTTCAAAAATAGGTGTCGATAGGCATTTCAGATATAGGTGTCGATAGGCATTTCAGATATAGGTGTCGATAGGCATTTCAGATAAAGGTGTCGATAGGCATTTCAGATATAAGTGTCGATAGGCATTTCAGATATAGGTGTCGATAGGCATTTCAGATATAGGTGTCGATAGGCATTTCAGATATAGGTGTCGATAGGCATTTCAGATATAGGTGTCGATAGGCATTTCAGATATAGGTGCCGATAGGCATTTCAGATATAGTTGCCGATTGGCATTTTAAAAATAGGTGCCGATAGGCATTTCAGATATAGAAGCCGATAGGCATTTCAAATTTAGTTGCCGATAGGCATTCCAGATATGGTTGCCGATAGGCATTTCAAATATAGGTGCTGATAGGCATTTCAGATGTAGTTTCCGATAGGCATTTCAAAAATAGGTGTCGGTAGGCATTTCAGATATAGGTGTCGATAGGCATTTCAGATATAGGTGTCGATAGGCATTTCAGATATAGGTGTCGATAGGCATTTCAGATATAGGTGTCGATAGGCATTTCAGATATAGGTGTCGATAGGCATTTCAGATATAGGTGTCGATAGGCATTTCAGATATAGGTGTCGATAGGCATTTCAGATATAGGTGCCGATAGGCATTTCAGATATAGTTGCCGATTGGCATTTTAAAAATAGGTGCCGATAGGCATTTCAGATATAGAAGCCGATAGGCATTTCAAATATAGGTGCCGATAGGCATTCCAGATATGGTTGCCGATAGGCATTTCAAATATGGGTGCTGATAGGCGTTTCAGATGTAGTTTCCGATAGGCATTTCAAAAATAGGTGTCGATAGGCATTTCAGATATAGGTGTCGATAGGCATTTCAGATATAGGTGTCGATAGGCATTTCAGATAAAGGTGTCGATAGGCATTTCAGATATAAGTGTCGATAGGCATTTCAGATATAGGTGTCGATAGGCATTTCAGATATAGGTGTCGATAGGCATTTCAGATATAGGTGTCGATAGGCATTTCAGATATAGGTGTCGATAGGCATTTCAGATATAGGTGCCGATAGGCATTTCAGATATAGTTGCCGATTGGCATTTTAAAAATAGGTGCCGATAGGCATTTCAGATATAGAAGCCGATAGGCATTTCAAATTTAGTTGCCGATAGGCATTCCAGATATGGTTGCCGATAGGCATTTCAAATATAGGTGCTGATAGGCATTTCAGATGTAGTTTCCGATAGGCATTTCAAAAATAGGTGTCGGTAGGCATTTCAGATATAGGTGTCGATAGGCATTTCAGATATAGGTGTCGATAGGCATTTCAGATATAGGTGTCGATAGGCATTTCAGATATAGGTGTCGATAGGCATTTCAGATATAGGTGTCGATAGGCATTTCAGATATAGGTGTCGATAGGCATTTCAGATATAGGTGTCGATAGGCATTTCAGATATAGGTGCCGATAGGCATTTCAGATATAGTTGCCGATTGGCATTTTAAAAATAGGTGCCGATAGGCATTTCAGATATAGAAGCCGATAGGCATTTCAAATATAGGTGCCGATAGGCATTCCAGATATGGTTGCCGATAGGCATTTCAAATATGGGTGCTGATAGGCGTTTCAGATGTAGTTTCCGATAGGCATTTCAAAAATAGGTGTCGATAGGCATTTCAGATATAGGTGTCGATAGGCATTTCAGATATAGGTGTCGATAGGCATTTCAGATAAAGGTGTCGATAGGCATTTCAGATATAAGTGTCGATAGGCATTTCAGATATAGGTGTCGATAGGCATTTCAGATATAGGTGTCGATAGGCATTTCAGATATAGGTGTCGATAGGCATTTCAGATATAGGTGTCGATAGGCATTTCAGATATAGGTGCCGATAGGCATTTCAGATATAGTTGCCGATTGGCATTTTAAAAATAGGTGCCGATAGGCATTTCAGATATAGAAGCCGATAGGCATTTCAAATTTAGTTGCCGATAGGCATTCCAGATATGGTTGCCGATAGGCATTTCAAATATAGGTGCTGATAGGCATTTCAGATGTAGTTTCCGATAGGCATTTCAAAAATAGGTGTCGGTAGGCATTTCAGATATAGGTGTCGATAGGCATTTCAGATATAGGTGTCGATAGGCATTTCAGATATAGGTGTCGATAGGCATTTCAGATATAGGTGTCGATAGGCATTTCAGATATAGGTGTCGATAGGCATTTCAGATATAGGTGTCGATAGGCATTTCAGATATAGGTGTCGATAGGCATTTCAGATATAGGTGCCGATAGGCATTTCAGATATAGTTGCCGATTGGCATTTTAAAAATAGGTGCCGATAGGCATTTCAGATATAGAAGCCGATAGGCATTTCAAATATAGGTGCCGATAGGCATTCCAGATATGGTTGCCGATAGGCATTTCAAATATGGGTGCTGATAGGCGTTTCAGATGTAGTTTCCGATAGGCATTTCAAAAATAGGTGTCGATAGGCATTTCAGATATAGGTGTTGATAGGCATTTCAGATATAGGTGTCGATAGGCATTTCAGATATAGGTGTCGATAGGCATTTCAGATATAGGTGTCGATAGGCATTTCAGATATAGGTGTCGATAGGCATTTCAGATATAGGGGTCGATAGGCATTTATGATATAGGTGTCGATAGGCATTTCAGATATAGGTGCCGATAGGCATTTCAGATATAGTTGCCGATTGGCATTTTAAAAATAGGTGCCGATAGGCATTTCAGATATAGAAGCCGATAGGCATTTCAAATATAGGTGCCGATAGGCATTCCAGATATGGTTGCCGATAGGCATTTCAAATATAGGTGCTGATAGGCATTTCAGATGTAGTTTCCGATAGGCATTTCAAAGATAGGTGTCGATAGGCATTTCAGATATAGGTGTCGATAGGCATTTCAGATATAGGTGTCGATAGGCATTTCAGATAAAGGTGTCGATAGGCATTTCAGATATAAGTGTCGATAGGCATTTCAGATATAGGTGTCGATAGGCATTTCAGATATAGGTGTCGATAGGCATTTCAGATATAGGTGTCGATAGGCATTTCAGATATAGGTGTCGATAGGCATTTCAGATATAGGTGCCGATAGGCATTTCAGATATAGTTGCCGATTGGCATTTTAAAAATAGGTGCCGATAGGCATTTCAGATATAGAAGCCGATAGGCATTTCAAATTTAGTTGCCGATAGGCATTCCAGATATGGTTGCCGATAGGCATTTCAAATATAGGTGCTGATAGGCATTTCAGATGTAGTTTCCGATAGGCATTTCAAAAATAGGTGTCGATAGGCATTTCAGATATAGGTGTCGATAGGCATTTCAGATATAGGTGTCGATAGGCATTTCAAAAATAGGTGTCGATAGGCATTTCAGATATAGGTGTCGATAGGCATTTCAGATATAGGTGTCGATAGGCATTTCAGATATAGGTGTCGATAGGCATTTCAGATATAGGTGTCGATAGGCATTTCAGATATAGGTGCCGATAGGCATTTCAGATATAGTTGCCGATTGGCATTTTAAAAATAGGTGCCGATAGGCATTTCAGATATAGAAGCCGATAGGCATTTCAAATATAGGTGCCGATAGGCATTCCAGATATGGTTGCCGATAGGCATTTCAAATATGGGTGCTGATAGGCGTTTCAGATGTAGTTTCCGATAGGCATTTCAAAAATAGGTGTCGATAGGCATTTCAGATATAGGTGTTGATAGGCATTTCAGATATAGGTGTCGATAGGCATTTCAGATATAGGTGTCGATAGGCATTTCAGATATAGGTGTCGATAGGCATTTCAGATATAGGTGTCGATAGGCATTTCAGATATAGGGGTCGATAGGCATTTCAGATATAGGTGTCGATAGGCATTTCAGATATAGGTGCCGATAGGCATTTCAGATATAGTTGCCGATTGGCATTTTAAAAATAGGTGCCGATAGGCATTTCAGATATAGAAGCCGATAGGCATTTCAAATATAGGTGCCGATAGGCATTCCAGATATGGTTGCCGATAGGCATTTCAAATATAGGTGCTGATAGGCATTTCAGATGTAGTTTCCGATAGGCATTTCAAAAATAGGTGTCGATAGGCATTTCAGATATAAGTGTCGATAGGCATTTCAGATATAGGTGTCGATAGGCATTTCAGATATAGGTGTCGATAGGCATTTCAGATATAGGTGTCGATAGGCATTTCAGATATAGGTGTCGATAGGCATTTCAGATATAGGTGTCGATAGGCATTTCAGATATAGGTGTCGATAGGCATTTCAGATATAGGTGTCGATAGGCATTTCAGATATAGGTGTCGATAGGCATTTCAGATATAGGTGTCGATAGGCATTTCAGATATAGGTGTCGATAGGCATTTCAGATATAGGTGTCGATAGGCATTTCAGATATAGGTGTCGATAGGCATTTCAGATATAGGTGTCGATAGGCATTTCAGATATAGGTGTCGATAGGCATTTCAGATATAGGTGCTGATAGGCATTTCAGATATAGTTGCCGATTGGCATTTTAAAAATAGGTGCCGATAGGCATTTCAGATATAGAAGCCGATAGGCATTTCAAATATAGGTGCCGATAGGCATTCCAGATATGGTTGCCGATAGGCATTTCAAATATAGGTGCTGATAGGCATTTCAGATGTAGTTTCCGATAGGCATTTCAAAAATAGGTGTCGATAGGCATTTCAGATATAGGTGTCGATAGGCATTTCAGATATAGGTGTCGATAGGCATTTCAGATATAGGTGTCGATAGGCATTTCAGATGTAGGTGTCGATAGGCATTTCAGATATAGGTGTCGATAGGCATTTCAGATATAGGTGTCGATAGGCATTTCAGATATAGGTGTCGATAGGCATTTCAGATATAGGTGTCGATAGGCATTTCAGATATAGGTGCCGATAGGCATTTCAGATATAGTTGCCGATTGGCATTTTAAAAATAGGTGCCGATAGGCATTTCAGATATAGAAGCCGATAGGCATTTCAAATATAGGTGCCGATTGGCATTCCAGATATGGTTGCCGATAGGCATTTCAAATATAGGTGCTGATAAGCATTTCAGATGTAGTTTCCGATAGGCATTTCAAAAATAGGTGTCGATAGGCATTTCAGATATAGGTGTCGATAGGCATTTCAGATATAGGTGTCGATAGGCATTTCAGATATAGGTGTCGATAGGCATTTCAGATATAGGTGTCGATAGGCATTTCAGATATAGGTGTCGAGAGGCATTTCAGATATAGGTGTCGATAGGCATTTCAAATATAGGTGCCGATAGGCATTTCAGATATAGTTGCCGATTGGCATTTTAAAAATAGGTGCCGATAGGCATTTCAGATATAGGTGTCGATAGGCATTTCAGATATAGGTGTCGATAGGCATTTCAGATATAGGTGTCGATAGGCATTTCAGATATAGGTGTCGATAGGCATTTCAGATATAGGTGTCGATAGGCATTTCAGATATTGGTGTCGATAGGCATTTCAGATATAGGTGCCGATAGGCATTTCAGATATAGTTGCCGATTGGCATTTTAAAAATAGGTGCCGATAGGCATTTCAGTTATAGAAGCCGATAGGCATTTCAAATATAGGTGCCGATAGGCATTCCAGATATGGTTGCCGATAGGCATTTCAAATATAGGTGCTGATAGGCATTTCAGATGTAGTTCCCGATAGGCATTTCAAAAATAGGTGTTGATAGGCATTTCAGATATAGGTGTCGATAGGCATTTCAGATATAGGTGTCGATAGGCATTTCAGATATAGGTGTCGATAGGCATTTCAGATATAGGTGTCGATAGGCATTTCAGATATAGGTGTCGATAGGCATTTCAGATATAGGTGTCGATAGGCATTTCAGATATAGGTGTCGATAGGCATTTCAGATATAGGTGCCGATAGGCATTTCAGATATAGGTGTCGATAGGCATTTCAGATATAGGTGTCGATAGGCATTTCAGATATAGGTGTCGATAGGCATTTCAGATATAGGTGTCGATAGGCATTTCAGATATAGGTGTCGATAGGCATTTCAGATATAGGTGTCGATAGGCATTTTAGATATAGGTGTCGATAGGCATTTCAGATATAGGTGCCGATAGGCATTTCAGATATAGGTGCCGATAGGCATTTCAGATATAGTTGCCGATTGGCATTTTAAAAATAGGTGCCGATAGGCATTTCAGATATAGAAGCCGATAGGCATTTCAAATATAGGTGCCGATAGGCATTCCAGATATGGTTGCCGATAGGCATTTCAAATATAGGTGCTGATAGGCATTTCAGATGCAGTTTCCGATAGGCATTTCAAAAATAGGTGTCGATAGGCATTTCAGATATAGGTGTCGATAGGCATTTCAGATATAGGTGTCGATAGGCATTTCAGATATAGGTGTCGATAGGCATTTCAGATATAGGTGTCGATAGGCATTTCAGATATAGGTGTCGATAGGCATTTCAGATATAGGTGTCGATAGGCATTTCTGATATAGGTGTCGATAGGCATTTCAGATATAGGTGCCGATAGGCATTTCAGATATAGTTGCCGATTGGCATTTTAAAAATAGGTGCCGATAGGCATTTCAGATATAGAAGCCGATAGGCATTTCAAATATAGGTGCCGATAGGCATTCCAGATATGGTTGCCGATAGGCATTTCAAATATAGGTGCTGATAGGCATTTCAGATGTAGTTTCCGATAGGCATTTCAGAAATAGGTGTCGATAGGCATTTCAGATATAGGTGTCGATAGGCATTTCAAAAATCGGTGCCGATAGGCATTTCATATATAGGTGCCGATAGGCATTTCAGATATAGTTGCCGATTGGCATTTTAAAAATAGGTGCCGATAGGCATTTCAGATATATAAGCCGATAGGCATTTCAAATATAGGTGCCGATAGGCATTCCAGATATGGTTGCCGATAGGCATTTCAAATATAGGTGCTGATAGGCATTTCAGATGTAGTTTCCGATAGGCATTTCAAAAATAGGTGTCGATAGGCATTTCAGATATAGGTGTCGATAGGCATTTCAGATATAGGTGTCGATAGGCATTTCAGATATAGGTGTCGATAGGCATTTCATATATAGTTGTCGATAGGCATTTCAGATATAGGTGTCGATAGGCATTTCAGATATAGGTGTCGATAGGCATTTCAGATATAGGTGTCGATAGGCATTTCAGATATAGGTGTCGATAGGCATTTCAGATATAGGTGTCGATAGGCATTTCAGATATAGGTGCCGATAGGCATTTCAGATATAGGTGCCGATAGGCATTACAGATATAGTTGCCGATTGGCATTTTAAAAATAGGTGCCGATAGGCATTTCAGATATAGAAGCCGATAGGCATTTCAAATATAGGTGCCGATAGGCATTCCAGATATGGTTGCCGATAGGCATTTCAAATATAGGTGCTGATAGGCATTTCAGATGTAGTTTCCGATAGGCATTTCAAAAATCGGTGTCGATAGGCATTTCAGATATAGGTGTCGATAGGCATTTCAGATATAGGTGTCGATAGGCATTTCAGATATAGGTGTCGATAGGCATTTCAGATATAGGTGTCGATAGGCATTTTAGATATAGGTGTCGATAGGCATTTCAGATATAGGTGTCGATAGGCATTTCAGATATAGGTGTCGATAGGCCTTTCAGATATAGGTGCCGATAGGCATTTCAGATATAGTTGCCGATTGGCATTTTAAAAATAGGTGCCGATAGGCATTTCAGATATAGAAGCCGATAGGCATTTCAAATATAGGTGCCGATAGGCATTCCAGATATGGTTGCCGATAGGCATTTTAAATATAGGCGCTGATAGGCATTTCAGATGTAGTTTCCGATAGGCATTTCAAAAATAGGTGTCGATAGGCATTTCAGATATAGGTGTCGATAGGCATTTCAGATATTAGGTGTCGATAGGCATTTCAGATATAGGTGTCGATAGGCATTTTAGATATAGGTGTCGATAGGCATTTCAGATATAGGTGTCGATAGGCATTTCAGATATAGGTGTCGATAGGCATTTCAGATATAGGTGTCGATAGGCATTTCAGATATAGGTGTCGATAGGCATTTCAGATATAGGTGCCGATAGGCATTTCAGATATAGTTGCCGATTGGCATTTTAAAAATAGGTGCCGATAGGCATTTCAGATATAGAAGCCGATAGGCATTTCAAATATAGGTGCCGATAGGCATTCCAGATATGGTTGCCGATAGGCATTTCAAATATAGGTGCTGATAGGCATTTCAGATGTAGTTTCCGATAGGCATTTCAAAAATAGGTGTCGATAGGCATTTCAGATATAGGTGTCGATAGGCATTTCAGATATAGGTGTCGATAGGCATTTCAGATATAGGTGTCGATAGGCATTTCAGATATAGGTGCCGATAGGCATTTCAGATATAGTTGCCGATTGGCATTTTAAAAATAGGTGCCGATAGGCATTTCAGATATAGAAGCCGATAGGCATTTCAAATATAGGTGCCGATAGGCATTCCAGATATGGTTGCCGATAGGCATTTTAAATATAGGCGCTGATAGGCATTTCAGATGTAGTTTCCGATAGGCATTTCAAAAATAGGTGTCGATAGGCATTTCAGATATAGGTGTCGATAGGCATTTCAGATATTAGGTGTCGATAGGCATTTCAGATATAGGTGTCGATAGGCATTTTAGATATAGGTGTCGATAGGCATTTCAGATATAGGTGTCGATAGGCATTTCAGATATAGGTGTCGATAGGCATTTCAGATATAGGTGTCGATAGGCATTTCAGATATAGGTGTCGATAGGCATTTCAGATATAGGTGCCGATAGGCATTTCAGATATAGTTGCCGATTGGCATTTTAAAAATAGGTGCCGATAGGCATTTCAGATATAGAAGCCGATAGGCATTTCAAATATAGGTGCCGATAGGCATTCCAGATATGGTTGCCGATAGGCATTTCAAATATAGGTGCTGATAGGCATTTCAGATGTAGTTTCCGATAGGCATTTCAAAAATAGGTGTCGATAGGCATTTCAGATATAGGTGTCGATAGGCATTTCAGATATAGGTGTCGATAGGCATTTCAGATATAGGTGTCGATAGGCATTTCAGATATAGGTGCCGATAGGCATTTCAGATATAGTTGCCGATTGGCATTTTAAAAATAGGTGCCGATAGGCATTTCAGATATAGAAGCCGATAGGCATTTCAAATATAGGTGCCGATAGGCATTCCAGAAATGGTTGCCGATAGGCATTTCAAATATAGGTGCTGATAGGCATTTCAGATGTAGTTTTCGATAGGCATTTCAAAAATAGGTGTCGATAGGCATTTCAGATATAGGTGTCGATAGGCATTTCAGATATAGGTGTCGATAGGCATTTCAGATATAGGTGTCGATAAGCATTTCAGATAAAGGTGTCGATAGGCATTTCAGATATAGGTGTCGATAGGCATTTCAGATATAGGTGTCGATAGGCATTTCAGATATAGGTGTCGATAGGCATTTCAGATATAGGTGCCGATGGGCATTTCAGATATAGTTGCCGATTGGCATTTTAAAAATAGGTGCCGATAGGCATTTCAGATATAGAAGCCGATAGGCATTTCAAATATAGGTGCTGATAGGTATTCCAGATATTGTTGCCGATAGGCATTTCAAATATAGGTGCTGATAGGCATTTCAGATGTAGTTTCCGATAGGCATTACAAAAATAGGCGTCGATAGGCATTTCAGATATAGGTGTCGATAGGCATTTCAGATATAGGTGTCGATAGGCATTTCAGATATAGGTGTCGATAGGCATTTCAGATATAGGTGTCGATAGGCATTTCAGATATAGGTGTCGATAGGCATTTCAGATATAGGTGTCGATAGGCATTTCAGATATAGGTGTCGATAGGCATTTCAGATATAGGTGCCGATAGGCATTTCAGATATAGTTGCCGATTGGCATTTTAAAAATAGGTGCCGATAGGCATTTCAGATATAGAAGCCGATAGGCATTTCAAATATAGGTGCCGATAGGCATTCCAGATATGGTTGCCGATAGGCATTTCAAATATAGGTGCTGATAGGCATTTCAGATGTAGTTTCCGATAGGCATTTCAAAAATAGGTGTCGATAGGCATTTCAGATATAGGTGTCGATAGGCATTTCAGATATAGGTGTCGATAGGCATTTCAGATATAGGTGTCGATAGGCATTTCAGATATAGGTGTCGATAGGCATTTCAGATATAGGTGTCGATAGGCATTTCAGATATAGGTGTCGATAGGCATTTCAGATATAGGTGTCGATAGGCATTTCAGATATAGGTGTCGATAGGCATTTCAGATATAGGTGCCGATAGGCATTTCAGATATAGTTGCCGATTCGCATTTTAAAAATAGGTGCCGATAGGCATTTTAGATATAGAAGCCGATAGGCATTTCAAATATAGGTGCCGATAGGCATTCCAGATGTGGTTGCCGATAGGCATTTCAAATATAGGTGCTGATAGGCATTTCAGATGTAGTTTCCGATAGGCGTATCAAAAATAGGTGTCGATAGGCATTTCAGATATAGGTGTCGATAGGCATTTCAGATATAGGTGTCGATAGGCATTTCGGATATAGGTGTCGATAGGCATTTCAGATATAGGTGTCGATAGGCATTTCAGATATAGGTGTCGATAGGCATTTCAGATATAGGTGTCGATAGGCATTCCAGATATAGGTGTCGATAGTCATTTCAGATATAGGTGTCGATAGGCATTTCAGATATAGGTGCCGATAGGCATTTCAGATATAGTTGCCGATTGGCTTTTTAAAAATAGGTGCCGATAGGCATTTCAGATATAGAAGCCGATAGGCATTTCAAATATAGGTGCCGATAGGCATTCCAGATATGGTTGCCGATAGGCATTTCAAATATAGGTGCTGATAGGCATTTCAGATGTAGTTTCCGATAGGCATTTCAAAAATAGGTGTCGATAGGCATTTCAGATATAGGTGTCGATAGGCATTTCAGATATAGGTGTCGATAGGCATTTCAGATATAGGTGTCGATAGGCATTTCAGATATAGGTGTCGATAGGCATTTCAGATATAGGTATCGATAGGCATTTCAGATATAGGTGTCGATAGGCATTTCAGATATAGGTGTCGATAGGCATTTCAGATATAGGTGCCGATAGGCATTTCAGATATAGGTGTCGATAGGCATTTCAGATATAGGTGTCGATAGGCATTTCAGATATAGGTGTCGATAGGCATTTCAGATATAGGTGTCGATAAGCATTTTAGATATAGGTGCCGATAGGCATTTCAGATATAGGTGCCGATAGGCATTTCAGATATAGTTGCCGATTGGCATTTTAAAAATAGGTGCCGATAGGCATTTTATATATAGAAGCCGATAGGCATTTCAAATATAGGTGCCGATAGGCATTCCAGATATGGTTGCCGATAGGCATTTCAAATATAGGTGCTGATAGGCATTTCAGATGTAGTTTCCGATAGGCATTTCAAAAATAGGTGTCGATAGGCATTTCAGATATAGGTGTCGATAGGCATTTCAGATATAGGTGTCGATAGGCATTTCAGATATAGGTGTCGATAGGCATTTCAGATATAGGTGTCGATAGGCATTTCAGATATAGGTGCCAATAGGCATTTCAGATATAGTTGCCGATTGGCATTTTAAAAATAGGTGCCGGTAGGCATTTCAGATATAGAAGCCGATAGGCATTTCAAATATAGGTGCCGATAGGCATTCCAGATATGGTTGCCGATAGGCATTTCAAATATAGGTGCTGATAGGCAATTCAGATGTAGTTTCCGATAGGCATTTCAAAAATCGGTGTCGATAGGCATTTCAGATAAAGGTGTCGATAGGCATTTCAGATATAGGTGTCGATAGGCATTTCAGATATAGGTGTCGATAGGCATTTCAGATATAGGTGTCGATAGGCATTTCATATATAGGTGTCGATAGGCATTTCAGATATAGGTGTCGATAGGCATTTCAGATATAGGTGTCGATAGGCCTTTCAGATATAGGTGCCGATAGGCATTTCAGATATAGTTGCCGATTGGCATTTTAAAAATAGGTGCCGATAGGCATTTCAGATATAGAAGCCGATAGGCATTTCAAATATAGGTGCCAATAGGCATTCCAGATATGGTTTCCGATAGGCATTTCAAATATAGGTGCTGATAGGCATTTCAGATGTAGTTTCCGATAGGCATTTCAAAAATAGGTGTCGATAGGCATTTCAGATATAGGTGTCGATAGGCATTTCAGATATAGGTGTCGATAGGCATTTCAGATATAGGTGTCGATAGGCATTTTAGATATAGGTGTCGATAGGCATTTCAGATATAGGTGTCGATAGGCATTTCAGATATAGGTGTCGATAGGCATTTCAGATATAGGTGTCGATAGGCATTTCAGATATAGGTGCCGATAGGCATTTCAGATATAGTTGCCGATTGGCATTTTAAAAATAGGTGCCGATAGGCATTTCAGATATAGAAGCCGATAGGCATTTCAAATATAGGTGCCGATAGGCATTCCAGATATGGTTGCCGATAGGCATTTCAAATATAGGTGCTGATAGGCATTTCAGATGTAGTTTCCGATAGGCATTTCAAAAATAGGTGTCGATAGGCATTTCAGATATAGGTGTCGATAGGCATTTCAGATATAGGTATCGATAGGCATTTCAGATATAGGTGTCGATAGGCATTTCAGATATAGGTGTCGATAGGCATTTCAGATATGTGTCGATAGGCATTTCAGATATAGGTGTCGATGGGCATTTCAGATATAGGTGTCGATAGGCATTTCAGATATAGGTGCCGATAGGCATTTCAGATATAGTTGCCGATTGGCATTTTAAAAATAGGTGCCGATAGGCATTTCAAATATAAAAGCCGATAGGCATTTCAAATATAGGTGCCGATAGGCATTCCAGATATGGTTGCCGATAGGCATTTCAAATATAGGTGCTGATAGGCATTTCAGATGTAGTTTGCGATAGGCATTTCAAAAATAGGTGTCGATAGGCATTTCAGATATAGGTGTCGATAGGCATTTCAGATATAGGTGTCGATAGGCATTTCAGATATAGATGTCGATAGGCATTTCAGATATAGGTGTCGATAGGCATTTCAGATATAGGTGTCGATAGGCATTTCAGATATAGGTGTCGATAGGCATTTCAGATATAGGTGTCGATTAGCATTTCAGATATAGGTGCCGATAGGCATTTCAGATATAGGTGTCGATAGGCATTTCAGATATAGGTGTCGATAGGCATTTTAGATATAGGTGTCGATAGGCATTTCAGATATAGGTGTCGATAGGCATTTCAGATATAGGTGCCGATAGGCATTTCAGATATAAGTGCCGATAGGCATTTCAGATATACTTGCCGATTGGCATTTTAAAAATAGGTGCCGATAGGCATTTTATATATAGAAGCCGATAGGCATTTCAAATATAGGTGCCGATAGGCATTCCAGATATGGTTGCCGATAGGCATTTCAAATATAGGTGCTGATAGGCATTTCAGATGTAGTTTCCGATAGGCAGTTCAAAAATAGGTGTCGATAGGCATTTCAGATATAGGTGTCGATAAGCATTTCAGATATAGGTGTCGATAGGCATTTCAGATATAGGTGTCGATAGGCATTTCAGATATAGGTGTCGATATGCATTTCAGATATAGGTGTCGATAGGCATTTCAGATATAGGTGCCGATAGGCATTTCAGATATAGTTGCCGATTGGCATTTTAAAAATAGGTGCCGATAGGTATTTCAGATATAGAAGCCGATAGGCATTTCAAATATAGGTGCCGATAGGCATTTCAGATATGGTTGCCGATAGGCATTTCAAATATAGGTGCTGATAGGCATTTCAGATGTAGTTTCCGATAGGCATTTCAAAAATCGGTGTCGATAAACATTTCAGATATAGGTGTCGATAGGCATTTCAGATATAGGTGTCGATAGGCATTTCAGATATATGTGTCGATAGGCATTTCAGATATAGGTGTCGATAGGCATTTCAGATATAGGTGTCGATAGGCATTTCAGATATAGGTGTCGATAGGCATTTCAGATATAGGTGTCGATAGGCATTTCAGATATAGGTGTCGATAGGCATTTCAGATATAGGTGTCGATAGGCATTTCAGAAATAGGTGTCGATAGGCATTTCAGATATAGGTGTCGATAGGCATTTCAGATATAGGTGCCGATAGGCATTTCAGATATAGTTGCCGATTGGCATTTTAAAAATAGGTGCCGATAGGCAATTCAGATATAGAAGCCGATAGGCATTCCAAATATAGTTGCCGATAGGTATTCCAGATATGGTTGCCGATAGGCATTTCAAATATAGGTGCTGATAGGCATTTCAGATGTAGTTTCCGATAGGCATTACAAAAATAGGTGTCGATAGGCATTTCAGATATAGGTGTCGATAGGCATTTCAGATATAGGTGTCGATAGGCATTTCAGATATAGGTGTCGATAGGCATTTCAGATATAGGTGTCGATAGGCATTTCAGATATAGGTGTCGATAGGCATTTCAGATATAGGTGTCGATAGGCATTTCAGATATAGGTGTCGATAGGCATTTCAGATATAGGTGTCGATAGGCATTTCAGATATAGGTGCCGATAGGCATTTCAGATATAGTTGCCGATTGGCATTTTAAAAATAGGTGCCGATAGGCATTTCAGATATAGAAGCCGATAGGCATTTCAAATATAGGTGCCGATAGGCATTCCAGATATGGTTGCCGATAGGCATTTCAAATATAGAAGCTGATAGGCATTTCAGATGTAGTTTCCGATAGGCATTTCAAAAATAGGTGTCGATAGGCATTTCAGATATAGGTGTCGATAGGCATTTCAGATATAGGTGTCGATAGGCATTTCAGATATAGGTGTCGATAGGCATTTCAGATATAGGTGTCGATAGGCATTTCAGATATAGGTGTCGATAGGCATTTCAGATATAGGTGTCGATAGGCATTTCAGATATAGGTGTCGATAGGCATTTCAGATATAGGTGTCGATAGGCATTTCAGATATAGGTGTCGATAGGCATTTCAGATATAGGTGTCGATAGGCATTTCAGATATAGGTGCCGATAGGCATTTCAGATATAGTTGCCGATTGGCATTTTAAAAATAGGTGCCGATAGGCATTTCAGATATAGAAGCCGATAGGCATTTCAAATATAGGTGCCGATAGGCATTCCAGATATGGTTGCCGATAGGCATTTCAAATATAGGTGCTGATAGGCATTTCAGATGTAGTTTCCGATAGGCATATCAAAAATAGGTGTCGATGGGCATTTCAGATATAGGTGTCGATAGGCATTTCAGATATAGGTGTCGATAGGCATTTCGGATATAGGTGTCGATAGGCATTTCAGATATAGGTGTCGATAGGCATTTCAGATATAGGTGTCGATAGGCATTTCAGATATAGGTGTCGATAGGCATTTCAGATATAGGTGTCGATAGGCATTTCAGATATAGGTGCCGATAGGCATTTCAGATATAGTTGCCGATTCGCATTTTAAAAATAGGTGCCGATAGGCATTTCAGATATAGAAGCCGATAGGCATTTCAAATATAGGTGCCGATAGGCATTCCAGATATGGTTGCCGATAGGCATTTCAAATATAGGTGCTGATAGGCATTTCAGATGTAGTTTCCGATAGGCATTTCAAAAATAGGTGTCGATAGGCATTTCAGATATAGGTGTCGATAGGCATTTCAGATATAGGTATCGATAGGCATTTCAGATATAGGTGTCGATAGGCATTTCAGATATAGGTGTCGATAGGCATTTCAGATATAGGTGTCGATAGGCATTTCAGATATAGGTGTCGATAGGCATTTCAGATATAGGTGTCGATAGGCATTTCAGATATAGGTGTCGATAGGCATTTCAGATATAGGTGCCGATAGGCATTTCAGATATAGTTGCCGATTGGCATTTTGAAAATAGGAGCCGATAGGCATTTCAGATATACAAGCCGATAGGCATTTCAAATATAGGTGCCGATAGGCATTCCAGATATGGTTGCCGATAGGCATTTCAAATATAGGTGCTGATAGGCATTTCAGATGTAGTTTCCGATAGGCATTTTAAAAATAGGTGTCGATAGGCATTTCAGATATAGGTGTCGATAGGCATTTCAGATATAGGTGTCGATAGGCATTTCAGATATAGGTGTCGATAGGCATTTCAGATATAGGTGTCGATAGGCATTTCAGATATAGGTGTCGATAGGCATTTCAGATATAGGTGTCGATAGGCATTTCAGATATAGGTGTCGATAGGCATTTCAGATATAGGTGCCGATAGGCATTTCAGATATAGTTGCCGATTGGCATTTTAAAAATAGGTGCCGATAGGCATTTCAGATATAGAAGCTGATAGGCATTTCAAATAAAGGTGCCGATAGGCATTCCAGATATGGTTGATGATAGGCATTTCAAATATAGGTGCTGATAGGCATTTCAAATGTAGTTTCCGATAGGCATTTCAAAAGTAGGTGTCGATAGGCATTTCAGATATAGGTGTCGATAGGCATTTCAGATATAGGTGTCGATAGGCATTTCAGATATAGGTGTCGATAGGCATTTCAGATATAGGTGTCGATAGGCATTTCAGATATAGGTGTCGATAGGCATTTTAGATATAGGTGTCGATAGGCATTTCAGATATAGGTGTCGATAGGCATTTCAGATATAGGTGTCGATAGGCATTTCAGATATAGGTGCCGATAGGCATTTCAGATATAGGTGTCGATAGGCATTTCAGATATAGGTGTCGATAGGCATTTCAGATATAGGTGTCGATAGGCATTTCAGATATAGGTGTCGATAGGCATTTCAGATATAGGTGCCGATAGGCATTTCAGATATAGGTGCCGATAGGCATTTCAGATATAGTTGCCGATTGGCATTTTAAAAATAGGTGCCGATAGGCATTTTATATATAGAAGCCGATAGGTATTTCAAATATAGGTGCCGATAGGCATTCCAGATATGGTTGCCTAATGGCATTTCAAATATAGGTGCTGATAGGCATTTCAGATGTAGTTTCCGATAGGCATTTCAAAAATAGGTGTCGATAGGCATTTCAGATATAGGTGTCGATAGGCATTTCAGATATAGGTGTCGATAGGCATTTCAGATATAGGTGTCGATAGGCATTTCAGATATAGGTGTCGATAGGCATTTCAGATATAGGTGTCGATAGGCATTTCAGATATAGGTGCCGATAGGCATTTCAGATATAGTTGCCGATTGGCATTTTAAAAATAGGTGCCGGTAGGCATTTCAGATATAGAAGCCGATAGGCATTTCAAATATAGGTGCCGATAGGCATTCCAGATATGGTTGCCGATAGGCATTTCAAATATAGGTGCTGATAGGCAATTCAGATGTAGTTTCCGATAGGCATTTCAAAAATCGGTGTCGATAGGCATTTCAGATAAAGGTGTCGATAGGCATTTCAGATATAGGTGTCGATAGGCATTTCAGATATAGGTGTCGATAGGCATTTCAGATATAGGTGTCGATAGGCATTTCAGATATATTTGTCGATAGGCATTTCAGATATAGGTGTCGATAGGCATTTCAGATATAGGTGTCGATAGGCCTTTCAGATATAGGTGCCGATAGGCATTTCAGATATAGTTGCCGATTGGCATTTTAAAACTAGTTGCCGATAGGCATTTCAGATATAGAAGCCGATAGGCATTTCAAATATAGGTGCCGATAGGCATTCCAGATATGGTTTCCGATAGGCATTTCAAATATAGGTGCTGATAGGCATTTCAGATGTAGTTTCCGATAGGCATTTCAAAAATAGGTGTCGATAGGCATTTTAGATATAGGTGTCGATAGGCATTTCAAATATAGGTGTCGATAGGCATTTCAGATATAGGTGTCGATAGGCATTTCAGATATAGGTGTCGATAGGCATTTCAGATATAGGTGCCGATAGGCATTTCAGATATAGTTGCCGATTGGCATTTTAAAAATAGGTGCCGATAGGCATTTCAGATATAGAAGCCGATAGGCATTTCAAATATAGGTGCCGATAGGCATTCCAGATATGGTTGCCGATAGGCATTTCAAATATAGGTGCTGATAGGCATTTCAGATGTAGTTTCCGATAGGCATTTCAAAAATAGGTGTCGATAAGCATTTCAGATATAGGTGTCGATAGGCATTTCAGATATAGGTGTCGATAGGCATTTCAGATATAGGTGTCGATAGGCATTTCAGATATAGGTGTCGATAGGCATTTCAGATATAGGTGCCGATAGGCATTTCAGATATAGTTGCCGATTGGCATTTTAAAAATAGGTGCCGATAGGCATTTCAAATATAAAAGCCGATAGGCATTTCAAATATAGGTGCCGATAGGCATTCCAGATATGGTTGCCGATAGGCATTTCAAATATAGGTGCTGATAGGCATTTCAGATGTAGTTTGCGATAGGCATTTCAAAAATAGGTGTCGATAGGCATTTCAGATATAGGTGTCGATAGGCATTTCAGATATAGGTGTCGATAGGCATTTCAGATATAGGTGTCGATAGGCATTTCAGATATAGGTGTCGATAGGCATTTCAGATATAGGTGTCGATAGGCATTTCAGATATAGGTGTCGATAGGCATTTCAGATATAGGTGTCGATTAGCATTTCAGATATAGGTGCCGATAGGCATTTCAGATATAGGTGTCGATAGGCATTTTAGATATAGGTGTCGATAGGCATTTCAGATATAGGTGTCGATAGGCATTTCAGATATAGGTGTCGATAGGCATTTCAGATATAGGTGCCGATAGGCATTTCAGATATAAGTGCCGATAGGCATTTCAGATATACTTGCCGATTGGCATTTTAAAAATAGGTGCCGATAGGCATTTTATATATAGAAGCCGATAGGCATTTCAAATATAGGTGCCGATAGGCATTCCAGATATGGTTGCCGATAGGCATTTCAAATATAGGTGCTGATAGGCATTTCAGATGTAGTTTCCGATAGGCATTTCAAAAATAGGTGTCGATAGGCATTTCGGATATAGGTGTCGATAAGCATTTCAGATATAGGTGTCGATAGGCATTTCAGATATAGGTGTCGATAGGCATTTCAGATATAGGTGTCGATAGGCATTTCAGATATAGGTGTCGATAGGCATTTCAGATATAGGTGCCGATAGGCATTTCAGATATAGTTGCCGATTGGCATTTTAAAAATAGGTGCCGATAGGCATTTCAGATATAGAAGCCGATAGGCATTTCAAATATAGGTGCCGATAGGCATTTCAGATATGGTTGCCGATAGGCATTTCAAATATAGGTGCTGATAGGCATTTCAGATGTAGTTTCCGATAGGCATTTCAAAAATCGGTGTCGATAAACATTTCAGATATAGGTGTCGATAGGCATTTCAGATATAGGTGTCGATAGGCATTTCAGATATAGGTGTCGATAGGCATTTCAGATATAGGTGTCGATAGGCATTTCAGATATAGGTGTCGATAGGCATTTCAGATATAGGTGTCGATAGGCATTTCAGATATAGGTGTCGATAGGCATTTCAGATATAGGTGTCGATAGGCAATTCAGATATAGGTGCCGATAGGCATTTCAGATATAGTTGCCGATTGGCATTTTAAAAATAGCTGCCGATAGGCATTTCAGATATAGAAGCCGATAGGCATTTCAAATATAGGTGCCGATAGGCATTCCAGATATGGTTGCCGATAGGCATTTCAAATATAGGTGCTGATAGGCATTTCAGATGTAGTTTCCGATAGGCATTTTAAAAATAGGTGTCGATAGGCATTTCAGATATAGGTGTCGATAGGCATTTCAGATATAGGTGTCGATAGGCATTTCAGATATGGGTGTCGATAGGCATTTCAGATATAGGTGTCGATAGGCATTTCAGATATAGGTGTCGATAGGCATTTCAGATATAGGTGTCGATAGGCATTTCAGATATAGGTGTCGATAGGCATTTCAGATATAGGTGCCGATAGGCATTTCAGATATAGTTGCCGATTGGCATTTTAAAAATAGGAGCCGATAGGCATTTCAGATATAGAAGCCGATAGGCATTTCAAATATAGGTGCCGATAGGCATTCCAGATATGGTTGCCGATAGGCATTTCAAATATAGGTGCTGATAGGCATTTCAGATGTAGTTTCCGATAGGCATTTTAAAAATAGGTGTCGATAGGCATTTCAGATATAGGTGTCGATAGGCATTTCAGATATAGGTGTCGATAGGCATTTCAGATATAGGTGTCGATAGGCATTTCAGATATAGGTGTCGATAGGCATGTCAGATATAGGTGTCGATAGGCATTTCAGATATAGGTGTCGATAGGCATTTCAGATATGGGTGTCGATAGGCATTTCAGATATAGGTGCCGATAGGCATTTCAGATATAGTTGCCGATTGGCAATTTAAAAATAGGTGCCGATAGGCATTTCAGATATAGAAGCTGATAGGCATTTCAAATAAAGGTGCCGATAGGCATTCCAGATATGGTTGCCGATAGGCATTTCAAATATAGGTGCTGATAGGCATTTCAGATGTAGTTTCCGATAGGCATTACAAAAATAGGTGTCGATAGGCATTTCAGATATAGGTGTCGATAGGCATTTCAGATATAGGTGTCGATAGGCATTTCAGATATAGGTGTCGATAGGCATTTCAGATATAGGTGTCGATAGGCATTTCAGATATAGGTGTCGATAGGCATTTCAGATATAGGTGTCGATAGGCATTTCAGATATAGGTGTCGATAGGCATTTCAGATATAGGTGCCGATAGGCATTTCAGATATAGTTGCCGATTGGCATTTTAAAAATAGGTGCCGATAGGCATTTCAGATATAGAAGCCGATAGGCATTTCAAATATAGGTGCCGATAGGCATTCCAGATATGGTTGCCGATAGGCATTTCAAATATAGAAGCTGATAGGCATTTCAGATGTAGTTTCCGATAGGCATTTCAAAAATAGGTGTCGATAGGCATTTCAGATATAGGTGTCGATAGGCATTTCAGATATAGGTGTCGATAGGCATTTCAGATATAGGTGTCGATAAGCATTTCAGATAAAGGTGTCGTTAGGCATTTCAGATATATGTGTCGATAGGCATTTCAGATATAGGTGTCGATAGGCATTTCAGATATAGGTGTCCATAGGCATTTCAGATATAGGTGTCGATAGGCATTTCAGATATAAGTGCCGATAGGCATTTCAGATATAGTTGCCGATTGGCATTTTAAAAATAGGTGCCGATAGGCATTTCAGATATAGAAGCCGATAGGCATTTCAAATATAGGTGCCGATAGGCATTCCAGATATGGTTGCCGATAGGCATTTCAAATATAGGTGCTGATAGGCATTTCAGATGTAGTTTCCGATAGGCATATCAAAAATAGGTGTCGATAGGCATTTCAGATATAGGTGTCGATAGGCATTTCAGATATAGGTGTCGATAGGCATTTTGGATATAGGTGTCGATAGGCATTTCAGATATAGGTGTCGATAGGCATTTCAGATATAGGTGTCGATAGGCATTTCAGATATAGGTGTCGATAGGCATTTCAGATATAGGTGTCGATAGGCATTTCAGATATAGGTGTCGATAGGCATTTCAGATATAGGTGCCGATAGGCATTTCAGATATAGTTGCCGATTGGCATTTTAAAAACAGGTGCCGATAGGCATTTCAGATATAGAAGCCGATAGGCATTTCAAATATAGGTGCCGATAGGCATTCCAGATATGGTTGCCGATAGGCATTTCAAATATAGGTGCTGATAGGCATTTCAGATGTAGTTTCCGATAGGCATATCAAAAATAGGTGTCGATAGGCATTTCAGATATAGGTGTCGATAGGCATTTCAGATATAGGTGTCGATAGGCATTTCGGATATAGGTGTCGATAGGCATTTCAGATATAGGTGTCGATAGGCATTTCAGATATAGGTGTCGATAGGCATTTCAGATATAGGTGTCGATAGGCATTTCAGATATAGGTGTCGATAGGCATTTCAGATATAGGTGCCGATAGGCATTTCAGATATAGTTGCCGATTCGCATTTTAAAAATAGGTGCCGATAGGCATTTCAGATATAGAAGCCGATAGGCATTTCAAATATAGGTGCCGATAGGCATTCCAGATATGGTTGCCGATAGGCATTTCAAATATAGGTGCTGATAGGCATTTCAGATGTAGTTTCCGATAGGCATTTCAAAAATAGGTGTCGATAGGCATTTCAGATATAGGTGTCGATAGGCATTTCAGATATAGGTATCGATAGGCATTTCAGATATAGGTGTCGATAGGCATTTCAGATATAGGTGTCGATAGGCATTTCAGATATAGGTGTCGATAGGCATTTCAGATATAGGTGCCGATAGGCATTTCAGATATAGTTGCCGATTGGCATTTTGAAAATAGGAGCCGATAGGCATTTCAGATATACAAGCCGATAGGCGTTTCAAATATAGGTGCCGATAGGCATTCCAGATATGGTTGCCGATAGGCATTTCAAATATAGGTGCTGATAGGCATTTCAGATGTAGTTTCCGATAGGCATTTTAAAAATAGGTGTCGATAGGCATTTCAGATATAGGTGTCGATAGGCATTTCAGATATAGGTGTCGATAGGCATTTCAGATATAGGTGTCGATAGGCATTTCAGATATAGGTGTCGATAGGCATTTCAGATATAGGTGTCGATAGGCATTTCAGATATAGGTGTCGATAGGCATTTCAGATATAGGTGTCGATAGGCATTTCAGATATAGGTGCCGATAGGCATTTCAGATATAGTTGCCGATTGGCATTTTAAAAATAGGTGCCGATAGGCATTTCAGATATAGAAGCTGATAGGCATTTCAAATAAAGGTGCCGATAGGCATTCCAGATATGGTTGCCGATAGGCATTTAAAATATAGGTGCTGATAGGCATTTCAAATGTAGTTTCCGATAGGCATTTCAAAAGTAGGTGTCGATAGGCATTTCAGATATAGGTGTCGATAGGCATTTCAGATATAGGTGTCGATAGGCATTTCAGATATAGGTGTCGATAGGCATTTCAGATATAGGTGTCGATAGGCATTTCAGATATAGGTGTCGATAGGCATTTCAGATATAGGTGT